>BROE01000012.1:6375901-6555990 GCA_036571765.1 Plecoglossus altivelis
CCTCTCCAACCCCCCCCCCACACACACCACATACCACACACACACACACACACACATGCACATTATCTACCACCCACACACTTGCATGTGTCATCCCTATGTCCCTCTTAAAGGAACAGGTCACTTCTCTCCAGGGCAACATCGCCCAGTGGGGTATCAATCATCCACAATCTTCACACGCCGAACACACCATTCCAGCTGTTTTTTCTCTTTCAAGATCCTGACGTTTGTTTTTCACCTCATGACACAGGGCTCAAACTTGCGAACCTTTGGTTGCCTATGCTGCCAGAATATGTTCTGTTAACCGTACAACCGTTCCTTGTTCGGATGTTCTTTAGGCCCAAGACTAAGACAGTGTTGTTAAATCCTCACGCGCGGTTCCAGATGTAGCAGTGCACAGGGGATGTTGAGTGTCTCTTCAAAGCCCTTCTTTTCTCTGTCTGCAAACTTCCATCTCACCCTTATGGGTTTCAGTTGAGTTCATTTCGCAATTTTACTTTCTTATTTTGACACAACCTCCTTTTTACCTGTTAAAGGCACCGTCTATGTACTGACTTATGCAATTGCTTCACCCTCCCAATGATCTCACCCACCTCAGGTGACTACCAATTGATTTAACGTTAGCAATAGTTGCACTATAGAGTCACACCACATACCGGTGACTAAGCTGGTACAGCGGATCCCCTGTAGTCCTTGTTGGTGTTCTAGGTGTTCAGTATCAAGATGTGACATCATGGTTGCTGTGCTGTAGAGAAACAACTCATCAGTTGTCCCTCCGTCAAGGCTATGGCTGCTGCACTGCTGAAACTAGCATGCTATCCCGCTCAAAGACAAAGGCTGCTTTATCAACCACTGTCTGTCCGCACTCTCATAAAGGAGGTTCAAAAGGCCTTCCCTTGAATGCATGCCAGCCTCCATGACTGGAGACAGGTCATCTATTCACTCCCCCAACTGATCTCGGACATCCTTTTTTCTTCTTTTTTTCGAGCTCTCGCCAACGCACATGCGTAGTAGGAATGGTGAAGTGAAGTTCAGGTCCATTTATGTCGTTTGAGGCAGTGCAGAAGACAGTCTTCTGAGTCTAACAGGAAAGAAACAGCTCATTTTGTGTGTGTTGGTGTGTGTGTGTGTGTTCCTCCCCTCCCTCAGGGCTGTGTGAGGCAGCATGTCAGGCATGTGTCTGAGAGGCTTGTGTCCTGTGTTGTTGAGGCAGGAGGTTAGCCTTGGAACTCTGTAGTCCACATCTCCCAGCAGATGTCCTTGAGGTGCAATTTGTAAAAAGCCATTTTATCAGCTTTGCTCAGAAATTTCCCTACCATTCTTGCAGGTCCCTTGGATTGTAATAAGCTTTTAATGTTCTTTTGAAACCTTTCACATACATTATATTCAGCAACTGAGACTTCGCCCCAGACTCAAGGATTTTAGACGTAATCTGTTATCTGAAATTGAATAACGTTTTTGCAAATATGTTCTCCTCTATGGTAGCCTGCCGTTACCAACAGCTTGAGGCGCTGGCAATGTACACAGTATTTGCAGAGGTGTTAGAAGGGCAAGGCCAAACAAAACTTTGGCTCCGATTTGTAGTTGGAAATTCCTGCAGGTGATATCAGTCTGTAGCTCCTACATGGCTGCAAGCCGTGCAGAGTCTTGACCACCTCGGGTACGTATCTGCCTGCACATGTTCCGCGTGGCAACGCCATGTGGAGACCCTCCCATTCAGGCACATTACCACAGGCCTGGCCAGCGCCCAGCTCCTCGGATCCATCTGAGTCATTGTATCTATTCAATACTATCCAATTGCGTCCAGAGTCACTTTGTCCTGCACCAATAATGATAATGGCCCTTTGGTAATCAAAACTGAATGGAGGGGTTATATTTAGAGGACAACACGCTGGCTCTGTGCCTGCTCATCTGTGTGGCGGCCCAGATAATACAGATAACAGCTAATAAGATCTGGGCTGTCTGGGGGCACCAGCTGAACATGGCTCAGACGCAGGGCTGGATTTGTGCGCTGTCTGTCGTTTGACTAGAGACCGGTATACATTTCAGATGATTCTTTCGCTCATTTATTATTTTCTATTCTGGGTACGTTCGAGCTGTTATTGTGTTGCGCAATAGTCTCATGGATAATTGGTTGAAATACTTTAGTGGTTAGCAGCATTACTGTTAGGCTGGACTATCCGGTAGTGGATTGATGGAACAGTGATGTGCACTGACGCATATCTATGTCAATGGCATCTATAAACACTGTTAGAGAACTTTCCAACAGCAAAATGGGCACAAAATGCCGAACAGGAGACATTCAATTTACTCTTGAGAATTCCTGCCTTTGAAAACACAAGGTTTGTGCCTCAAGCCCCTTTTCCATGTTACCCCTCTATTTCACAAGGAAATCTCAGCCTGAAAAAGGTGCAGTGCTGCTTAAACATACGCTTGTTTTATATTTCTAAACTTCTCTGGAATTCAATCGCTGGACTGTGGCGGAAAAGTGAGTAACTCAAGTCTTCGTTCTGCTGCCATCTCTGTACAGTTCGCAGTTGGGAAAGGAACAAGGATTTGTCTTCCGGTGGGTTTAAAAAGCTCAACTGTAGACGTACAGTGCATGTATCTATGGTGATGCAGTGTCATCACAGGAGGGAACATTAACCTTCTTTCACACAGTTGGTTCTGGGATGGTCAAAATAAAGGTGTCACACAGCTCTGCGAGCCACAGCTGATCTTTTCCATGCAAAACTCTGGGGAGCATGCTGCTCTTGGCTGTTGAGTATAATTGTGTGTGTGTGTGTGTGTACCCAGACCCTGCAGCGTTGGGCTTCATCATCTCCCCCTGGTCCCTGCTCCTCATGCCCTCTGGCAGCATCTCCTTCACAGATGAGAACGTCACCCAGCAGGACCTGCGGGCCTTCACAGCTCCTGAGGTCCTGGAGGGCCTCGCCCTGGCCTCCATTTCTGACATAGAAAAGGTGCCTTTGCTCCGCCGCCTCAAACCATCATCATCCTCTGGACGCGTCAGATACGCGCGAATGAGCCAATGACTTTAGACATCTAGTTCCAACCAACATTTGGAGTCGTGGGTATTTTTCTGGAAGTGAATTTCACGGCTCCTCCCCTCCTTTCGCTGCGTATCAAAATGGGAGTGTATCTCTTTAAGGTAGTGTGGAGTCAGGCTGCACTTGAAAGACCTTGAAGACGATGTTGCATTCTTTGGCAACTCCAAAGTTATTCTTTCCTTTCCCAAGTCCAATTTTCAGGGGAAGTGATTTTCTTAGAGGGAGTCTGGTGCAGAATTGTTAAGGAAAGGAAAATGGAAAAATGTTTTGGGGTTTAACTGAAAGCCCTCCAGGACAACATGTAGGGGTATTGTGTTAACCCAGCTCAAGTTAACTCACTCAACATTTGAGATAAAAACCAAGCAAACCATTTTTCCCCACACAAGTTAGATGATCCTTTTCCTATGTTTCTCCTCATTTCATTAAATACAACAGGAACAGTCTGAATATTAGTTCCAACTGGAACAGCCTGAATAGAACTTCCAAGTAGAACAGTCTGAATATTACTTCCAAGTAGAACAGTCTGAAAACATTTTCTACAGCTATTTTTATTGTTTTCTTTAGTTCCACATGCAATCTCCACTGAAGCCATGAGTGGATCATTCTAATGCTTGTCCTTCCTTTACAGATGCACATGTACTCACTTGGGATGACCCTCTTTTGGGGAGCTGATTACGAAATCCCTCAAAGTCAGGTACGATTATAAGCACCAGGCTCCGAGTCACCGGGAGCTCTTGTGTAACCGACCAACCAAAACCTGTTCCTGAAGCAGGAGGCCAAAGATGCTTAAAGACTAGCTTGATATAGTCCCAACATGTTCAGGTGTTCCATAAAGGATCTGTTGTTGTTGTTGTTGTTGTGTTTGTGGCAGCCCATGAAGCTGGGCGAGCACCTGAACAGTATGCTGCTCAACATGTGTGACGACAGCACCCTGAGCCGCATGTCTGTGCGCACTGTGCTGGACGCCTGCAGCACGCACATCCGCACCTCCAGCTGGGAGCCTTCCTTCTCCTACGTCAGGAAGCTGGTGCGCCTCGTGCTGGGCAGTCTGTCCCAGGTACACACACATGCATACACACACATGCATACACACACATGCATACACACACATGCATACACACGGGTGCATGTATATACACACGCATGCATGCATACATACACATACATGCATACACATACATGCATACACACTCATGCATACATGAGTTGTCCCGTCTACCTAGAAGACATGCCTGTATTTCTGAAGCCCACCTCCCTTTCCCTGTCCAGCCCACCATTTACACCACTGTGCCTTTCTGTCCCCCAGCTGGATGGGCTGATGTCACAGAGTGAGAGGGAGTCTATACCTGAGCGGAGTAAGGAGATCCGGGACAGGCTTCGAGGGAAAGGCCTCCCCTCAGGTACCATGTGCTGCCCCCCCTCCCCCCTGTCAGCCTCCTGTCTGGGGGCCTCCTTTCTGGGGGCCTCCTGTCTGGGGGCCTCCTTTCTGGGGGCCTCCTGCCTGACGGGTTCCTGTCTTGGGGCCTCCTATCTAGGGAGCCTGCACAGGAAGCCTGCTGGCCCTTTATAGCCTGTTAGGGAGCCCATCAGTTGCTTTACCCAAAGTGATTTACTCATCCATGTTTGTAGAACAATGGGCTTCGAACCATTTGAACATGAACTAATTCCAATATGATGACTATTTTGGGGAGAGGTGGAGTGCAAATCATTGTAGACAGCTATCTACATGATCTGACTAAGTATGACTTGGTCACCATAGCCCAGGAAGGGATTTGGTGTATAAAACGGAGAAGGGCAAGTTTGAGCAGGCCCCCGTCATCATGGCATGGATGTGGGTGATAAACGGATTTAAATATCAGCCACAACATACTGCCTAAACCCACCCCACCCCGAGGGAGTCAGGCTGTGGGAGGAGGGGGAGTCACTGGGGGAGGAGGGGGAGTCACTGTGGGAGGAGGGGGAGTCACAGTGGGAGGAGGGGGAGTCACTGTGGGAGGAGGGGGAGCCAATGTGGGAGAAGGGGGAGCCAATGTGGGAGAAGGGGGGAGTGACTGTGGGAGAAGGGGGAGTGAGGGGAGGAGGGGAGTGACTGTAGGAGGAGGGGAGTCACTGTGGGAGGAGGGGGAGTCACTGTGGGAGGAGGGGGAGTGACTGTGGGAGGAGGGGGGGTCACTGGGGGAGGAGGGGGAGTGACTGTGGGAGGAGGGGGAGTCACTGTGGGAGGAGGGGGAGTCAGCTGTGGGAGGAGGGGGAGTCAGGCTGTGGAAGGAGGGGGAGTCAGGCTGTGGGAGGAAGGGGAGAGGAAATGGCTGGAATGGGAATAATTCATTAAAGGATGGTGCAGAAGGAATGATGCAAATATAAACTTCTGAGGTGAACTGGATGCGGTGTGGGTGTGGGTGAGTGTCTGGATGTGGGACAAAGACCTCCCTACAGGGACCTGCTGACAAACAAGTGGAGGCAAGTTAGAACCAGCAGACAGTGCTTTGTAGCTACACGCATTTTATATGGGTGTATACCCTTCTTACTTACGCCTACTTATTTGAGCTACTGCCAGCGCTACCTTCAGAATGACGCACGAAGGCTTAAGATGACTCATTAGTTCGAGCAACAATAGGTCATGACAGATGACCAAGGGCTGTACATGTGCATTGGAAAGTCTGAACTGGAACATTAGACCATTTGTTCATACATTGACCCTGTGAGTGGAAAGGAAGAGAGTGGAATGATTCTTCCAAAGAGCTTCCCTCCCTCTTGGTGCTGTTACAGATGGCCTCCAGCTCCCTGGTTCTGCTTGGAGCTTGAGTCTCTTCCCCGAGTCTCTCCCCCCGAGTCTCTCCCCCTGAGTCTCTCCCCCTGAGTCTCTCCCCCTGAGTCTCTCCCCCTGCTCTTCAGACCCCAGCTTCTCTCCAGAGGAATAGAAGCCCTGACAGGTCCTGCCAACTCAGAGGGGGGAAAAGACATGCTATTTTGAGAAGAAGAAAAAACAAAAAACACAGACAAGAAGCGCCACACCGCAAACCAGAACAGGGTTTCATTTAGGAAAGTATGACCAAATCTGCCCAGCGGTTGAAGAGAAGCTGAAGCATTTTTCTTCTTGAGACCACGGTGGAGAATTCCAACATGGCTTCCTGGCTGGTTATATAACCAGCGCATGGCATTGATTACATATACATATTTCCGAGTCAGTTGCTAATTTGGCTTATGGAGTCTGTATTGGTGCTTTGTTCCTCCACGTTCAGGCAGTCTGGCCCCCAGGGACAAGACATGCAGAGAGAATCAGCCACTTCTCTCAGTGTTGTGCTTCTTTCCTTCCCTTTAAGAGTGCTTCCGTTGTTTCAATGCTTGAAGTTGCTGTGGGTCTTCATCATTTCGATGCTTGGCAACCTCAGACCTGGTAGGATTTCACGCTCTGCGTTGCGCTTTAGTCGCGCCACCATCGGGAAATAGGTCTCGTGCTGCAAGTTTGAGAGTTTGTTGGGAGAAAATGTTCATTTAAATCTGTACTTTTTCCTCTTTCAACCTCCTGCCGATCTGCCCTCCCCAGTTCCTAAAAGACAGTCTGGCTTTGATGCTGTTAGCCCATAAAGACTCAGCATATGCTTTGTAGGTTAAAGCACCACATGCAGGGGTTTATAGGCCTGTGCTACCAATCCCCTACCTCTCCAGCCCATGCTTTCATCTCTCTCTCTCTCTCTGCACACATATGCACCTATCATCCTTTGTCTCTCTCTATCTCTCTCTCTCTCACCCACTCTTTCTCTCACCCGCCCACTCTCTCTCTCTCTCTCTCTCTCTCTCACCCCCTTTCTCTCAGTCTGAAAACAAGGGCTCCTACTGTCTCAGAGAATGAGGACGATCTGGTAAGGCAATATCGAACTTTACTGGACTGACTTGAGAGCTCTCTGTTGAATGTACCAGACCGTTAATATTCACAGGGACAACTTGAGGAGTAGGTTTGAGGTAATGGCCTGAAGGTAGACAAAATCATTTCAGAATTGTGAGTACTTGCAGTACTCAGAACAGGTTTGACACTTTTCCTGTGGTTGGGACTCTCCAGATGAGTTGCATCAGTAACACTCTGTGACACTGACAAGGTCACTACTTCTCTGGTCCTATAGTTCTGGCAATGCTTGCGGTGTTCCACACGTTCCAGGAGACGCTAGGTAACCTGGAGGGTCATTTTGTGCAATTTTTATGTACCGTGCCTGCTATTGTGAATGAACAATTGTGTGTGTGTGTGTGTGTTAGCTGGCAATGAGGGACAGCAATTGAATTGCCATGCGTAACAGCTATATCTTCCTGGGGTGTTAGCAGAACTAAGTGAAAAGTCTGTTTTACAACAAGACAAACTGGAATTGAGCTGCTCACATAAAAGAAACAGTAATTACCCCACAAATCTCATTTGGGGAAACCCTTACAGAGTTTGGAAGATGATCTCTTGAACTTAAGCGTTGCTACATTCAGGAAATGTCTTGAGATGATATTTGAGGCGGAGTTTGTCTGCTTGTTCCCTGCCAGGGAGGAGTGCAGCTCCAAGGGTGTTGGAGCGCTACCGGGCCAGAACGCAGGAGCAGGCCTCCCTTAACCGCGGCCTGAGTCGCTCCATGGGCTCCTTACCCATCCAGGACCTGCTGAGGGCTGAGGAGGGTGCTGCAGCCCCGCAGTACCCCCCTTCAGACTACTACCACCCGGGGTCCGAGTCCTCTGCAGAGCTCTACCAGAACCAACACCACCACCTCCAACAAAGAGGCAGGCCAGTGGAGCTGGACCGGAGATCCCTTCCCTACCAAAGCACCAGCAAGACATGGGCTTCCTCCATGGACCTGGCCCGCATCGACCCTGACGTGCTGCGCTTTGGGGCCCTGGAGGACGCCAGGCGGGGCAGCAGCGCGCTCAGCACGCGCTCAGCAAGCAGACACAAGTCAGCCTCACGCGTCTCCAGGGACAGGGAGTCCTGTTACTCTGAGTTTGGAGGTCTGGAGGGCAGGAAGCTGGCTCACCACCACTCGGCCATGTCGGTGACCTCAGCTGTGACACGCCTAACACGACAGTGCAAGCAGAGGCAGAGGAAAGCTGCCAGAGTGCTGCAGAACAGGCCACTGGGACAGAGTAAGAACCCTGCATGGGCTACTGACCCAATAGCCTGGGCTACTGACTGTGCTGGGCTACTGACTGTGCTGGACTTACCTACATGACCTGCTGGGCTACCTTGACTGTGCTAGGAACTACTGACAAGTCGAATGGCTACACTGAGTTGTGAACTAGGGCTACAGAGTGCTGCCATGCGACCTCCTCTCGACTATCTGATGGGACTACTGGCTGGATGGGGCTATACTGGACTGTGCTGACTACATGAACTGGCTGGACATACTGACTCTGCTGGACATCAATTGACTGCATGCTGAGACGACTGCAGTGTGTGTTGGGTTAACGGAACAGTCGCGTCACTCTTGCTCCTGAGGTGTTCAGAATGGACATGAAAGTTTAAGAACTCTAAAATCCTGAATAAACATAGTAATTGATCCGCACATTTAAGACAATCCAGCTAGCTTACAACTAATACGAAGGGAGATCATGGCTAGAGTGACATGATCGTCTTCAAGCACAAACAGACCTGAGAGGGAATTGGCCAGGGTGACAATGATGTCTTCAAGGCTAGACAGACTGGAGGAGCTGGCCACGACCGTGACATGCATGTCTTCAAAGGCTAAGACACAGACCATGGCCGGTTGGCCCAGACGCGGACATAATGTCCTCAAGAAGCTAGACAGAGACTGGAGGCAGAAATTGCCGACCAGCAGCACGGTGACATGATGTCTTCTCGCCACCAGAGTCCAACGAGAACTCCTAGAACAACGGCCGCGAGGGCGCCTTAAAGCAACAGTTCTCGCACTCAGGACTCCTCCATCCAAGGAGTATGTAATCCACAGCTCACGACTGCCAGAAGACCTCGTGACACGAATAACCAAAGGTAACCATAATCCTGTCTTCAAGGCTAAGACAGACTGGAGGGTTGGCCAGGGTGACATGATGTCTTCAAGGCTAAGACAGACTGGAGGGTTGGCCAGGGTGACATGATGTCTTCAAGGCTAAGACAGACTGGAGGGTTGAGGATGAGAGAGAACATCACAGACTTTCTGGCGACTAGTCTTATTGCTCTGTCATCAAGATATCTACTGTGTTACTACTGACGTCATGTCCTGCAGCTGCAGAAAAGCTGCTGTGTGGAATAGTGATGTATGTGGAGTGTGCTGTGTGTGTGATAGTGTGGATGTGTGATGTCTTGGGTGTGGTGTGCGACGTGTGCGTGACCACCGTGTGTTCGTCTGACTGTGTAGTAAGATGTGCTATGCATGGGGGCCATACTTTCTCTTACCTACGACAAAATACAAACATTAGGAGACTACGAAATAACCCACAAATAGGGTGGGTTAGACTTTGTGTCAGGGTTGGAAAAACACGGATTCAGAAGGAACTGATTCAGTCCTTGCAAGAATGGGCTCACAAACGTGTGTGTGTGTGTGTGTGTGTGTGTGTGTTTAACTACTATTCAGGGAAGCCTGGTGGGAGTGAGTGCTGGATGTGCAGCTTTATTTTGCCATAGAGCATGAGTCAGTGTGGCAGCGGTTTCCAAATGCCTGCTTCTAATTAGAGAGAGGGATAATTCTAGCCTGTTAACTCTCACACGTAGAGCCTAGTCTCGTTCCAGTCTCATTCTCTCTCTCTCTCCCCCACACATCACACACATGCATGCACAGGAGCGCACCCAAGCGTCATTCACTACACACACGTACTGTATGTCACATAGCACAAAAGTTAATCGACGGTGTGGCAACCACGAGAGCTGTAAGCTACCCTGATCATATAAGTAGACTTTCAGAGTATTTAAGCGTTCCAGAGTCACATGTGGCACATGCATGTTTACGTCCTCCCCTGATTCCTGGGTGTCTGGTGGCCATCTGGAGATGAAGAGTATGCAGAGCTAGGCATGGATGAACAGGCTTTTCTAATAAACCCTAGGCCTTCCTATCCTCCTCTACCTCATCCTGTCTCCTCCTCTATCTCCTGTCTCCTCATCTGTCTCCTCCTCTGTTTCCTCCTCTGTCTCCTCCTCTATCTCCTGTCTCCTCATCTGCCTCCTCCTCTGTTTCCTCCTCGTTCTCCTCCTCTATCTCCTGTCTCCTCATCTGTCTCCTCCTTTGCCTCCTGCTGTCTCCTCCTCTCCCTCCTGCTCTGCCTCCTCCACTAACAGCTCCAGCTCCACCGGTTATTTATAACACTGACTGAGCAACCAACCAAAAGTATTCTTTTCCCTGCCAGACTCTACCCCTGCCCCCCCCTCCTCCATCTACTGATGATATCTGAGGCAGGCTCGTTTATTGAATATGGGAGCGTTGTTAGGAGAGACGCTTCAGTCCTAGGCTGAGGAGCAGAGGGCAGGTCCTGGTGTGCCTGCCTGCGATGAGGGCGGGACCCTCATTTCTCATAGCACCCAACCTGATAAGAAAATAATGGATGGATATTAGAGACCAATGCTGACGCAAAGGAATGCCGACAGCCATTAGGACTGAGTCAAGCGCGAAGCCTACAATTGCCAAACCCAAATATTGTTGCATTCTGTCCCCAGAGCTATTCTGCTCTAGTATGAATGGAGGTAATTGAGCACAGACCATTTGTGGGGGACTAAAAAATGTGTTACTTGGCAGAAATTCTCTGTTCTGTTTTCTTTTGGGGGGTGGGGCGGGGGGCAGGAGGTGGCGGGGTGGGGGGACATCTTGTATTTATTGTTCCTCTTTGTTTTCTGCTTTGAAAGTTGTGATATGAAATAGTGGTGAATACTCTCAGGTGTTCTAAGACTAAGTCCCTCTTGTCACTCCTCCTCTCTCCTTCCTCCCTCCCCTTTAGTTCCAAGGTGCTTCCATCAGGGCAGCGTTTCCTACCGGGCCCTGCCTGGCTCTGTAAGTGGAGTCATGTGTAGCGGATGAGGGAATTCCAAATGTTATTGGACTTTCCGGTTGCTTGGAAGGCAGGTCACATGGCTTGGGGCTGGGCTAGGTCAGGGAGGGAGGGCTAGGCTAGGTCAGGAAGGGCTGGGCTAGGTCAGGGAGGGAGGCCTGGGCTAGGTCAGTGAGGGAGGGAGGGCTGGGTTAGGTCAGGGAGGGCTGGGCTAGGTCAGGGAGGGCTGGGCTAGGTCAGGGAGGGCTGGGCTAGGACAGGGAGGTCTGGGCTAGGACAGGGAGGGCTGGGCTAGGACAGGGAGGTCTGGGCTAGGACAGGGAGGGCTGGGCTAGGACAGGGAGTGCTGGGCTGGGCTAGGTCAGGAAGGGCTGGGCTATGTCAGGGGGGGCTGGGCTAGGTCAGGGAGGGCTATGCCAGGCCAGGGAGGGCTAGGTTAGGACAGGGAGGGCTGGGCTAGGACAGGGAGGTCTGGGCTAGGTCAGGGAGGGCTGGGCTAGGTCAGGGAGGGCTGGGCTAGGTCAGGGAGGGCTATGCTAGGTCAGGGAGGTCTGGGCTAGGACAGGGAGGGCTGGGCTAGGTCAGGGAGGGCTGGGCTGGGCTAGGTCAGTATCTGTTTCGGAGTGTCGCTACAGAGACAGTAGATGGGGGGGGGGGAAGAGAACCTGCATGTTTCAGGATTTATCAAATAAAGGAGTTTATTTGTCAAGTTCAGAAGCATCCAGCTTCCAGAGGTCTTTAATGGTCTCTCTGCTATTTAGCAACCACACCTGCAGTTCATATAAGTGGTTGAAAACCAGCAAAACTCTGGCCTGGCTGTATGGCTGGTGTGAAGCCCCAGTCCTGTGCATGTGACCAGCTGTAGGAGCTCAGTAGACCTCACTAAGCTGTGTTCTGGACAGGGACAAACGCTGCCTCTGGCCCCAAACACCAGGCCTCCCAGACACCAGGCCTCCCAGACATGTGAAAACACAAAGGAAAGAGTCAGAGGGGGGGGGGACCGGAAGGGACTTGAAGTGAAGGTTCATTGTTGTATCAAAGCCTCATTATATAGTCATAAAATAAATCAAAAAATCTTCTTTTCATGCGAAGCGGTTGTGGAAGTGCGAGGCTGGGGCCGGCTCCCACGATGCCTTGCTGCGAGCTTGTTCTGGAAGCTCCTCTCAGTGGGCCACCAGACTGGAGCTAATGAGAGTGTCTGAGGTGCCTCCTGCCTCTGCTACCCCCTGAGGGCTGCAACATGACTGCTGGCTCAACAGGAACCCAGATGCTACTCTGCAACGCTGCCCAGACTGAACGTTCACCCTGACGTTCAACGTTTTTAGCTCGTCAGGTGACTTTGACAACGAGCGGGTTTGGCAGAGTGTAAAATATGAGTGAACAGGGCTCCGCTGTTGATCGCTGCGCATCGATCATATCTTGTGCTGAGTAGGAGATTTCTCTCTCACACGCCCTCGTATCAGTCTTCTTTCTGTCTTTTTCACTCCTTCATCTCTCTCCATCTCCGTTCCTGTCTTTCGTTTCTTACTCTCTCGCCCGATTTTTTTTCTTCATCTTCCTGTTGCTCAATTTCTCCTTCCCTGTGGTGTGTGTGTGTGTTGTGTGTGTGTGGTTGTGTGTGTGTGTGTGTCTGTGTGTGTGTGCTGTTGTGTGTGTGTGTGTGTAGTGTGGTATGTGTGTGTGTGTGTGTGTGTGTGTGTGTGTGTGTGCGTGCGTATAGTACGTGTTCCTGCTTGTGACAAATTCACGCCATTGAATAGTTCCACAAAAGGGTGAATCCTCTGATAATTGCTCCATCAATCATTTGGGTTGTTCCATTTTCCAAGCATTTGTATTTTCTGCTTTGTTGGTCAATAATCACAAAGAACAGGTCAAAGAATGGGGATATAAACAGGCCTTTTTTACCCTCCTCCTCCCCCACACACACATTCTCTCCCTCCTTCACTGCCCTGCTCCTGTGTTTTGGCCGAGAGACCGAGCTAATGTTTAAAAAGTCGACTCCAGAGTAGTGGGGGGAGTGTCTTGTGGTGCCTCCGCCCCTTCCCTGGTCAGGGGCCATGTCCTGGGTGAGCTCCCTTCTCCTTAGCTACTTAGGGTTGTAATGGATAAACCAGGGACCGACCGACTGGATCACCGTGGCTCTCAAACATTCTCTGGAAATCTAGATGTGTAACACGCTCTTCCAGACAGAGTCCACCAGCAGCTGGACATGGTCCACTAGACTGTTCCAGGCAGAGAGGAGAGGAGGCGTTGGCCAGGAAGCACCTGTGTCCACTGCATGACTGCTCTTGACTCCTATGTGCAGAGCGAGCTGCTGTAAAGGGCTGGGCTGGGCAGAACGCTTACAGCTGCTACTGCGATGCATGTCCTGAAGACTCAGCCCAGAGGTTCACCACACGCTGAACAAACACGCTCGTTCCGTTGACTGAAACGTTAAGGAAGATCAGTAGCAACAGTCTTTAAAGTGAAAGACAAACCGTTGACAGCCATCTGTGTAGGAAGGAGGGCCATGCGTGTGCTCCAGTGAACCCTCCTTGCCCCTCAACAGTAACACATGTGGGGGTAACAGAACACAGTCGCATGCCCCCTACCTCTGGAAGCTGCTATGTTCTGGGGAGAGCGAGGGAAGTGGTCCACAGCAGCCCGTGTTGTGGAAAGGTAGCCGCTGCACGCTGCAGGGGCAAACCAGAGAGTCTGCTGCCCCCCCCTCCCTCCTCTCTCTCACACCCTCTGTCTGTGCTGTCATCCTAAACACAGCTCACCCCCCAGACGGGGGTGTTAACAAATCAGGAGTTTCAACCTGCCGAGCAGGAAACAGAACCACAGCGAGGGAAGGCGACGTCTCTCGTACGTTTCAAGGGAATTTAGCATTTCTTCCGCATTTCAAATGTGACAACAGAGCTGGAACATGGCTGGCAGAGTGACGCTGCTATTCCAGGTCGCGGGCAGACCGGTTTATGTGGACACGGTTCCAGTCACGATACTGCGGGTCAGGAAGCTGGTACTGCTGCTGGGGTGTAATGCTTACACTAGGATGATACCAGAGGAGAGGGTGAAACCTGTCTGCAGCAGTGAGTCGGCACATAGGTATTCAAGCTATGAAGCTACGAAACGCAAGCCAGACAATCTGGTTCCTTCTGCACACGCTCACTTATTACTGGATGTGATGGCTGAGATATACCAGCACTGCTGTCTGTATACCAGCACTGCTGTCTGTATACCAGCACTGGTGTCTGTATACCAGCACTGCTGTCTGTATACCAGCCCTGCTGTCTATATACCAGCCCTGCTGTCTATATACCAGCCCTGCTGTCTTTGTTATGATGGAGTCCAGAGGTAGGGATGCGTTGGGGCTCAGCTCCTGCCACTGTTTTCACACAAGGTGTCCCACACCTTCAACACAACGTGCTTCCCAGATTGACAAGGCCTAGCTGACGCGTGTGATCGGCAGAGGGCATCGCGTGCCAGGACATCCATCCATACTCTCACTAGTTACAGGCTGGGTCTTTGGGTGTGTTTACCCAGACATGGGGGGATTTCTTTTAGGCCAGGTTTTTGGCTCAGAATGAACCCAGTAGTATGTGAAGGAGCCCAGTCTGGAAAGCACCCTCTCTACTCATTACCATGTGTGATGGGGGTCTGTACTGTTAAGCAAGCCAAACCCACACAATTGGGGTTTTTAAAGATTTGCGGTTGTAAAACAAATACATACAGATTGTTGAATCAGCTAACTTGAATTGGAAAAAATACAATTGATTAAAACCTGCCTTTTTTAGTAAAACCATCATTAAAAGCTGACCATGTGAACTTGCCTGTGGGGGTGGATGTGTGGGGGAGTATGTGCTTCTGGGATGAACTGTCGGCGATTCATCTGACATGTTGGTCTTGCAAATGTACATTACATCCCATACAAAAAGACATTTAAACTATTTGAGAAACTTGGCCTTGCAGCGAACAACATGAACCAACCAAATCTTTCTCCCTCTCCACCCAGACCCCATCCACACCCACCGGAGGTACCAGAGCGACTACAGCTCATCCAGCGAGAGTCCCTCCATCGCCTCCTCCGACCCCGAGTACAGACAAGGTAGCATCTGTTGGGGTGGGTTGGCATTTTGTTATGTAGGGGGAAACCAGGCCTTTTACCATGGGAATGACCAGAGGTGTATTACTATTGTTAATATGTACTGATGCTCTGAGATTGCATGGCACCAGTTAGTCCTTCAGTACGAGTCTGTGTTGCGACAGTGTGTGTACTGTGCTGCTAACTTGCTTGTGTTCTGTCTGTCGTAGTCAAGAAACCAGAAGAGGCAAGGAGATTCAGCTCACAGGCAGCTCTGTCAGAGCAAGACGCCTCGCCACTCACAGCCCACAGCACACACAGACACAGGTACAGCACAGCGCACACCACTCACAGCCCACATCACACACAGACACAGGTACAGCACAGCGCATACCACACACAGACACAGGTACAGCACAGCGCACACCGCCCACAGCACACACAGACACAGGTACAGCACACATCACTCACAGCCCACAGCACACACAGGTACAGGTACAGCACACACCACTCACAGCCCACAGCACACACAGACACACACAGGTACAGCACACACCACTCACAGCCCACAGCACACACAGACACACACAGGTACAGCACACCACAGACATGCACAGACATGGGTACAGCACAGCACATATAACACACACAGACACAGGTACAGCACACAACACATGTATTTACTATGTGGGTATATTCTAGCCACCCAGACTGCCCCCAATGCACCCCCTGGACACGTGTATCCAGCCGGGCGCACGCACACAGACACACACACACACACACACACACACTCTGTGTGAGGATACTATGACTGGCTACACAGCAGCACCCAGACCCAGTAGCTCAGATGCCCTAAACACACTCAGGTGTGGGACTAGCTAGCCCTGCCTGCTCTGCCTCAGCCCTCCCCGGCCTCTGGTGGAAGCTGTCCACCTTGACATTCCTGTCATGCATGTTTCCAATCTCCCTCCTCTCCAGCTCCCAGAGATATCCTCACCCGCTAACCCAGGCTGAGCACCTGTTAATGGTCAACCCTAGGCAGCCAAGGCTGACCTTATTCCCACACCTCCCAGATAGTCTCTGTCGGAGGTTGTTTTTATGGTGGCGTGTCCAAGCCAGAACTGTCCCTGATGTCTGCGTTCCCTTCGTCACTAAGCAACATCTACTGTGATCAGTGTCATCCAAATATTGACAACAAACGGCCAATTCCTTCAAACATTCTCACCTGATTAAAGTTCATGTTTACTGCTGTGTCTTTTCTGGGTGTGTAGGGGTTTGTTCATCTCTAGCTCTCTTGCTCCCTCTGGTGGGCACATCTCAAACTACTTAGTCTGTGGCATGGAGCTTTATGGTTGCGTGTGCGTGTGCAAGTAAACAGATGTTGGGCTGATCTCCACAGCTCTGTCAGTGCTCTGAAGCCACCTGAATATGAAAATCCTTTTGTGTTGACAAATCAGATCAACTTTAAGCCTACCATGTGACACCAATCACAGAAATAGATTTGTTCTTTTCTGTGTTTTTTTGGGGGGGGTGTTTTGAAAGCTATGCTTACAGTTAATCGCACCGTTTTTACATCCTTGAATGTGAAAACATAAAAACGTTGGGGAAGTTAGCCTAGGTGGGAAAGAGCTTGATGTACGGCAGAGTGAGTAACTTGTAGAGGCTCACGCTGCCTTGTTGCTGTGCTGCTTGCAGGCTTTCTGAGGCTGCAGACGAGGGGCTGCAGGGGGCAGAGCTCCTGCTGCAGCGGCAGGAGGAGGAGGTCCACAGGCTCCAGGCTCACCTGGCCCACCGCCTGTCCCGGGCCACCCTGTACCCCGGCGATGAGCCCCTGCCCCTGGCTCTGAGCCGGCCACCACGCACCTCCCTGCTGGACCTCCGGGACCCGCTCAGTACCTCCGCACATCGCAAGGCCAAGGTCCGAACGCCAGCGGTGACGCTTGTTATGGGCGACAAGATAGTCGTGTGTTTCATATTGTATGCCTACCGTGTTAACATGTCACTAATGAATTCCAAATGACTCCCTATCATACTGTTGCCCCTGCCTCCCACAGAATTTCTTTGGCCCTGAGTTCGTGAAGATGACCAGTGAACCATGTGTGTCTTTAGTGGTTCCAGCTTCCATTATGGTGAGACTTGCTGTGAGGAATGCACACTGTCATCAGACAGACTAGGAGCATGTGACAAGTTTGAAGAGAAACGACCTAATTTCTCCTTTTCTGTGTATTCTATCGATCCATCGATCGCTCTTTTGCTGTCTGGCTCTCCAGCTTTGCATCTGCTGCTGCACTATAACTGCATGAACGGTTTCGTGGCAGCATTCATGTCCAAGGCAGATTTCCCAAGGGACCGAATCATGTGATCATGATCTTTCATTGCTCTCCCTGTCTGTCTCTTTCCTCTCCCTCCACCCGGATGCCCCTGCAGAACAAGCGAGGGAAGGTGGAGGATGTGCACAGGAAGGTGGGCGTGGTCCTGCTCAGCGGGCAGAAGCTGGAGCTCAGCTGTGATGTCAAGGCGCTGTGTAAGGACGTGCTGGACATGGTGGTGGCCCACATCGGCCTGGTGGAGCACCACCTTTTCAGCCTGGCCTACCTCCGAGGTACGCAGTATGGGCAGGGGCGGGGGTGGGGGCGGGGCCGGTGGAGCAGGGTAGCACTGGGTAGCACTGTGTGTTTGGTCATAAGGTGTGTTCACGCTGGAATGCCATAAAAGCCCTCATATAAAAGCGCGCTCGCGTCGCGCTATTGATCTGTCGGAGCCTGCATCCCACGCACTCCCTGCTCTAGGAGGGAGGTGTGGAGACTTCAGCCAGCTGCCAGTCTATCAGCATCAGGGAAGGCATGTTCAACCTCTCGAGACTGAGCTCTAAACAAAAACATGCGTATTATGTACTTAGAAGTGGGTTTATCTTATCATGGACTGTTTGGTTCCAATGCTTGCACGAGGCTTGTAGTTTTCATATCCATGTCGATGTAGTCTGAGTAGTTATTTCTGAATGCTTGATGTGGTTGTGCATGGGCACATGAGCCCCCCACACTGCCCTGCCTCAGACTGCCTCCCTGACATCCTTGTCCACTCTTCTCTGACGGCAGATAACGAGTTCTTCTTTGTGGATCCTGATGCCAAGCTCTCTAAGGTGTCACCAGAGGGCTGGAAGGAGGATCCCAAGAAGAAGAAAGTGGATGTCCCCTTTAATCTGTTCCTCCGCATCAAGTTCTTCCTCAGCGACGTCAACCTCATACAGTGAGAACCAAAATGAACCTGGCTAAATGTCTCCTCAAACTGACCAGAAAGGCATTTTCGATACCTTACAAGCATGTACAGCATATTGGATGTAATCCCATAATTCTCTGCTTTTCCAGGCACACCATGACAAAACACCAGTACTACTTGCAGCTGAGGAAGGATATCCTGGAGGAGAGGGTGCGCTGCGACACTGATAACGCCATGATGCTGGCATCCCTGGCACTGCAGGCAGAGTTTGGTGACTACCAATCTGAGGTGGGCCTCTAGTGAACTACTGTTCTTATTCAACGTCCATAAAGGTTCTCATCTTGCACACGTAAATGTTCACGTGTTGTGCTTTGTCATCACGACTGGACGTTAGGCGTTTGGGATGATCAGGAGGATTTTCCCTCTGGATCAGTAAAGTACTAACTGCTTGACTCAACTGTCCAACTCCCTCTGATTGTTTCAGATCCACGGAAAGACCTACTTTAGATTAGAGCACTACCTTCCTGCCTCCATCCTAGACAAGCGCGACCAGACATCCGTCAAAGAAGAACTGCCCAAACTTCACAGCACCTACTACGGCATCTCAGAGTCCGAAGCAGAGTTAGAGTTCCTAAAGGTGTGTAAGAGGGGCAACACCAGAGCATGCACCTGCCTTGTGTGCTGCTGTCATCTGACGTGGCCTGCTGTGGCTGCTGTGGCTGCTGTGGCTGCTGTGGTCTGGGGCCCAGGTGAGATTTCTCTCTTGCTGTGTCTCCCTTGCAGGCGAGCCAGAGGCTGACCGAGTACGGCGTTCACCTGCACCGCGTCCTGCCAGAGAAGAGGTCCCAGACCGGCATCATGCTTGGGGTCTCCTCCAGGGGCGTGCACATCTTCGAGATCCTCAACGCAAACCGCACCCCTGTCCTCAGGTTCCCCTGGAGGGAAACCAAGAAGATCTCTTTCACCGTACGCACCCTTTTCCCACCACATTGGAGAGATATTAGTACCGCACGTGTATTGTGACACGCTTTCGAAAGGAATTCGATGGCTGCTCTCTGAAGTCTTATCTCCTCACGTTCTGTTTGGCCTCAGAAAAAGAAGATCTGTCTTCAGAACACGTCGGACGGCATCAAGCACGTGTTCCAGACAGACAGTAACAGAACCTGCCAGTACCTGCTGCACCTGTGCTCTGCCCAGCACAAGTTCCACCTGCAGATGAAGGCTCGTCAGAACAACCAGGAACTCACAGACCTTGGTAAGGGAGACGCTTACAGACATGGATGGAATGATCGGAATGATGTAATGATTGCAAGGAAAACGATGACATACATTATATTTGTGCAATATTGAAACCTGTGTTTTACAGGTTTCTCATTCTAAACGTAAAGCTATGTGCATCTGAGAGATTGCTGCTTATGTTGTCCACAGAGAACTCCCCCCTGAG
Organism: Plecoglossus altivelis; assembly: GCA_036571765.1. Taxonomy (NCBI): domain Eukaryota; kingdom Metazoa; phylum Chordata; class Actinopteri; order Osmeriformes; family Plecoglossidae; genus Plecoglossus; species Plecoglossus altivelis. The sequence goes on from BROE01000012.1 coordinate 6,395,634, forward strand.
CAGCCTGCAGTACTCTCTAGGACCTGGGGGCGTGGAGGGCCTGGGGCGGGCGCTGAGCTCCTCCAGCCTTGCTCTTAGCTCGTCCGCCCGCTCAGACCCAGAGCATCCAAAGAGGATCTCCTACTCGGAGATGGCTCTGAACAAGGCCCACGGCGGGCGGCTGCATTCCCCAGACGAGCCCCTCTTCCCTGGCTTCACCGGCACTGGTGTCGGAGCCCAGCCGTCCTCCAGGATCCTCTCCCGCTCCCATCACAACTTAGGCCAGCTGCCTGAGTCACCAGAGCACCGGTTGGCGGTGGTGGCTCCAGCAGGGGGGCACTATGGCAGCCAGAGCGGGCTGAGCCGGGCCCAGATCCTGGCCTCCCAGCACCAGCAGCACCACAGAGCCAGCTCTGACACTGACTCCATCTCTGTGGACAACCAGAACATGTGAGTGACTAAGCCCTAGGTTCACTGTGGTCCTGTGTTGATATCCATCTGATAGCAGGACTGTGGCCAGGCTTGAATATGCAGCACAAGGTTACCTAGTCCTGCTGTGACTCATTAGTGAGGGAAGGGGGAGGGGAAAGGAGGTGGGGGGAGAAACCTATTTTGTCTTTGCCTAGGGAATATCAGTGTTGCTAGACACTTCTACCTCCAGGTTTTAATGAGCTCACTTGGGGCGACAGGCGTGTGTGTGTGTGTGCGGGAGTGTGTGTGTGCGCGAGTGTGTGTGTGTGTGTGTGTCTACATTTTCTGCTGTGTAGGTGTGTGTAGTCATCTGTGGTCTGCTGACTTGTTTTCGTGTGCTAGTTAGTCTGTCTCATCTCAAGCCTGCCAGACTTTTGGGTGGAGTAAACCCCACTCTTGTACAGAGCAGACACAGCCCTCAGGCTCACTGCTACACAGTGAGCGTCTCTACCTTGGAGTTGATGAAGGGGTCTTGACCTGTTCTTTCACATCCAGTCTGGTTGTGGTTTCACCAACATGTCTTCCCCCTCTTCTTCTTCTCCTCCAGCCCATCTCCCGTCTGAAAAACACATAGAAAGGAAAATAATGTAGTTCTTATGTTTTTCTTGTTGCATTCTGATTCATTCTCTCCCTCCATCTTCCTCCCTCTTAACTTCCATTCCTCCCTCGCTCTCTCTCTCTCTCTCTCTTTCTCTCTCCATCCCTCCCTCCCTCTCTCTCCAGTGTGTTTGGGTCTGCAGCCCAAAGTAGCTGGAGTCTCAAGAGGTTCAAGAAAGAGCCGGACTCCTCCTCCATTGAAGACACCAGCCACGCCTATGTAGTAGGTAAGGACAGTCTCCCTAGCAACAGAGACCCCCAGCCCAGCCCCAGACATCCCTCTACACAGAGGGGCCAAGTCATGTCACAGTGCAGGCTCAGCAGTTCCACACAGCCTATAGGAGGAGGCAGGGCAGCCTGGGGCGCTCGCTCTCTCTCTCTCTCTCGCTCGCTCTCTCTCTCTCTTTCTTGCTCTCACTCTCTCTGTCTCGCTCTCTCTTGCACTCCTCTCTCTCTCTCTCTCTCTCTCTTGCTCTCTCTCTCTCTGCTGATCTACTTCCTGCCTGTCTCCCTGTCGCTGGCACTCCTCTCTGATCAGCGGTGAAGGGGGTCAGGCCTCAGGTCACTCCGCTCCTTTTGTTTGTGGTCTTTGTAAAGGAGAGGAAGAGTGTCACCAAACAGAAGCACGCTGCCCTTACGTAACTGTTATTCATCAGCTCAATCCGGAGTTCGATGGTGCCCGTTTGTTTCGTACGGCTGAACGTCTGTTTGTTTTCCAACCAGCCCGACAACATTTGTGTTAGCGTGCTAAAATAAGAGGACTTTCATTCTTCAGGAAGTCGTGTTTGTTCTCGAGGATAGCGTGCGTGCGTGTTGAGACAGTCATTGTATACAGACACACAGACAGGCAGACAGGCAGGCTGGCAGGTTACTCACTCTTGTGGTCTCCTCTCAGGAGTGAACATGCAAAGCTCTGGTCTGCCCTCGACGCCTGCCTCGCTCTCCGTCAACAGTAAGTCTACTCCTCTGTTCTCCTCAATCCGTCCCTGCTCATCCCTTCTGTTATCCATAACTAATTGACTTTGGTTGAACATAATCCCAGTCATCTATCTTGGGTCTACATGCTGCTATTGCTGTGTGTTTCCTGTCTTTGTGGACTAACAGAGAGCCACAGAGAATCTTCCAGTCCACTGCTTCAGTGTTGTATCAGTAGGAATGTAGTGTTTCCCTCCTGCTCTCCCAGCCCAGATCTCTGGCTCTTAGTCCTCTTGTGTGGTAGCTTCATGCTTGGCACCCAACGTGTGACCTTCTTTTTCATCCCTGCTTAGCCCTCTCTGTGAGGGGCCCCATTAGCCAGCGGCTCCAAGGGCCCGGCCTGTCAACACGACCCCACGTCCGGCCGCCCGACACTTATCTATGGATACGCTGAAGCCTTAAGACCCCTTTCGATCCCCCGTGAAAGTGATTCGCCATGCTCTGTCCGTGAAACACAGGCTGCTCTCTAGTTACACCCCTCCCCTCCCATCCCCCACCACTAACTGACATCCTCACTGTAGCCAACAGAGCTGACATTCATCTTCCTCCTTTGTGATAGGCCAGAGGCAATGTCAGTCAGATATTCCGAAATGTTTTCCTAAGTGATTTCCTCAGATTGATGTGGCCGGGGAATGTTCAAGGCACATTAACGTTGCAGACTCCTCCTCACACGCTCCCAGTCTCACTACCCCCACTTCCTCTGCTTCTCCATGTCATGCAGATTCCCTCAGAAAGAAGCTGAACGCCCTGCCCTCCCCGGAGAGAGAAATTACAACCATCAATCTGAAGAAGGATGTGAAGTATGGCCTTGGTGAGTGTTTGTGTGTGTGTATTTGTGTGTGTGTGTGTGTGTGTGTATAGTCAGCTCTGGAAGAACTCCATGCCGCAGAACGGAAGTAATATATCCCAGAGGGTGTTGACCATGCTGACACTCCGGCTCCAGTAAATGGCTGGAGTCCTTCCCTGAGAGGGTTATCAGCCCAGAGCAGACAGTGTTCAGGAGACACCAGCAGTATGTCCAGCTGCCCTGCTCTGAGGGGCTCCAGGACATGGAGACACAGAGACAGACGAGGCCCACAGCAGACAGGCCAGCTTGGGATTCCTCCTCTAGAAGCTTCCTCACTGTTCCTTATTAGTTCAGGCAAGGCCTGAGGCAGTAAGCTGATGAGCTGTGGTTTCCTGTCTGGAGCAATGCTGTGGCTGACAGACAGCGAGGGCGTCGTGTACTGTCTCTGACTGTGTGTGCGTGTGTGTGTGTGTGTGTGTGTGCATGTGTGTGCGCAGGCTTCCAGATCGTAGGGGGAGACAGCTCCGGCCATGCGGACCGCAGCACCATTGTCAGCTCCATCACCCCTGGAGGTCCTGCTGATGTGAACGGCTCCCTCAAGCCAGGTGTGTGAGGGGGACATCTACCCACCATCTGAACACTGCTCAGTTCTGTTAGAGCCTCAACGTGGCTGTCAAACCATCCTGTTGTCTGTGTCAAAACAGATGCTCTGATTTAGCTGGAACTGTTTCAGGGGCTTTGGTTGGATTTCTTAAAGAGAACACAATTTAGTTTTTGTAAGTAATTGGTTATTGGACAAGTAGGTCTGTTTTTCTCGCCAAATACACCAGGTGGTCCATATGTCCAGATAATGCTGTCATGCAGTTGTGCATATTTCACTTCATCTTTGATTTCAAAACATCAAACATCTCCAAATGTTTCCATATTGTTGACTGGTGTGTGTGTGTGTGTTCCCCAGGCGACCGTCTCATCTGTGTGAACGACGTGAGCCTAGAGGGCCTGCCTCACTCCACAGCCATCCAGCTCCTCCAGGATGCCCCTGACAGCGTCACCCTGGTGGTATCCCAGCCAAAGGAGAGGCTGTATGAAGGTAGGACAGTCTGGCAGAGGGAGGACACCCGCACTGGAAACACACCCCTCTCAGTCAAGCAATGGACCTCTGCATGACTGGTGTCAGTGAACCGTCTCTCTGTGTCTCTCCCAGGAGGTGTTCTACATGAGAGCAAGCCTCCTACCGTGTCCTCTAGCCAGGAACAGGAACAGGAACAGGAAGTGGACTTTGAGTCTTCCTCTGAGGAGCAGGCAGGTCCAGGCAGTCCCAGCCCTTCTCTCCCCAGTGAACGCACCCCCCCCTCGACGTCCCCGGTCCACCAGCGTGACGCCAACCTCAGATCGGAAGACTCCATAGCCACCCCTGCCAGCCCTCCACAGGTCCCTGTTAACGGCCTTCACCACATCCTGCCTCCAGATGGTGCTGCAGCCCAGCCTGGTCTGGAGGCTGGCCCACATGGCTTGGTGGCTAACCCACCTGGTCCGGGCGCTGGCCCACCTGGTCTGGGCGCTAGCCCACCTGGTCTGGGCGTTAGCCCACCTGCCCTGCCACCCAAAACCAGGAAACTTAAACCTCCAGAGGTTCCCAAAGACTTGGAGCACTCAGACAGGGGAGACTCTGACATGGATGAGATGACTCATCCCACTAGTCAAGACAAGCTCAAAGTGAAAAAGGTAGGCTCAGTGGTACCCAGCCACAGCACTGCCTCTGGCTCCCTGAAAATAACTAACTAGAAAATAGTTTTTAGCATGTTGCAACAAGGTGCCAAACATGCATCAGCCCTAATAATAATAATAGAGTTCGCATCCTTTCACCTTGAGTCATATGCGTTCACCAAACTGCCCTCTCTTTGTGGCCAGAGTCTCCTATCTGCTGTGAGTGTCTGTGAAACTAACAAGGACATTAGTCTGCTTGCATGCATCCATTTCTCGATGCCAATGCAACATTACTCTGAGCTGCATAGGTTGGCATGCGTCTGTTCCCAATGCCCTGAATCCCCTCACTCCTGCCAGCTCCTGTGCTGCTCGTCTGTCTGCACGGCCAGCCAGGTAACAACAGGACCTGTACTGTCTTCTCTGTTTGCAGGACCTCTCTCCTCACAGCATCCCGGACAAACTAAGTGGTAATGGCTCAGGGGTCAATAGTCTCCAGCCAGGAGATCTATTTGACGTTGAGCTGTCCAAACAGGACAGCAGCCTGGGCATAAGTGTCACGGTACTGTTCGGAAAGGTTTTCACTCTCTCTTTGGTTTTTGCTCCCTTCCCCCTCCTCATCTCCTGACTCCTGTGTGTGTGTGTGTGTTTTGTTCCATCACCGCTGTCTGCACTCACAAAGCTCGGCTTGGCTTCATGTTAGTTCATTGTCACTCCGTCTCTCACATGCAGCTTTTCAAATTCATACTTTCGATCTTTTGCCAATGAATTAGAAAGCGCTAACATTGGGACAGAGGTCACAGCGATATGTTTCAAACCCTGGGATTCCTGTCGTGGACTAGGGGGCGTGTCTTAAGAGCCTTCCTCGTGCCTGGTTGGGCATCTAGTTGAACGTGATTGGCTGCAGTGTGACCTGTGTGCCCAGTGTGATTTCCCTCCATGTAATTCTCCTGTAACTCCATGATTGTGGCAGCATGCTTTTCTGTGTTGGAACTGCATCATCTGTTCAGTGCAGCCAGACTGAGCCAGCCCCCTAGACCACTCCACATAATGCTCAGGGTATATAGAATCACTAAATGGTAACTAGTCCATGTTCCTTCTTGTTGAGGAAGAGTGTAGTGAATATAAGGCTGGGGTAGAGCCTGGTGTCAAGACGTTTCCACTAGACTTGCACAAGCTTTTCACCTCGCGATCTTCCCTGCTATCCGGCTTCACCAACAAAGCACCATGATTGGAAAGCAGGAAATAGACTCATCTGATCGTCCCACATTAACCTCATCGTAATCATTCTACAGTAACATAGCACACAGACAGTCATGGCAACCTCCCACCCCATCCCACACACAGTTCTAGCTACGGTCTTCTCTGAGCGTGGTGGGCTGACCGTTCTGTGTCCTCTAGGGGGGCGTCAACACCAGCGTGAGACACGGGGGCGTGTACGTGAAGGCCATCATCCCTAAAGGAGCCGCAGAACTGGACGGACGCATCCAGAAGGGTGAGTCACGAGGAGATGGACCAATAGGAGAAGTAACGGGAGTGAGAGAAGGTCCAATCAGATTTGATGAGTAAAGCCCTTTTTATAAGCATTGTGAAAGAGGGCTTCAAATACACCTGTAGAACTGCCCCTAAACCCTCATGGAAGACAAGGAGACAGGGGACATAGTAATCACAAAGACACAGATACTAGTCTAATGCAAATGCTCCCATCTTAAATGACAAAAAACCCCAAAGGAGACGATTGGCCTAAGATTTGTCATGACGACTGTGTTGTTAACATGCCTCTGTGTTCCCTGCCAGGGGACCGTGTGGTGGCGGTCAATGGGAAGAGTCTGGAGGGAGCCACTCACAGACAGGCTGTGGAGACCCTGAGAGACACTGGACAGGTCAGGCATGATATCCACAGGGCTCAAGGGCTGTGATATGGTGTTTTATAGCCCTTTTCACTGTTCAGTCGACACTTTAACGGCAACGTAGAACAAATGCGTTTGTTTAGCGTTGTGAACGTCTTGAATACGCGCGGTGCAATAACTATTAAAACTGACAGATTGATTGGAGGGGTTTATCATCTCATTGCTTCCTCCTACCTCACTCCCCTCCCCCTACTCCTCCCCCCATCCTCTTCTTCCCCTCCCTCATGTCTCTCCTCTCTCTACCCCCCTGGTGTCTCCTCCCCCACCCTCCTCAGACGGTCCACCTGCTCCTGGAGAAGGGCCAGCTGCCTGCAGACAGCGTCCATGCCCCCCTGACCCCTAAGAGCACCCCACCCTGTGGGTCCCAGGTCCAGGCCCAGGCCCAGGTCCCGGCCCAGGCTCCAGAGCCCAAACTCAAACCAGAGTACAGTTTTATAACAAAAGGTCAGAGCACAGTGAAAACAACCTAACGGATCATAAGGCTGGACAAAGTGCATTCATGCAGTCTTGTGCATTATCACATCAATTGCAGTTGTATTAACACATTGTGTCAGTGGCACCCACCACTCACTTTTGCTTAGGTTTTAATACGTGTGTGTGTGTGTGTGTGTCCAGACAATGTGTTTGAGGTGGGCCTGCTGAAGAACTCTTCAGGCCTGGGCTTCAGCTTCAGCCGAGAGGACAGCCTCCCTGACCAGCCCTCGTCCGCCAGCATGGTCAGGGTGAAGAAGCTGTTCCCTGGGCAGCCAGCGGCAGAGAGCGGCCTCATCAACGTGGGCGACGTCATCCTCCGTGTTAACCACACCCCTCTGAGAGGACTCTCTCAGCACGTACGTTCCACACCGCGCCAACCAACCCCGCAGAACGCTTGTTACGTTGCCGAGCATCGCGTAGGTTCTAGCTGTCCTGATTGGCTGCCCTTGTGTTAGGAGGTCATCTCCGCTCTGCGAGGGACGGGACAGGAAGTGACACTGCTGCTCTGCAGACCTGAACGCGGCCTCCTGCCTGACGTGGACGCGTCGGCTCAGGTGAGGCTCAGCACTGCTTTAGACCAGAGGCCACCCTTCTGACTGAATGACCACTAAAGGTAGAACACGTCATCCTCTTCCCAAGACCCCCATGTCGTCCCCTCGCAAGGAGCTGGCGCCCCAGCCAGACCCCAGCCTCAGCCTGGCTAAGAAGCCGTCTCCAGCGGGCAGCGAGGGCAGGAGGCTGGTGGAGGAAGCCCTGGAGAGGGTGCACCTGAAGAGCCCAGGCCGCAGGGACAGCTACAGCGACAGCACTGAGGGAGATGATGAGGAGGTGCAGGAGGCCTTCAGCCCGTCCCTGGAGCACAGCAGACTGGCCTGGGACCGCAGCATCTATCAGACCCCCAGCAACAGCCTGAGTCCTGGGCGTGTCGGCCGGCTGGAGAACCCCTCCGAGTTGGATGACACCATCCGCTCAGCCTACTACTCCCCCAACCTGTCTATGTGCAGGTCCAACCTGAGGTAGGAGTGTGTGTCTGTCTGTGTGTGTGTGTGTGCGTGTGCGTGTCCTTCCAGAAGCCCATGCTGAGGTAGTGACAGTCTTTCTTCTCTCCGCAGGTCTTCATCCTCCCCCCTGCCGCCTGATTTGGATGCCCCCCCTCAGCCCATGACCTCCTCCCCAGACACGCCCAGCCCAGAGCCCCTCCCTCCCCCTCTGCCCACACCCCTCAATCTCATGTCTAACAACGGCCAGGAAGGGGAGGAGTTTGTGCCTGTAAGAGGGGGGGGGGGCTGAGAGCTGGGGGGAGGATCTAGTACACACTGGACTGTTGCTTGTCTGTGAATTCTGGCTCAAAAAGTTCATTTTAACATGTCAATATAATCATAAGTATTAGATCTGTTGCCTGTAGCTGGTTTAGCCTGTCCAGCATGGTGATGTTGTGAACCTGCTCTTCAGGACGTGGAGGTCAAAGTGTCTCTGGTCAAGTCAGATAAAGGCAGCCTGGGCTTCACTCTGACCAAAGGAAACGACCTTGGCTGTTACATCCATGACATCATCCAGGATCCAGCTAAGGGAGATGGCAGGCTGAGGCCTGGAGACAGAATGATCATGGTAGCGTTTCCTCACTGGAACACAACTGTATTGGAACCAAGTTGGCGTGTATATTCACACACATAATCATTAAATAGGAAAGCTGTTAGTGTTCTAGTGCTGCTGGACATCTCCTTGAATCCTCCCCCTCCTCTCTGGCAGGTGAACAACACTGATGTGTCCAGCATGGGCCACACAGAGGTGGTGAACCTGGTGAGGACGGCCCCCCGGGTGGTGGACCTGGTGGTGGGGAGGGTGCTGGAGGCCCCCAAGCCCCCCATAGAGGCCCACCTGCTGCCAGACATCTGCTTCCAGTGCCAAGACCAGACCCTGGGTAAGGTTCTGCTGACCAATCTGGCTAGATCCACACACACAGTAGAGAGAATCTAGCATCATGACGCCACCAATCGTATTTCCACTCGTGACAATGTTGAAATCTGATGTACTAATTTATTCAAGATTTCCCTCCCAACCAGCAGATGGCAGTACTGTTGTGGCTGTGCTACGGCTGCATTATGACATTTGATGCATTGACAAACAACACACCATGACGTGTAACATGTCCATATAAAAGCAGCATGTCACCTATTTAAATATACAAGCTGCATCCATTCGATGTTTGAAACATTCTGGAGTTGTTGAACAAGTTTCCTTGAAACTGTCGACATGAAAAGGTTCTTCCCAGTCTAACTTCTTCATGATGAGACCAGCGACAGCCTCATCCCCTGGCCCTTTGTGTGCAGAGGAGAGCCCCCGGGTGGAGCCGTGGGGCAGTACAAACAGCACACCTGATAAGCCTGATCCTCATCCGTCCCCGTCCCCGTCCCTGCAGGTGTGGTGCTGGACGGTGGGAGTGACAGCGTGTACGGGGTGCTGTTCATCAAGGAAATCCTGCCTCTCTCGCCCGCGGCCCAGGAGGGCAGCCTGAGGCAGCTGGACCTCATCCACTACATCAACGGGGCTCCGACTGTGGAGCTGACCCTGAGCGAGAGCACCAGACTGCTGGAGCTGTCCCTCACTGACCTCACGCTCAAGGCCACCAGGTGAGCTCAGACAGCCTGCTGGCAGGGCAGCGTGTGGAGGGAGCCACAGCTCAAGCTGCCCCACTGTCACCAAAGGCAGATGAAAGGGGATGTTGGGTCACGTTGATGCCTCTGCTTCCACAGGGATGGAAAGCCGGTTTCCCCCGAGCAGAAAAGCGGCTCATTTGAAAACATCAGCAGCACCAAATTCTCCACAAGTATGAATGGTACATATGAGATTTGAGAAAGACCACATTGAGAAATCATTGTTGATCTTGCATTCTTTGGCTTTATAATGCCATGCTAGTTCCTGAGTTTGGTATTGTAACAACATGATGGGCATTTCCCTTGTGTGGTTGCAGGTTATCTTCATGGAGACAATCGCCAGGATACAGAGCCTCTGTGTCCTTTAGAGGTAAACACACTGATGCCTGCCTAGTGTCAATCCTGACACTGTATTTCCCAGATACATGTCAGCTTAGACTAAAAGTAAAGTATATTCAAAGTTCCCTTGAAATCCCAGTGTTTTAAAAGGCCTGGTCTTGTTCTGCATGCTGCACATCCAGGAGGAGCTCATCGAAGTGGACCTGGACAAACCTGTGAGCGGGGGCCTGGGCTTCTCTGTGATCGGTGGAGAGAGGGGCATCTTCGTGAAGTCCATCACCCCTGGGGGCGTAGCAGACCAGTCAGGCAGACTGCAGGTGGGAGACAGGCTGCTGAAGGTACGTGCTGGTCATGTGCGTCTCCATGTGTTCTCATGTAATACATGTGATGATCGCTTATGAGGCCTCCAAAGTCAGTGCCAGTGTTAAGCTGTCTTGTGGATGGGGTGGTTGACAGGTGAACGAGGACTTGATGACAGGGGTGTCTCACACCAAAGCTGTCACCACCATCCGGAAAGCCAAAGAGCTGGTTCACCTGATAGTGTCTCGCCCACCAGACCAGAACGCCAGCACGTACTTGGCCTACCTCCCCATCAGCTTGGACAAGTGCAATGGAAACAATGGTACTGAACAGTTCACACATCTTGTCTGAATACACTCACTGCAATGATTTAGTTCACCTCAAACAGTCATTCTGGAGGGGCAACAATAGTGATATTTTGCACCTATGTCTTCAACTCACTTTTTGTTTTCAGATGTCAGCGAGGACAGCGGAGTGAAGATTAAATTGTGTAGTCCTCCTGAAGACCAGAGGACCTCTAGCCTGCCTGAAATCCCACCTATAGGTTGCATACTATGTTCCTCAGCATCCACACTTCTGACAGCCTCATCATCTACTAGGACTATGCTAAACATGGAGAAAACAGTGTTTCTTCTGTCTGCACGGTTTGTGTTTTGTCAGCCTGTGTTGATCGTGTGTGTGTGTCTCTGCTCAGACTACGAGGAGGAAGGAGAGAGGAGACAGACTGAGCAGAGCGCTGAGCTGTCTGAGGACACTGACTGCGATGGCTTCTCTCTGCCTGAGGATTCTCCGGAGGTAAACACCCTCTCTAACAACACCCTGTTCTGCTGCTCGTTCACACTGCTGACCCTTCTGCTCGTGTTGCTTCAGACGTCCAGGAAAGCTGAATGGAGAGAGGACAGCGTGGACCATCCCCTGAATGAGAAGTAAGCAGGGAGGCCTTACTGGAAGCTAAAGAGTAGCTAAACACTATTGACACCCTATGGTCAATGTTCAGACATGACTAGTCAACCTTGCATGTGTGCTGCTCTCAGTTACCTGCAGATGAGCGCAGAGCAGCCAGAGGAGGATGACATCACATGGGGCAGTGACGAGCTGCCCATTGAGAACATCAACTCCATGTTCACTGTTGGTGAGCCATGCTCCACACATACCAGCCCTGCATCATTACACGCACACCCCGAAAGGCAAACTCAACAGCCCGTTTTGTTAAGTTGCTAAACATGGGGTGATTTATTTTGCGGCTTGAATTCAATCAGCGTGATGTAACGTTGTCCCTTAAACGCCTCCGCCCCTGACACACACAGATGGACCAATCATAACTGAGGATGAGTTGACCTCCCTCCCCCTGGTGAAAGTGGTCCCTGAGGGCCAGTACACGGGCCCCAAGCTCAGTACAGTAGTCCGTATGCTCAGGGGACTACTAGAGCAGAAGGTCCCTCTGCAGGAGTTTGAGGTAAAAACATTGGCTGGGTAAAGACCCGAGTGGCCTACTACCACTGTGGACAAACCAGATGTGCTCTTGAAAGGAGAGAAAAAGGGTTGTTTAGATGATATGAAACTTCAGATTATTGCTAGTAGCTCCATTCTAACGTGATTTGTTTTCTCTTTCTGTCACTTTCTACCAGAACCTGCAGAACCTGCAGCCCTTGGATGACTGTCTGATTGGCCAGACAAAGGAGAACAAGAAGAAGAACCGCTACAAGAACATAGTACCCTGTAAGTTCCACACACAGCTTCTGCGTGTAACAGAGATGCTGCCTTCTACCCTGGGAGAATAGGCCACTAAATCAGCCGGTGTTCTTCACACAGTCATCTTGTGTGTCATGTTAATGTCGTGTAGAAGTTGTAACCCCTCCTACTCTGTCTATCTTCTCAGTTGATACCACCAGAGTGGTTCTGGGGAAGGACGGAGGCTACATAAATGCCAACTTCATCAAGATGCTGGTGAAAGATGAGCACTTCATGTACATCGCCTGTCAGGGCCCCCTACCCACCACTCTGGGGGACTTCTGGCAGATGGTGTGGGAGCAGAAATCCAACGTGATAGCTATGATGACCCAGGAAGTGGAGGGGGGAAAGGTCAAGTGCCAGCGCTACTGGCCTGACACGCCCAGGACAGCCCAGATGGTGGATGAGCGGCTTCAGATAACCCTGGTCAAAGACCAACACCTCGATAACTTTGTGATTCGTCTGATCGAGGTCAAAGACGTCCATGTGAGTCTGGGATTCGTAATGAAATTGATTTCCTGCTAGCGGTTCCTGAACAGACACACCAGTTGAATTAGTTAAACAGTGTTGATGCTAATTGGTGTTTATGAGAGATGGTTGGTTTCATGCATGAGTCCTGAGATGAAACTCAGAGAACAGGAGACAAGGTATTGCAACACACTAAGATGTGTGTGTCTGTGTGCTCATGTATAGAGATGACGGTGTACTTCTTTCCTTCTCAGACCAATGAGATTCAGCGGGTCACTCATCTGAACTACACTGGCTGGCCAGACCATGGAACTCCCTCCCAACCTGAACAGCTGCTCACCTTCATATCCTACATGAGGCACATCCACCATTCTGGACCCATCGTCACGCACTGCAGTGCCGGCATTGGTCGATCTGGAACCCTCATTTGCATAGACGTGGTTCTTGGCCTTATCAGCAAAGATGCGGACGTAAGTGTGTTTCAAAAGCTCAGGGTCTGATAGCCCAGGACAACACTGTAGACATTGTTTTAAAAAGGTTGTTCTCTTTTTTAGTTTGATATTTCAGATGTGGTAAGAAACATGAGGCTCCAGAGGCAAGGAATGGTCCAAACAGAGGTAACAACAAGAACTTTTTCATTCATTCTGTCTTTTTACAAGTGCTATAATCCTTTTTCTAATTTCTTATATTTTTGGCCCATTGCTCTTCTCCTTGCAGGAACAATATATTTTCTGCTACCAAGTGATCTTATATGTGCTTAGATGTCTTCAAGCTGAAGAGAAAATCTCAGGATAGCAAAACTGCAGCGCTCATATCCACAGCACAGCTCCCCTCCTGTGGACCCAAAACAACCACAGCACAGCTCCCCTCCTGTGGACCCAAAACAACCACAGCACAGCTCCCCTCCTGTGGACTCAGCACAGCTCCCATCCTATGGACCCAGAACAACCACAGCACAGCTCTCCTCCTGTGGATCAGAACAACCACCGCACCTTCAAACACACAAGCTACAGTAGCAGGGCTACCGTCTACATGTTCTTACGTTGCCTTGAGGATATACTTTTCCACAAAAGTAAATCTCATATTTTTGATTGCTTTTGAGTTCCTCTCCCCTCTTTGGCTGCTACCACTCTTAATGCATTCATGAGAACTGTTGATTTGGTTTAGTCCATTACAATTTAATACTATGTTTTTATAGATTCTTGGATATTACGGTATGAGTATGAACGTGATGAATGAATTCGTATTTTATGTGGAGAAAGATCATGTGTGTTTTAAAAGCTATTTGATGCTGGAATATGCCTTGACAGAATACTATGACAGTATTTGCATTGTAAATCTATTATACAGTAATTGCTGACTGCCTGAGGTAATCAATGAATTTAAAGTGTACATATTCATCTCTTCAATACTGTGTATATGTTTTTAAATGTTACATAAAGAATTTTCCATTTGTAAATAAAGGAGTCAAACATTTCCAAGTGTTATCTATTCATTTCATAGTGTGAAAGTCACTATATCTTGGTTTCATAAACAGGCAGCACAGGAGGTTGAGCGCTGCCAAATGTGTTGCCTGTAGAACCTGTGTTGCCTGTACAGCCTGTGTTACCTGTACAACCTGTGTTGCCTGGACAGCCTGTGCAGCAGGTTCTCCTCATGCAGCCAGTAGGGACCAGGCTTCTAACAGTCACACAACTAGGACCAGTCAGGAAGGATAGTGATTGGTATTGCAGGTGGTGGTCACTGTTTTAGGGAGAGTCTTGCTTTTGTCACCACACTGTACATATTGTCACATTTGCACCAAAACATTAATTCACCGTGACTTATGCTAGATAACTGAACACTTTGATTTTCCTGAAGTTCCTACAACCAATGGAATTATATCAAATAGAAATATCCATGTTATATAATAATCCACAATTGAAGAGTTAACCATATATTTTAATGGAAGGCAATAGATGGCACTATAGCCTACCTATACAAAAAATACAGATATTGCACCCCACATTAAAATCAAGACTTCATTGCCCTATTTAAGGCAGCCATTAAGTCAAGTCCCATTAACAAAAGATATCGATGATGCTGGGTCAGGGAAGAACCGATTACGTCAGAGATGTTACTTATGGACCTTACTTCTCTTCAGGAGTGCATCTCTCAGAGCAATCTAGATGGAAAAGTCAAAGAACAAACTTAATATTGATATCATCCAAAAAATAGAATGATTCAGTTCAACACTATGTGCACAATGTCATATTGTCTTTCAAAGCAGTTCAACCTCCTTCACCTGTTTGTCTCTGAAGGAGCGTTTGCCTTTGGTCCTGACGTTCTGACTGTGCCTCATCATCATGAAGTTCTTGTTCCTCTTCTTCTCCTTGTTGCTCGTGCTGGCAAACGGGTTGAGCTTCGTCCTCTTATGCACAAAGTCTTTCCTGTCTGTCCTGCCAGCCTGAAAACAGACACACGTGGACCAGGTGTGTTACTGTCAGGAGGGAGGTGAGGCCAGTCACGATGCAGAGCAGCCTTCCTCGTCAAAACACCTACCTGTGCCGTGGCCAGTCGCGTCTCTTTGTCTGCCTTGGGTTTCTTATGCAGTTTCTCAATGTTCCTCAAGGTCAGAAGCTCCCCTCTGAAACATGTTGCATCATACCGTGTGAAGTTAAACAACGTTATTCACATTCCAGCACAGTGTTCCTCTGGATACAATTGTGAGAACTAGAGGATCCAAACCCTTTGTTGAATAAAAAGAAAATAATCTTTCTGGTACCTGACTTTTCCTAAAAGTGTCACAAAACAATGGATAATCAGTAGAGCAGCTGAATAGAACATGTCTCCGTTCAGTTCTCACCTGCCCTCCTCCTCATCATCACTAGCCACCATCTTCCTCTTCTGAGCCTTGCCCGGGGCACCCTTTAGCTCCTTCGCCATCTGGGCCAGGCGGATCTTCTTGAAATCTTCCTGGGTGAGGACTCGGCTGGAGCTGACGGCCTTGGCCTTGGCCTCCCTCTCCTCCGCAGGCATGCTCTGCAGCTTCTGGGCCTGGAGGAACACCAGACACACCGCAGCTGCTCAGCACGCCAGGCTGGTTTGCAGGTACATGTGTAGTGAGACGCTGCTACCAGAACGGGGCTCACCACTTCTCCGACGTCCTCGTCTGAGGAGTGGTGCACATCCACCCAATCACCATCCTCCCCTGCATCACTTATACTGGCGCTCTCCCACCCTTCTGGTCAACGTGGAGAAGAAACAGAAAAGAATGTCAACATTTCTGGGTTCTGTTAAGACGTCTTTTGACCTCGTTTATGGATCTTAAATCCATGAACCATGATCCATGTCCAGAGAAACAGCTGCAGTCCTCACCCTCATCCTCAGATCCTTCCTGGTTCTCCTCCACTTCCAGGACCTCCGCCCCGGGGATGTAGTCCTTAGACTCTATCTCTCCGTAGTCCTGGATCCTCGCCTCCACTGATGACTCTGTCGGCCTCCCCTGGATACAAAGACGATGAGCTGTCATTTGTTCACTGTTCACACACGTTGTCTATGCTCGTGTTCTCTGCCACAATGTCCTACGTGGACAGTATGGGGGGGACATGGAGATATCAGTCCTCACCCTGTCTCTCTTATGCAGCATTTGTGGGTTCAGATTCCTGAAGAGTTGAATCAGTCCTCTAGCTGACATCATCACATCTAACAGGGAAAGAGAGAAAAAAACACTCGTAATGTAAAAACAACCCTTTGTAGCTATTAAATACGTAATGTCATTTAACAGGACGTGGCTACGCACTCTTGTCTTTGTGGGTCTTGTACTGGGCCAGATCCTGCAGCAGGTCTTCTGTTATAGAGAGGGGGCAGCGAGCAGCAACCTCCTTGATGGCGTTCAGACTGCAGACACAAACTCCTCCTACTTAGTAGATATACTACTACGCATGTGTTTCTACATTAACAGTTACAGTGAACGCATCTCAATACACACTATGTAAACAGCCCAGCCACTATGGGAATCGAGCATCACGCACAGTAAGAAATGTCTTCTAAGAGTCACGACTCCCAAACAGTGAACTACTCACCCAACGGTCATCACCTCTCCGGAGTTTCTGTCCGTCACAAAGTTATTAGCGATGGTCATGATCACAGGCTGAATGATCTGGGAAAGGGAGAGCAAACACCTCATGTCTCTGGTGGGAGCTGACCAATGCTGATGCTGACCTATGCTGATGCTGACCAATGCTGATGCTGACCAATGCTGATGCTGACCAATACTGATGCTTTCTGTGGCAGGATGGTGTCTTACCTCAGGAGGGACCAGCTGGTGAGATGACTGGGCTGCACACAGGAGGATCTTGGTGACCTCTGAACGGAGAGAAACAACACAGATATAGAACACAGTCCCTTCCATGCTCCCCCTGTCCAGCTAGTCCCAGCTTCACAGTTGACATGTGAAGCAGCTGGAGCGCTCACCTCTCTGATGCGGCTGAATAAAGCGTTGGACAAATGGGTAGTAGTTGAAGAGGAAGAGCTGTAGGAGAGAGACACCACTGTCACCATCCAACACCTGGAGACTTGACTTTCCGATGCACTTCTTCCCTGCAGCGATGCCCTTACCTCATGAATACCGACCAGTCGAGAGATCAAGTCCATCATCATGATCTTCACCTCAAAGCGCTCTTTGGAGACCTCCAATTGCTTTAAAAGCTTCTCCGCAAAATCTGTGTATAGTAAAATTCCATTGTAAGAGATAATTGCAAGACCGGACTGTTTCACATCAAGCGTGTGCCAAAGTTGTGCCTCGTACCTTGTGGGTCGTGGATCAAATGGATGGCAGAGAAATTAAACACCTCGACCTTCTTCTTCTTCTTGTGTTTCTGTACGGAAAGCGTTGTTGGATGAAAAACTCGTTCCAATAAGTGGATAAAGATAAACATCTGGTCAGAGACAACACAGATGTTACTACTGGATGATCATCAACAGACCTTGAGGACTTTCATGGCCTTCTCCATTTTCTTCTTGGACTTGGAGGTTTTCTTGTTTGTGGAATATCTCACCATCAAGTCTCTAGCTGACGGACCCTCTGCCTGGAAACATCAATAAACACGACCTCGATCAGGACCTTTCTCGACACGCAGAAGCCTTTATTTTTCGATTCGAACCAGATGGAGATATTCTCTGAGCCAGAAGTGAGGAGGAACAACTTAGGTTGATGCCCACCCTATTCTGGAAAGGTTAAATAGTTATAGCTCTGTGGTAGACCATTTGACTTCAAGGTCTCAAGAGGTTGCAGGTTTTAATGAAGCCTTTTTTTAAACCTTGCTAAATGAATCCATTATAACATGGTATAACATGTATGAAGGGCTGACAGAACACACAGGCTTTGCAGGTCCCCTCTCCCAGTAACATGTTTTGTCAAAAGATAACAGTGAGATAGCCAGTTGCCTTCTGTTCACAGGAACAAGCTTGCCTCTAACCTGCTGTGTACATGCACACCATGACCCTTACTTGCCTCAGACTCTGAGCCACTGTCATTCTTCTCATCCTCATCTTTACCCAGGAAGAACTTCATGCCTGCAACAAGGATCTGCATCGGGGGGGAAAGAAGTTTTACATGCATGCTGCTAATTCCATGAAGCCTGTTCCAAGATATTAGTTATTCAAAAGCTGCTTTGATTTGATTCTTGAAGCTGACTGAGAGTGAGGGACATGGAGATGAAGAGACAGTCTAACCTTGGTAACTGGGGAGAAACACGCAGTTGTGATGACATTAACGGTTTTGGCATCATTCCTGTGATGGATGGCAGATCGACAGAGTGAACAATTATATTTTTTTATAGTTTTATAGTAGTAGTAGTAGTATAGTTTTATACTATAGTTTTTCTTGCAGATCTTCTTACATCTTCGGTAAAGAGCATGAATACTCACCATATGTTCCTCTTGTACAGCTCCACCATCACATCAAGAGAGATCTTGGCTGCGATGGGATTACTGTCTCTCAGCATGGTGTACATGAAGTTCTGTAACATCTGCAGTCAAAAACACAGGCACTCTTTCAATACAAAATGACAGGAAACACAGTTTGTTACACGGATCAATGGTCTATTTTGTATTTACCAAATAGGCTTTGTAGATATAATAGAAAACATGATTTAAACATTGCCGATGGAATAACTTGTGATCCTGAACTGTGTAATCGTTTCCTTGATACGTAGGTACACTCACTGTGTTGGCTTTGTTGTTTTTGTGCTTGGCGTTGATGTTTTTGATGTCAGCCACAATGTGTGTGTACAAGGTCTAGGAATAAATACAGTTGAGGGTTAAATTTGATAGACGGGTAGATGGATACATCAATAGCATGTTCAGATACAGAGGCAGCATGTTCAGATCAGAGGCAGCATGTTCAGATCACAGGCAGCATGTTCAGATCACAGGCAGCATGTTCAGATACAGAGGCAGCATGTTCAGATCAGAGGCAGCATGTTCAGATCACAGGCAGCATGTTCAGATCACAGGCAGCATGTTCAGATCACAGGCAGCATGTTCAGATCAGAGGCAGCATGTTCAGATCAGAGGCAGCATGTTCAGATCACAGGCAGCATGTTCAGATACAGCAGGCCTACCTTCCTCAGGAGCTTGTCATGACATCGTAGCAATTCAAAGAACAATTCCAGTAGGCCTGTGGGGTTGATGAGATTTTTGTTCCTCAGGAGAATCAGGGCTTTGCAGAAGGTCTGTGAGAAGGAATGAAAAACATGGCAACATGTTACTCATGAATATGGCTTAGCTAGCTAAACAGATCTTATAGCATTAATCATGAAGCCTACAGTTTCTCTCTCACCATTCGTAAGTCAGATTCTAAGACCGTGTGATGGTTCAGAAGCAACTCTGTCAACTCCTGGGGGAACGTAGAGAGTTGCTCTAGATAGCAGTGCCCAACCTAAAGGACAAACAGTCGATATGATCATTCTATAGGGGTACACATGGTGTGTGTGTGTGTGTGTGTGTGTGTGTCTTAGCAGTCACTCTTAACCAAAGGGACATTGCTAATTGTACAGTAGCATTCACAATATATTGATTAACATCACGGTCCCAGACGTACATGCGTCATTGTAAATGCTAAAATGACGACATTGAAACCACCTGATCTAGATTCTTACTAACCTGAGCCAGAAACATGACCAGCTCTCCAAGCTCTTTGTTTGGCTTGTCAGGCTGTAGCTTGAAGATCTGCACATTGGACTGATAATGTCGGTACTGTTGTAAGAACTGTAGAAATAAACGTGAACCAAAAGGTCAACGTAATACATTAATAAAACGGCGACATGACATTTTCACAAGTGTAGCAGCAAACCACAATATACAAACGTGTTTTGTATACAAACAACTCATGTTTGTTTGACAATTGGCTTTACACATGTCAGCTAAGCTAACCAGTAGCATCCAGCTAACTAGCTATCAATAATTAGCGTTGGTTTAACTGACCTCTTCAGTATATGATTGAGGATCTCTCTTGATAAGGTTTTGCAATTGTGGAAGATTATTTGGCAATTTGTTGTTGTGTCGCCCCGACATGATAACAAATTATTTGATATTCACTCCCGTAAAACTTGAACGATAACTAGCAAAACACCAGCGTGGCTTACGAGGGGGTCGCCATGTTTTTATTTAACTACGGGTAGGCTTTTCGGTCAAACTTCTTCTACGTCTTTGGATTTAATAGCAGATTGCAACCAACGTTTACAGATGCGTTACCGCCACCTACTGTTCGGAAGTGTGAGGCCATACACTGTTTAAAAAACAAACCTACTTGGTCAAACTAGGACAGTGTTGTCAGAAAATAGAACTAAAAGCCGGAAAACTGCGGCCATTGATAACATAACTATTGTAAATAAGTATAATCTTTACAGACGTGATTTTGAATGACCAATTTATTTTAAAAATCTAATCATTTAAGAAAGCAAGGGATTTTGCTGGCCCTCACCTGACTAAGGCCCTCATTTCTATCAACAAAAACCCTAAGGATCCTTCTTCCTACTTGACCCCAATTCTCAACCTCAATGCAGTATTTTTTAACAGTATTTTTTTACAAGAACCTAACTGTACATGACAGTCAATCAAGCACACTTCCCAATATCCCAGAAGCAGTACCTAGTAATCTAGTTTCCAATACTGAGCTCAGGCAATAAACACTGTGGCAGACTACCTGGAGAGCCAGTCAGACTAATCTGTTTTCTCCACGGACTCTTTGTAACTGTTACAAGGCCACAGGCACGACATCATAGGAAATGAATCACTCAGACCATTTGTTACTCCAGAGTCATAGTCAAAATTAATTGAAAATACGAACCCACTCAAGGACGACATCAGTGCTGTTTACGGAGCTGCCAGCACTTCAGCAGCTCTGGTGTTGCCATAACAACTGCATGTATACCAGTCATTAAAAAAGCCATTCCACATTTTTACCATTTTCATTTTAATGTAAAAAAACAAGTATACCAAATCAGAGTTGTAAAATATAGAGGACATCCTGTTGTTACAGAGATGAGGTGGAAACATGGAAACACCACTTACAGTAAGAATGTAAACACACACACACACGCACACACACAACTAACAAAACTGACGACAATGCCGGTAGTTTACTACAGAAGAACAGACATCTTCAGACGTTTACATAATCTTAAACATTATCATTACCACAAGATTATGCTGTAATTTAAGTGAGTGTCACCGTTCTGCATTCCACTGTCTTTCTCCTCACCCATCTAAGCCCCTCCGCTTCCACACAAGTAGGTAGAAGCTTTGGGATGTGTCACATAAATAAAGGCAAGCGTGGTCCTACCATGAGGAAATGAGAGTTGTGGTATGCTATTCTGAAACATTAAGACTCACATCCAAACAGAACACATCAGCATGTCTGCTTGTGCTTTAAGAAGTCCAGAAAGCATTCTGGGGACTCCTGAGACAGTGTGTGTGTGCAGATGTTAGTGTGCATGTGTGGGGTGGCTGACTGTGCGTGTGTGGAACTCCTTGTGCTTGTGTAGGGTGTGGATCTTGTGTGTGTGTGTGTGTGTGTGTGTGGATCTATTTTGTGTGTGGGTGGATGTGTTTATGTATGAGTGTGTTTGTGAGAGTGCAGTTCTATTTGTGAGCATAGCAATAGGAGAGTAGCTGAGAGGAGGCAGATCAAATAAAAAAAGTTCCCTCCCTTGAAAACAGACACACATACAGACTCCAGGAAAAGCAGGACAAACAGCTAAACCTTTACTACACAACAACCCGTCTTCAGGTCTGTGATACAAAATGTCAAATGCTACACTCCCTTTTAACTGGGAGGAAGGGAGAGAGAAAGAAAACATGAAAGAGAACGAATGCATTTGATGTGCATCATATTTACTACATCCTCCCTTATACTCTTTCATGTTTATCTTTAATCCATTCATCTGTCAGCCCACAGAAGTGACAAGAACAGTACCTGGGATTGTGTGTGTGTGTGTGTGGTGTCAGAAAAATACTAAACTTGAAAAAGAGTGACAGAGAGAGAGAGAGCAGATCCAGTATCTGTCCTCCTGTTCTCTCCTCTCTCCTGTCTGCAGGAATGTATAGGACGACTCTCCACCCACTGGAGGAAGGACCTAGAGTAATGGGATGAGGTCAACAGGGTGTTCAGGCCTGTGGTCAGGTGTGTGTGTCCAGATGTATGTTGACGCAGGCGTGTGTTCACAGTTTGACTGCCACAACACAAGCTCCAGCCCTGCCCAGACACAATGGCGCCACCTAGAGGTCAAAGACAGATCAGAATGAGCACATTCACAAACAGTTATTGCTGAATAACATGAAGAAACAACAGACTGCTTGTCAGCAGCAAGGATTAGGAGACTGGTCAGAATTGACAGACCTGACACACTTCTCTGTGGGACTGAACATGTGCGTTTGTATACGTGTACTTTATATATCCACATGCGTGTGCATCTGAATAGTTGGGTATGTGTGTTTGTACGTGACGTACCTGCGTCCACTCATTGGTCTGAGGGTCGTAGGCCTCCACAGCATTGAGGTACACCTGGCCATCGTAACCACCGACAGCATAGAGACGGTCACCAAGGAGACACACGCCCACTGCATCCCTGCTGATGCTCATGGGGGCTACCGCCGTCCAAGCATCTGTCTGAGGGTCGTACCTAGAAACACACACACACAAGGATGTTTTCCTCAAACATCCCCCATTTTCCTCCCCCTCCCTTCATCTCCTTGCCCTGGTCATCCCTCACCTCTCCACACAATCACTGAGCCGCGAGGCAAGAGAGGAGGCAGGGGCATCATGCCCTCCGATGGCATACAGAAAGCCGTTCCAGGTGGCCACGCCCACACCCCCGCGCCGGTTGGCCATAGGTGCGCAGCAGCTCCACCTGTTGGTGTGAGGGTCAAAGCACTCCACAGACCTGAGGCATGAGCTGCCGTCACGCCCCCCCACAGCATACAACCTGGAGAGAGAGAGATCATCTTCACTTACTCCCTTCCTTCCCTTTCTCTCTCACTTCCTCACTCCTCATATTGGTTTGTGAACAGTTATTTTCATGGCCTTTCAACATGAACTTACAATTAAAAACATAAACCTTGAACTAAACCATGAAAACAATACGGCAAACAGTAAATCACAATTTCTTTGTAAAACAAAAGAAACTGATCTTTTGTGAGTATGACAGCTACAGTGTGAAATGTGCTCAACTGTCTGTATGCATGTGTGCGTGTGTGTGTGTGTGTACTTACTTTCCATTGAGGACTGCGACCCCAACTGTGCTTCTGGGCGTGGCCATGCTGGCAACGAAACTCCACTGCCGAGCTTGGGGGTCCCACCTGGAGGAGGGAGGGTTAACACACACAGCAGCATTATACTGACCCATCAAACAGCAGATAGAAAGTCAGACATACCTTGACAGTGACACCATTTTAGCTCTGTACACCCCCACAATGGATTTGAAATGAAACAAGCAATTAAAGTGCAGAGACTTGTAACTTAAATTCATGGGGTTCAACAGAGATATCAACACTCCTTCACCAGTTCTACAGTGTTGAGGGTTAGGGATGCAGTACCTTTCTACAGTGATGAGGGTTAGGGATGTAGTATCTTTCTACAGTGTTGAGGGTTAGGGTTACAGTACCTTTCTACAGTGCTGAGGGTTAGGAATGCAGTACCTTTCTACAGTGCTGAGGTAGCTCCAACCATCATGACCTCCTACTGCATACATGGGACCCTCCAGGACTGCAACACCTTCAAACACACAATAGCAACCACGCATCTACTGTGTGTCCATGTTCATACGAGTATGTATCCGTGTGTGTGTGATCCTACCCAGGCCATGTCTGTGTGTAGACACAGTTGTGTGTGTGTGTGTGTGTGTGTGTGTGCGCGTGTGATCCTACCCAGGCCGTGTCTGTGTGTAGACATGGGAGGCATGATGCTCCAGCTCTTGCTAAGAGGGTTGTAACACTCCACAGTGTTCAGAGTCTTCAGGCCGTCACGCCCTCCCACCACATACAGACGGTTGTCAAGGACCGCTACACCAAACTGGAGTCTCCTCCCACACATGGTGGCCACCTGTCTCCACGTGTCTCTACGTAGACAGTACTGCTCTATACTGGTGGCACCTGGTAGCAGGGAGAGCGACAAAAGAAATGATTTGGTTAGCATGTTTGTGATCAGTAGTATATCAGTATATCAGGTATTAGTTTGTATATCAGTGTTTGGTGGCATTCATGCCGTGTGCGTGTTACCTTTGGTAGCATCCATGCCCCCCACGGCGAACAGCACCCCAACGGTGGCCTTGCGGGGCCGCGTGCGGGGGCTTTGCAGCAGGGGGCGCCGCTGGGGGAGCAGGTGGTACTTCATGCCCTCCATCAGCAGACGCTGGCACTCCACACTGTCCCGCAGCAGGGGCACACACTCCAGGTCAGCCAGGAACTGAACACACATTGGGGAGGGAATCCAATTCATGAATGACGATCATACCATGCACGAGCGTTGGTAACAAAGTCTCTTTGTGACATGAAGGTCAAAAGAGAGAATGGCTGAAGGGATGGAGGGACAGAGAGAGGAGAAGACACCATCTCCTAACCTGAGGTTTCAATAAGGGCAGGCGAATGTGAGCAAGGAGGGAGGGCAGATGCTGCAGGCGGGCGGGGCAGTCATGGCGGACCCAGGCTAAGAGTGCCGTCACCACGGTTTCCTCGTTGGGGACGTTCATGTCGTCGGAGAGAAGGAGTCTCTCCAATTCTCCAAGAGGAAGGAGGAGGAACTCCTGTCCCTCCACCACCTCCACAAAGTGCTCCTGGACAGAGGGAGGGAGGACAAGCCAAGGAGATAGAAAAGGAAGGAGGGAAAGAGGAGAAAGGATTATTATTCATTGTTTTCCCACATACCACCTTCTTCCTTCCTAGGAGATCCTGCTGCCATCTCAAGTGTGGGGGGTGTCTTAAGAGACCACTAACATAATCTGAGGAGAAAGAGCAAGGGTGAAAGATAGACAGAGGCAGACAAGAGGAGGAGAAAGCCTATGAGAGAGAGGGACCAGGACAGACATGGAGGGTGAGGGACCAGGACAGACATGGAGGGTGAGGGACAAGGGCAGACATGGAGGGTGAGGGACCAGGGCAGACATGGAGGGTGAGGGACAAGGGCAGACATGGAGGGTGAGGGACCAGGACAGACATGGAGGGTGAGGGACCAGGACAGACATGGAGGGTGAGGGACCAGGAAAGACATGGAGGGTGAGGGACCAGGACAGACATGGAGGGTGAGGGACCAGGACAGACATGGAGGGTGAGGGACCAGGACAGACATGGAGGGTGAGGGACAAGGGCAGACATGGAGGGTGAGGGACCAGGTCAGACATGGAGGGTGAGGGACCAGGACAGACATGGAGGGTGAGGGACAAGGACAGACATGGAGGGTGAGGAACAAGGACAGACATGGAGGGTGAGGGACAAGGACGGAGAGAAGTTGATGAAGGCCTTGAGGGAAACCATGAAGAAAATGGCTTTTTACTAAGTTCTGTTGTTGTGCTGCTGCCATGGTGAAAAGCCATTTCCCTTGCGTTTTCATTCATGGCTTTCTTCAACTTTCTGTCTGCGTGGGAGTGCTTTTGTGTGTGTGTATAGGGTGAGTGAGTGCGTCCGTGTCTTCATCCGCACCATGGTGTAGGCATGTGCAGCGTGCTGCAGCTGGGAGCAGCCCTGGGCATCAGCATAGGAGCAGATGCCCAAGCAGTTGGAGGGGTGCAGCTGCTTGGTGAGGAAGGAGCAGCAGGCCTGGACCACAGATGACAGCTGAAGCAGACAGGAGGCCGACAGCAGAGACTCAATGGTGTCCTCCCTTAACTCCACACGACCTTGGAAACACACACACACAAGTGATAAGGAGATATACATCTTCTTTCCTGTTTCCTGTGTTAGATATGGCAGAGAGTGCGTACCAGTGTAGGCATACTGCACCAGGGCCCAGAGTGCATCAGGGTCCACCCCCTCCATCTTCACTTCCTCCTGCTTGGCTTCACACACGTCACTGGTGAACATGGCCGCAAAGTAATCTGACACAGAGGAGAGCACCAGTCTGGGTGGGATTAGAACAGAACAGACAGTTGGACACATGGAACTGAACCAGACTGTGTGGGATCTGACCACATGACTTGCTGTTAGCAGAACTGAGAAGGCAAGAAGGCAGCGCTTGAGAAAGAGCAAGGTTTTCCCCCTCAAGATTGTACACGTACCTACTATTAGAGAGAAACAGCCATAAAACAATTATGTGATTACTTAAACAGGATTAGTTCAATAAAATAGCCTCCTAGTCCAGTCAAACGGATTACACACACTATTCAGACTCCTCCAAAAAAAGATTCCATTCAATTCCACTATGGAAGGAACTGAACTTTTCCATCCCATTGGCAGAGTTCATATCCAACAGGAACTCCGGAGTGAAAAACAGATGAGTTCCTTGAGACAGGAATAATCTACAAAAAGGGGCGGAGCAGGGGTGGAGATAGGAGAGGAGAGAATGCTGAGCTTGTCATCTCTCAATTCAAACTCCTGAGTCAACCCAAACCACGCTACAATGGTACATTCATATTTTATTCATCGTGTATTGTGCGTTTGCGTGCCTATACGTGTGAGCGAGAGCGAGTGTGTGTTCGGATTCACAGCATGCTCTTTCTTACCAGCTCCATCTCAGGCTGTCCTCCGTAACTAAGGAGCGACACCATGTCTCAGATCTCCCTCCCACCTCCAGGCCCACAGATATTAGCATCAGCGCGTCAGTCCACAGTAAGACACGGGCATGAGAAAGTGTGTGCGTGTACATGTGTTACCTGTGTGCAGGTATCCTCCTGTCCCTGGCCACGAGAGTGACGTCACACAGCTGCTGCGTGCGGAGGTAGGTCTCCATCTTGGAGAAGGTAGAGCTGGCATGTGACGCAGCAGAGAACACGCAGTCCTCTGGACACACACACAGCTCCATGGACACGCATGAGGACAGCGTTGCACTGCTGTTGGATGTCCTGCACAAGCACGCACACGAGCCCGCACACAGACACAAGCGCACACACACAAGCACACACAGAGAAGGACAGAATGCTTGGTGAGGCTCTATGGTTTAAAGCAGAGTGAAAGTAAAGCAGTTTGCGTGGTTGTCTTAGTTCATAAGCAGAGCTCTATCATGTGCGCTGTGTGCATCAGATGAATGCAGCCTTCGTTTCTCTTGGTTTCTCTGGCACCTCCACATTTCCTGCGCAGATTGGGTGAGATGGATATGCACACAATGGACTGGGGAGTGTTTGTGTGTGTATGATCAACCTGAACTAATGCATCGCTGTCTGAAGAAGAGCAGTCTTCCCATGTCTTCCCCCCTTCGTCTGCTCTCCCTCTCTCTCCCTCCCTCCCCCAATTCTGGAGACGTGATTAACCTAGTCCTCTTCTTTAAGCGTGTGTGTGTGTGTGTTCTGAACATGTCTAAATACTGCCAGAGGAGGCATCCGCCCTCCAGTCCACTTCATGAAGCCTGGCAGTGGCTAAACAGGGACAGTGTTTGTGTGCATGTGAGACAAAGAGAACGAGAGAGAGAGAAAGAGAGAGAGAGCGAGAGACGTTTAGGCAGATTTATACTGCTTAGATTTTACATACATGCAAACCTTTTACACACTCAGTGAAGCACTCTATGATCCAACACTTACATATGCACACGAACGCAAACCTTACAAAAGGGTGTACACCATTTACATCATACCGCCTATGTGCATGAAGCAAACCGTAATTCTTCAACTACGACAGAGAAGACAAAAGATACTGGTCACGCGGTACACACACGCACAGGCACAGACACATACACACACACACACATACATCAAGGATGTTCATCTGTGTACAAGCCTTTAATGAATAAGAATACTTAATTTATTTGTATTTGTGTGTATATTAGAACACTTGATTGCACAGATCATCACAATTGACACATCATTCTGGAAATGTTTTACATTTCATTCATTAGAGGCACTCTCATCTAAGGCAACATACACAGAGTGTATATGGAGTGCAACATACACAGAGTGTATAGAGAGTGCAACATACACAGAGTGTATAGAGAGTGCAACATACACAGAGTGTATAGAGAGTGCAACATACACAGAGTGTATATGGAGTGCAACATACACAGAGTGTATATGGAGTGCAACATACGCAGAGTGTATAGAGAGTGCAACATACGCAGAGTGTATAGAGAGTGCAACATACACATATTCATCCAGTCTACAAAGTACAACAGAAACCCAAAGCTCAGAAGTGCACAGGTCAGAGGACCTGTTTTAAACCCCAAGTAGGCAAGTGAGGGAGGAAACCATACCTACAGTGGAGCGTGACACACGTGTTACTGTAGCCTTGGGCATCACTGGAAGGGTCGGTATGAACACTGTGGCTACACTGACTGATGTCAATGTCAGTAAGTGGGAGTTGCCGAAGCATGACGAGGGATGCGATGAATGGAGATAAACTCTAACACGTATTGCAGCGGGGGGTTTGGAAACTAGAAAATACTGTCCTTTAGCTGTCGTACAATCAGATAAGAGCGCTAAAATCAGTTTATGGTGCTTGGCTGACCTGTCAAACTCAAATGATCCGGCTGCATGAACAACATAGTAGGATCGTTATTCCTGTGATCAAGATAACAATATCAGCTATGTGCAAAAACTATCTTTGCACATCGTACCTGCACGAGCTGGAGTCGGTTTCCACATGTTTCCTATTTTCCGGTCTGGATGCCCCTGTCTCCTCTTCAGTTACCGGAACAGACAACTCCAATAGCGGCTGCCGCACTTGACACTCGCCGGGGGGCTCCGTATTTTGTAGTGGGCGAGAGTGTGATAATGACGGCGAGGAGCCCCACGACAGCGCCGCCGTTCTCCTACCCTCCGGTGCACTGATAGAACGAGGACAGACCGAACTCTCGGTTGCAGATGAAGCGGCTCCGGGAACGTTGCTACTCCCGACAGATTCCATCAACTTTCCGTTGTTTGCGTTAACTAAATTCGCACAATTGCTATTACTGGTCGTAAGACCGTTTCCCCCAGTGCTGACGTTTGACGTGCTGGCATCTGCGTTACAGCCACTGACGGAAGGGCTCTCTCCGGTGCTGTCGTCTGTTCCTTTTCTTTTAAAGAAGTCTCCCATCGGTGGGGTATGAGGCGGAGGGACAGTGGGGTGACCAAACCACCGCCATCTGATCCTGAGGATCTGCTTCACATCAAACTCCTTCCTGGAAGAACTCGAGTTACTGCTCGACATTCCCTGTCTCTAAACGGGAGAAATGGCGGGGAGCCTACGTGCAGTTAACGTATCGTACTGTAAAGCTACTCGTCCCTCGGTAACAGAACGCCTGAAAACTGCGGCCAGAGGCGACGTTTCTGGATGGATGTGAGAGTGAACCTATGTGCATGTATGCGTAAATGGATGAGTGATATAGAGGTAGCGAAAGAGTGGGAGCAAATAACGCAAGACAGTTTAAACGGTCCTCATGTTCCTACCTCTTCTACATTATAGGCTCTGTATGATCCTTGCGCGTGCACGCACACACACACTGCAAAAATGGTGTAGGCTACAGCATGTAAAAAGTACAATAGGAATCAACAGTACAACAGTATTTGACTGTGTTAGAGAGGACAAGCCTACTGTGATGAGGAAAATGAGTGTTAGCAACTGCTGACTACTATAGGGAGGACTCCAGTAGTCAGACTACAATATTGTGGAGGAGACTGAACAGGAGA
Organism: Plecoglossus altivelis; assembly: GCA_036571765.1. Classification (NCBI taxonomy): domain Eukaryota; kingdom Metazoa; phylum Chordata; class Actinopteri; order Osmeriformes; family Plecoglossidae; genus Plecoglossus; species Plecoglossus altivelis. The sequence goes on from BROE01000012.1 coordinate 6,425,311, forward strand.
GAGCAGTAGAGGGGACTGACTACTACACCAGCTCCTAAGTCCTTGAACGTTTATGGATCTTGCCATCCAGCTTCATGTTACATTCTGCACCATGCAGCCTAGCCTGTTTGTTTCAGTAGAGCTTCAGCACCAGAACATTGCTTATCAGAGATGCACTCAGACAGCATGTACGCACGCACGCACTCACTCATGCATGCATGCCTACAGCCCCTCCGGGGATGACATCAAACTTTAAGCTGGTTGGTGAATAAATACCAAGCTGTGATCATTGGTCATTTGGCAAGAGTGTTCTTCATCTGTCTAACGTTATTGGTATTTAAAGTGGTGATTTGAAGCTATCGTTAAACTCTCTTACGACCTGCGATATAAAGTGTCCTTGGAAATCTGAACGCACTTAAAACGTGAACACCCAACAACGGTCTGTCTGGTTATGACACAGGTACAGCAGACATCTGGGGGACAGCTCCCTCTCTCTTCTGATCCTCCCTCTCTTTCCCCACATCTTGATCTCCCCCTCCTTCCTTTTCCCTCTCTCCCTCTTCCTCTCTCTCTCTCTCTCTCCTCCCCCCTCCCTCCCCCCTGGGCCACAACGTTTCAGACCTCCACTTTTCTCCCTTTTAATCTCTTTTCCAATTTCCACCACACATCCCAATGAGATGCACATGGGCTGTTTGTGCGCAGGCTGCCGAGCCACACGCCCTGGCTTGATCACTTGATCCCAGGAGAGGCTAGGAAAGGCCTGTCAGGATCTGTCTTCAGTACACTCCCCCTGTATGCTAGGATGAACACACACGCACACAGTATAAATAATATAACACACCGGCAGCATGTGAACGCCACAAAACAGACACAAAAGCGTACACACACACACACGCACACAGTGTGGGTTTCTTGCTCTGCTGTAATGGGGTGGCTGGAAGTCTGTCCTTGAGACTGAGAACAGGAACAGATTGGCCAAGCAAATAATTGCTTCAATACAACACTGAGCCTCTGCATGTGTTCGTGTGTGTGTGTGTATGCTGGTATGGTTGTCATCAAGTGATCTGGAAGTACAATATTATAGCTCTGTAATTTCACACCAGAGAGAACATTCAGAGCGAATGGTAATCTTTGCTGTGTGTCACAACAGGAGCAGAGACAGACTACCTGCGGTAGTCAATATTTTCTCATCCTTCATCTACTGAATCAGCTAACAGCAGCCTCACGCACACATCAAGGACATGATCTGCATTCTGTGTGCAGGTGCAAGCGGGTGAATGTTTGTGTTTGCGAGAGTGTATGCCTGCACTCCAGATCCATTTAACGTGTCCCAGTTTTTCCCCTCTCATGAAAATAACATTGACAGCATTATCACTCCCCATTATCCTCTTTCTCACCTACCATTCCTCTCCACCATTTTCATCTCCACTCCATCCCTTCTCTCCTGGATTCCATCTCTCCATCGTCCCTTCCTCCATATCTACTACCTCCCTACATCTAATGTCAATCTCTTCATCTGAGACAGTCTCCCAGAAACCTGTGCCCTCGTCCCCTTCTCTCTGAGACAGAGGCAGCATCCAACAGTAGCTCCGGAGCATCAATGTTTGTTTGACCTCTGATGTCAAAGGTCAGATTGTGCGTGTTCAACTGTACAGGGTTTGAACACAGAGTCAGAGACACACTAACTGGTGGCATAACGCTACACAACGTAAGCCTACACACGAACACGCACCCCACACTAACCGTGATGTAAACTACGCAATTACTTTGATCCATGCCTGTTGCTCTAGGGATTGCAATAGCCGTGTTCTCCTATATAGGTACACAGACCCACACACACAACAAATTGCCTCACACTCTGCAGTTGTATTCAATCAATGACCAAGAAAAGGTATTGAACAAAACATGAAATTATGAGTGAAAGAGTGAGAGAACCGGTAGAATGAGAGATAGGAGGAATGCCACACTGAGGAGAGAGAGGCCATACTGATGAGGCAGGAAGTATGCATAGCATGTGTAGAATGGAGTCCTATGTGTGAGCTTTAACCATTACTCGGCATTTATTTTCTGACTATGACTCAGCAAATGTTACAAGATCATTAGCATGGCATTTAGTGGAGGCTGAGTAAGCAGTTTCACAGTCACTAATTGGCCATGAGGCTATCAAGTCCTTATGCATTAGTAACCACCATATGTGCAATACCAACATAAATCGTGGGGCAAAAGTACAGCAAGGCCTAAAAGTTCCCAGTTGACCTCTTAAGTTGAAAGCAGGAGTGGAAAATGGGACGGGTTGGCGTTAACTCTGAATCAACCCAAACTCTAACCTCCTCAGTAAATGTACTGGTTGTTCCATGGTGGGGCAAACCCAATTCTTGGTGTGGCTGTGCCCAACCAAGCCATAACCTGCCACCGCCCATACTGAAAAAAGTATCCACTTTTAAAATTGTCCAGTGTTTATTCCATAAAGACAACCTGTGTCAGTCGTTCAAGCGCTTAGTAGAGCTCAGCTAAACAATGTGGGGGATCTCGAGCGCTTATCGAAACAACGTCAAACGCGGTATCGCACGTCACAAAAGTCTTTACACACAGGTGCAAAATGACAAGTTTGCACAGTGCCCAGTTCCCGACATTATCGTGGTTCACATCCAGTCCTAAAATCCCATTATAATACCCCACACAGAGACGGAGAGATTCCTTTCATTATTTTGTATATTTAAACATCGTTATTTAGTTTTTCAAACAAAACTGAGCCACTTCTGTAGCCGCGAGGTGTAGGCTATGGGACACAGGAATACCTAAAAAAAAAATTAAAAAAAAGCTCGTATCCATGTCTCACATTTTGCCGCACGCCACAATTCAATACTGACATTGGCCTAATTTTCCAATTCAGCATCTAGTTGCTAAGAGTCCCCGGTTAGTATATAAGTCCACTCGTAGTATTTGACATTCATTCCGCCGAGGCCATGAGAAACACCAAGCTATCTTCCATGTCCCTGCCGCTTTCGAGGCGTCATTGTCTGGGCGTTTCATTCGTCGTTGTCAACTAGTGTTTTCGATTAGTAAACATGGTTTCATTACTATGCGTTAAACATTGATAGATTGTCACTGGGAAAAATCAAGCGCTTTCTTACCTTGCAACTTCACTTTGATGTATAGTTGTGGATTGTCAATCTCGATTTGATTGTTTCCATGTTAGATGTGAAACTGGTTGAGTTCCCGAGCACGAGAGAATTACTAATCGGAAACGCGTGATACAGGGTGGGCAACTAAACCAATGGTTGTTTGACTTTTTGAGAACTTCTTCATTCAGAATTAAATAGCTGCTTCTTCGAATGTCAGTCATCATATTTGATCGATGAAAAAACTGTCATTTTTGGCATGAATATTGTCCTTCGACAACAAGAAAATAAGAGAAATGTGGGACTTATTATTGAAGTTTCTATTAACCTACAGGTGAAGTTTTGACAGCAGGCTATTTTAGTATCGGTATACCTTGAGAGAGGTAGACCGTTGCATCCATTCGATAAGGAATCCCATCCACCAGCAAGACGATATTGTTACTCAGCGGCGTATGTCGTATGCACCTTTATGATATCAAGGAACCTGCTAGTCTGACCGGCAGGTTTATAAAACAGCTCTTTCACACACAGCAGGACACCATTATGTGTGAACTGGGTTGTTGCTGACAAACAGAAAAGTTTAGAGTAATATCTAAAGCATGAAAAGGAATTTAGGCCGGCTGTGCCTGTACGGCCCCAGAATTAAATGTATTTGACTCACACATACACCACAGGGTAGATGATCTACTTGTCTGTGGGTTAATTGTATGTGCAAAATTATGTAGAGGTAACACAACCACAGTTAGCGAGTGTTGTTCACCTGTGGTTGGCACCTGTGGTTGGCACATGTGGGTTATCCATGGGCTCTCCATATCTGGTCAAGTAGACAGAAACTCTCACTCATAAACATGCATGTGTGCATCTCACACTTACAAAAATACACACACCTACATATACACAATGGTCATGTAGTGGACAAGCGTTAGTACACACTGTATTATAATACTTGAGCAATTGTGGTGAATTTAGTCATTGTGATGTCACTTCTTCAAATGGTGGCACTTTCCTGTCCTCACTATAGATTTGATAATATATCAGTTCTCAAGGACAGAATCAAATGACTGTCAATGTGCTCTTTATTTCGCTATCACTTACACAATGATAACGTACTATCATATACACAAGCGTTTGAATGAAGAGTTGTCAGTCACATACTGAGATGGCGACAGGAAATGTAAGAGGAAGTCTTGGGTGGTTAGCATGCCACTTGCTACAGCTTCTCTGAAAGCACACGTTCATTTAAAAGATTACACATGAAAGGAGGAGAGAGAAGAACAGCAACAGGACAATGTTCTAGAACCCTCTATATGCCCATGGAAGTCAAGCACTAACAGGTAGGCAGGAGAGAGTAACTGTCGAATTTGTCGAATGTTTGTTTGCTCAACCGTGTGTCTGTTAAGGCAGGAAGCAGACATCGCAAGGAAAGGCTGCATGTTTGTACAAATGTTGCCATGACCAAACAAGCACTCACCAAACTCTTAATCGTGGCCATCCTCACCTTCATGATCTGCCTACCAGAATTCTTCATTACTACCAGAGGTTGGTGAACCAATAGGCTTAGATCCTGTCTAGCAGAAAGTAGTGTGTGTGTCAGTACTCACATTCATCAAAATCATGTACACAGACTTATCAGAAATCCCTTTGTGTACGTGTGTCTCTCCAGCTGTGTTGAGAGTGACCCTCCACTGTCACCTCTACGATCCCTGTGAGGGGCTGGGCAGAGGAGAGAAGGGGGGTGAGGGAAGGGGGGAGAGAGGGGAGAGGGGGCTGGGGGAGCTGTGTGACTCTCCTCTGATCTCAGGAGCTCAGGGTGGCATGGCTTCTGAGAAACCTCTCTGTTTCATGAAGAATACGAATAGGACCACAAACAAGAGGACAGTAACCATCAGTGACCATGCAGACACCAGCTGGTTCATGTGTGACATGGATGTGGATTTTCGGGATCTCCATGGCAATGCTTCTCTCTCAGGTGGGCAATGCCAGCTGAAGGACAGGTTATGTGGTGTTGTTGCTCCATGTGCTCCAAGGATACAAATAATCTGTCGTTAACCACAACATCATCTTAAGAATGTTTTGTGAATCTGGCCCAAGGCAAGAGTGTGGATGTGTGGATGGTGGTCCAGCCTGTTAACATCACCCTCTACAGCCACCTCAAGCATGGCTTTATCCTCAACACACTAGAGGACCAGAGAGAGGAAGAGGAGACAGTCCGATTATTAAACTGCTGCCTTCCAGACTTATACACTTACAAATCAACCAATCACAGCAAGTGTCTCATCCACATGACCAACCAGACTGTCCTGGACTCCCGGACACACCCTCAGAGAAGTAAATCTGAATAGTCCGTATTGACCTCCTCTGTACTGTCCTTTCCTTCTCTCTTTTGTCTAATCTCCTCTCATGTCCTTTCTTTGCTGTCTCTCTCCTCTGGCCCTGGCCAGGTGAGGGTTGGTGTATGTACAGGGTTCTGTATCTGGCTCTGCCCTGTACCTTCCTGCTACTGGTCTTCACCTGCATCCTGAGCTGGAGAGAGTGGAAGAGGTTCTGCTGCCACAGTGAGTCTATCTGTCTCTCACTTTCTCTCTCTCTCTCTCTGTCTCTCTCTCACACACACACACACACAAATTCTTATTTTTGGTTTTATTCTTCTTTTGGTTCTCAGTGAAACCCAATGTCTTCCCTGCCAGACCCTACGAAGCAAGAGCACCCATATCTGGTAGAAAGAAAACAACCTGTACTGTGCACTCACAGTCTCTCTCTCTCTCTCTCTCTCTCTCTCTCTCTGTCTCTCTCTCTCTCTCACACACACACACACACACACATGCACTCACAGTCTCTCTCTCTCTCACACACACACACACATGCACTCACAGTCTCTCTCACACACACGCACACATGCACTCACAGTCTCTCACTTGCACACGCACACACACGCACACATGTATGCACACATGCACTCGCTCACTCACCCACTCACTCACTAAATAGCTGTATGTCTGCAGATGCAAGGGGACTGATGATAGATAAGATAAAGATGGCCACTACTCTCAATGGCAAGTGCTTTGGTTACATATCTCTTTATTCTACTGATCAAATTCAAATAAATCTAGCCAAAGGAAAGATACATTCAAGTACCTTGTTCAATCTCTGAAAGGTGTCTTGCTGTCCAATAGGAGGCTTGGATGGTGTCTACGACTCCCATTGTCCAATGAGAGGTTTCGACAGTGTCTACGGATCCCACTATACAAGTGAGTTCCTCACATCTGGATAAGAAGTCATATTTGTTGTTGAGTGTGTGTGAGTGGTTAAGTTTTTCACATCTTGTGCTTTGGCAGCTCTATCACCCATTCATGAGTCTGCAGGTAAGGAGTCATCTATTTCCCTCTTACACATTGAGGTCATGTCGCCTGTGTTACTGTGGAACTACCTGTGTTTATTGTGTTCACAGAGGAATAACACCATCAGAGGTTACTGCGACACCAAAGGTACATTCCCTTCATTACCATATGAACACATCTCTCCATCATCTCACAGACAATCATTACACAACTGCTTTTTCATTTCTGGGCTAAGTTAGAATGATAACTTAAGTAAACCACAAAGCTAACTTCTCATTTTCTTTCTCAGCATCAGTCTCCTGCCAGCCCATCCTTAGCATCAGTCTCCTGCCAGCCCATCCTTAGCATCAGTCTCCTCCCTCCCTTTCTTCCTCTTCTTTCCTCCTCTCTTCTTTCTTTCCTTCCTTCCGTTCCACCTTCTCCCCTACCCTCTCCTCCCTCCTCGACTCCTCCTTCTCCCTCTCCGCTCCTCCCCTCCTGTCTACTCCTCCCTCCCCCGTCTCCAATCACCTCTTCCCTCTTTTCACTCCTACCTCTCCACTCCTCCCTACTCCCTCCCCATCCTTAGACTTCATGGAAAGGTACCAGCTGCAGAGAAGAGAAAGAGGAGGAGAGGAGTGCAAGGCCCTCTCTTTTAGCTATTTGACATGTATTGATATTTTTATGGAAAATGTTGCATCCTGTTTATAGTATTACTGTCAGTGTGTATACGCTTCCTGTTCATTGCTGCCTAATAAATCATATGAAGTGGCCAGTAAGACCACGGTTCAATCATTGTGGAACCAGGCATGTTAAGGTTTCAAACTGTTTATTTTGGCATCTTCCCACAGGGATATGGGCACTTCAAAGATATTGACAGAGAAGACAAAGAGGTAAAGAGAGATAGAGAGAGAGACAAAGGTAATAACTGAAAGTTAGACTTAAAGTATTGAACCAAAACCCTTCATAATCTATCTAACAGTCATTGTTTAGTCACTGGTTAGATTGGGTGAGTCAACTTAAATGCGGATGTATTGAGTAAGAGAGGATATTTAGCAACATGACTCCCTACTGAGTAATTGACCATGCTACGCTCACCAAGCCAATCGCATTAGAAATCCATGTAGAAAAGCACAGCCTCGTGTTCTGACATGTAATCTGTCAATCATTGACTCAGTCACAGTTGACCTTAAACTCAGAGTAGGAGGAATGGTATGTATAACCTATTACGGCTTCCAAGACTAATTAAGTTAATAGTTAAGACTAAACATCTTTATTTGGTGCAAGGTATTTCAGAATCAACAGAATGACTTTTTAAAACATAAAACACATGCAATGCTAGAAACATTGTGCACAGTTGTGCACAGTTGTGTGTAAAACACAATTGGACCGAAAATGGGACAGAAAGAAAAAATGATGTAAGAGCCACTTCCTTTTAGCACACAGATACCCAATCAGAGACCTGCATGTCAGAGCTACCGTCTCTCAGAACGCAGGTATCCAGTCACAGAGGTCTGGTTTGGTGCAGCCAATCATACGCAGATGTTCATCTGTGTCTTTACCGCTGGTCTGACTCGTCATAATTCTGCTGCAAACTACACAAAGTTTCAAGAAGCTAATAAAAGCAAACAAAAATCAAACCAAAACAATTGGTCTGATTAATAATTAAAATATGAATTTTAGCACTGGCATTTATCAATACCATTCCCCAGTATTGCCAGTTGTTTATAGATCCGTCTGGATTACTATCTTCAAGAATATATTCTCTTCAGTCTCCCACTATGATACTCCTACAATATATACTTCATCTGCTATATATGTGTTTCTGTACACTAAGACAAGCATGTGCTAATAGCACATCAGCAGTAAGCAGTGTATGTGTGGTGAGGTACGGTGTGAGTATGTCTGTGGTAATGTACGGTCTGAGTGTGAGGGAGCGTTAAGGCAGCGTTAGTGTTGTGGCTTTCTGCAGGGTTCCATGTTGTGGATGCTAGCGTGCTACTTGGTTCTAGAGATCTCGCTCTGGAGGTGGGACACCTGGAGGACTGGCATCAGCAACTGGAAGGCGTTTTGGATGTAGGTGGTGCTGTTAGATCCCTGCCCAGGAAAACACAACCATCATCACCATCATCATCATAATCATCAGCAGCAGCAGCACTATACGTCTGCATGGGCGCACGCGTGAATAAGTCTCTTACCTCAAGCGTCACATTATCTACCAATGGGCTCAACTCCTCAGCTTTCTTCTGACCCTGAGGAAGCGGTAGACAAAGGAAGAGACAAAGAGCGACATAAGCAAGAGAGAATGAGATACATAAAAAGATAGAACACACAACTGCACGTACACTCACATGCAAACACTGTAACACATGCAGCTACACACACACAAAGTACATGGACTCCTGCAACCTGCCTGCCTTCAATTAACTTAACATCTCAACAGTTTAGCACCTGACAGCATTGTAGTATTTATACTCATAGTATTTCCAGCGATTTGTCGTTTTCACTACTAACTCTCAAGTTCCAGTTCTTACTTCCTGTCTGTCTGTCTGTCTGTCTGTCTGTCTGTCTGTCTGTCTGTCTTCCTGCACTTCTGGCCTGCAGTACACAATTCCTTATTCTGCCATTAAATACGCCTTCAGTTGGTTCCTTTATACTGTATTGCATTATCCTGAATTTGGAAGCACTCTGTTCCCCATGAGAGCAGCTACACACTCTTAGCTTCACCGAGACACAACACTACACAATCACACACTTACCCCCACAGAGAGCAATATGTCTGAGAACTTCTTGGAGAGACAGTCTACCTCCCTACACATGGCACATGTCAATCTGCAACAAGAAATACATACGATTACCATTATGAATTACCACACACACACACACACACACACACACACACACACACACACACACACACACACACACACACCCTACCTGGTAAGAATGTGTGCCTGCTCCCTGGCTGACTTCTCCAGGTCCTGGCCATGGAGGATCAACTCTGCCACCTTGTGGAGCTGCTCGATACTGCGGGCAGTCACCTCAGCCAGACTACCAACTGAGGACAGGTACAAGGCCTGGGGGCGTGGGAGAGTGGAATAAGTCCATACATACGTCCACGCTCACACCCATACACACACACACACACACACAAACATGCACGCACGCACGCACGCAAACACAAGCATACATCCACACAGACACAAACTATTCTTACCTCTACAGATCTGGACTGGTCTCTTTGACTGGTCTCTTTGATCTCCTCTTCCTCCTCTACCCCTCCTTTGTTCTCCTCCGTGGAGGAGTTACTGATGGTCTCCATGGACACTGCCACTTCCACCTCTTTAAGCCAATCGCGTGCTCTCATTCGAGCCTAGGCAAGCATGACATGAGCAAGTTTTACAGCTGAATTCACTGATAGCGACACTGTGACATAACATATGTTCAGTCAGTCCGATAGCCTCTAAGGCAGCGGTGATCGACCCTGGACCTCAGGAGCCACTGTCCTATTTGTTTTAGATGTTTCCCTGATCCAGAGTCAAATGAAAGGCTGTTATCAGGCTTCTACAGAGCTTGATAACGACACAGTCATTTGAATCAGGTGTGCTGGATCAGGGAAACATCTAAAATACACAGGACAGTGGACCCTCAGGATGAGGGTCGATCACCCCTGCTCTGTGGTGTCCAGTGCACTGTACTGTGCAGGGTTTCCTGAGGTGTGTGTGTGCTGCGGTCACCTTGTTGAGTTTGTCAGGGGTGGCAGCAACGTGTAGCTCAAACAGAAGCTCTGTTAGAATGCTCACAAACTCCTCCCCATCAGCAGCTGAGACACAACCAAGTACACACACACACGCACAAACACACACACACACACACACACCATTAACTCGTACAATACATACAATAGTGTTTTGTTGAAATCAGAACACCGTTAGTATCACTCAGGGTTAGGGCCATCGTCTCTCAATACATTACCAGATATTCTTGGCATTTCTTAGATCCACAACATTCCTATCTGGTGATAATGAAGGGTAAGCCTAACTGAAAAGATCATGCATATCTGCCATTATGGCTGATGTTGGGACATGACTGCTATCACTTTAAACTGATTCCGGAGCAGAAGTTCACTTCAACACACAGATGGGAGGAACCATCTCTGTGAACGTAGGTCACCGTTGTGTTTTGCCTCTCCATCCCTTGTCTCCATCTCCTTCTCCTCCACATCCCCCTCTTCCTCTCGGCTGAAGATGTCCTTGATGGCAATCAGCTCCGTCTTCACCTCCTCCTGCTCCTCCTCGCTCAAGGATGAAAGAAACACCTGCACCTACACAGAGAAAAAAGAAATGAATGTGTGTGTGTCTGTGAATGTGTGTGTGTGTGTCTGTGAATGTGGGTGTGTGTCTGTGAATGTGGGTGTGTGTCTGTGAATGTGTGTGTGTGTGTCTGTGAATGTGTGTCTACATGACATACCTGTGCCTCACTCTCATTGGACAGAATCTCAAGGGCCTCAAGGTGTGATAGGCCCTGGTAGTCATCAAACAGGATTCCATAGTGGGCTGTGGGCTCGTTGATTGGCTGACTGCTAAGCCGCGCCCTCTCCTTATCTTTGGCTTCCTTCAGCATCTGACCAATCACAACCACAGTGTGAACAACCAGAAGCCTGTCAGGATGTGATGTTGTATGAAGCAGTCAGTCTTATAAACATTACAGTAAGCAAGCACTTATGTTGAGTGTGTGTGTGTGTGTGTGTGTGTGTGTGTGTGTGTGTGTGTGTGTGTGTGTGTGTGTAGGTACCTGGCTGAGGGACACAGTCCTCTGCATCAATATCTTGGTGTTCCTGAATCCAGGGTCACTCTCTGCCAGAACTATCATGGTCTTCTTTCCTATGAACTCCAGCGCATCCAAACCGCCACTAATAACTGACCTCCCCTGAGAGGAGGGAAGACAGGGAGAGGAGAGGGCAGAGTGAGTGAATGAAGGAGTGAGTGAGTGAGAGTATGAATGAGTGGGTGAGTGGGGATGTAGACTCACAGTGTTTTGCACTGCACAGGTGATGGTGGACAGAACTCCTCTGCTTGGTGCTTCAGTAGAAATGGTAGATGAAGCAGAGCCCCCTTCACTCTCTCCTCCTCCTCCTTCCCCCTGGCTCTCCTCCTCTCCTCCACCCCTCCTCTCCTCCTCCTCTTGTGCCTCCTCACCAACTGAAGTCCTGTGCAGTCGCAAAGCCTCTCCTGCTTTCTCCTTCACTGAGGTCAAGCCGTGCCCTACGCGTACATTCAAAGACACAGACGTAAATACAGTGTCCCTCCATACTTACATGACATGGAGAGGACAGAGAGGGGAGGACCTACCCATGGTGGAGGTGGCACTGGTCAGCAGTGACTTCCCCCATGAGCCCCATCCACCCCAACTTTTCCCTTTGTCCTGGAAAGGGTGCAACACACACATGAACACATATGATGTCTTGGCAAAACAGCAGATGGATGCACTCTAGAGAAAACAGAAACCTACAAATACACAAACTGTCTCTTAGAACACAATCATAAACGTGTAATCAACCATCCAGTATGTTATAGCGAGTCAACGTGTTACCTATAGGCCTCTATGGGCATAGTTTACATATGTTCAAAGCTCTCAAGTGTGCGCATCAGAAACGCAGACAGCAAACCTAATTATCATAACTGGCCTGCAGATGTTGTACGTCACACAACACTTAACTCAAACGGCTCGTTGAGCAAGCAGGAACGATTTTTCTTATATAGTTATAGGCTAAATGTGCAACAAGGTAACCACATTAGCCTTGAGGTTTTGAGTTTATCCACCTTCTTGAAAAGAATATCTGCGAACAAACGATCTGAACAAGCGATTTAACCTTGCACTCAAGTGTTGGTAAAACTATGTGACGCTGTGCAGAGAACTGCTTAACACATGTATTTACTAAGGCTATTGTAGGCTATGATATGGATGAGAGATTTCAGATTATACATATAGTCCTTATATTAAAAAAAACAAAAAGATTTACTATATGTTTTGTTCCTTGTTACTTAAGCTAGCCTACAAAGCCGTCTGCATATGTGTCTATAACCATGGATGCTGGACGTGGGCAACTTTCCCGTAGTTTTAAAGCAGGTTTGGAGAAAAACGAACCGATTATTCGGGACGCAGGTGCAAGAGCCAAACACAAGACACGACGTTCATCGAAAAGGTATGATCAGGTGTGAGCTACACGCTTGTTGTATCCTCTGTGTATTGGGTTACATAAGCTCGCCCAGATCGAATTTCACTTATCGAAATATCTGTCCTGCTTGCAAAAACGTTTTTTTATTTAACTTTTTAAAACTCTTGTACAGACGTAGGGATGCAAAGACGGTCAATCTAGCGATGTTTTCACACATGACCCCTGAAGCACACACATCTTCGATTGTCACGTACACATGTGCGATCAAACCAACTCCAACGACATGCACTCAAAACCACATTCTGAGGTGAGTTATTGTCTTGTCACAGTCATACTGACATCAATCATTACAAAGCCCAATCGTGATTCAGGGGAAATGTACAGTCATTTCCCTCTAAGGTCACTCTACTGGGCCTTGATACATTGATTTAATCATAGATTTCACTTGAGAGGTTGTGTGCTTTACATGCTCCAGATGAAAATGGAGCATTTTATTGCCTTGATCATTTAGGATGCCGCCTGAGATTCTGCTAAAGATCTTGTCGTACCTGGACGCCTTCTCTCTGCTGTGCGTTGAGCATGTTAACAAGCTGTTCCACCAGCTGGCCAACAACAAGTAAGAGAAACGCCAGACCCATCCTCACAATTCTGTCCCTGTTCCCAGCCCATCATCTCCCTGTCCACCCCATCCTCCCCCTGTCCACCCCATCATCTCCCTGTCCACCCCATCCTCTCCCTGTCCACCCCATCATCTCCCTGTCCACCCCATCCTCTCCCTGTCCTCCCCATCCTCTCCCTGTCCACCTCATACTCTCCCTGTCTCCACCCCATCAATCTCCCTGTCCACCCCATCCTCTCCCTGTCCACCCTATCCTCTCCCTGTCCACCCCATCCTCTCCCTGTCCACCCCATCCTCTCCCTGTCCACCTCTGTCCACCTTCATGCAGAAACATGAATCTCTGCATCTGTACCTGTCCCCCCTGACTCCCCCCTGACCTGTTTTTTTTGTGCTCAGTGATATGTGGCACTATCATATTTGAATTAATATACCTATTCAAAGTTTGGTTGTTTTGTTTGTGTGTATCAGAAAGAATCGGCTGGGTTTTAGCCCCAAGCTTGTATAGGATGAGAAGGGATGGTTGTGCTGATGTGGAAGTCCAGGAGCGGTCTAAAGGTTATTGGAGGAGCCTGTACCTCAAAACCATGGCCAGATGCAAAGAGAGCAAGTGGAAGCGAGATCTCAAAGACATCAACCCGTTCACTGGGCTTCCCAGCCAGACAGAGCGAGTCCTCAGGTCAGCTATATTCCTGTCTGTTCAGGTCAACTGCAACGCTCTGGAAATATTTGCAGGATACAAAATGTTAGTTGTTTGTAGATGTATAAGATGGGTCATTTCCTGAAGGCACATTCTCTGCCAGGAGCCTGCATGTGACCTGGGATTTGACCCTGTGTGATGACACATCTGGGTGGCGAGGCACCTTTGAGCCCGTCCATGTCTACTTCTCCAACTCGTCTGTGGCGGTGTGTTGGAGTGGAGAGTACTGGCCTGCCTTCTGTCAGCTGTCTAGTCTGCAGATCCACGGAGTCAGGAGGTCCCATATGTTTAAGTATGTGTCTGTCAGAGCTTACATTACCCACGTTACCCAACACTGCTCTAGCTCAGCACGCTCTAGCTCAGCACGCTCTAGCTCAGCACGCTCTAGCTCAGCACGCTCTAGCTGGACATGCTCTAACGCAGCAGGCTCTAGCTCAGCACGCTCTTGCTCTGCACGCTCTAGCTGGACACGCTCTAACGCAGCAGGCTCTAGCTCGGCACGCTCTAGCTGGGCACACGCTCTCTCGCAGCACGCTCTAGCTGGGCACACGCTCTAACGCAGCACGCTCTAGCTCTGCACGCTCTAGCTGGGCACACGCTCTAACGCAGCAGGCTCTAGCTCGGCACACTCTAGCTGGACACGCGCTCTAACGCAGCACGCTCTAGCTGGGCGCATGCTCTAACGCGGCATGCTCTTACTCTAACCCAACATTCTCTGCCAGGCATGGCTGGCGCTCCCTGATGACCAGGTTGGACACAGACACCATCTCTGGGAGTAAGCAGATGATTGGCTTTGACAAACTTGTAAACCTGGTGTTTCTTCCCCCTGGCCTCCTCATAGGGACATGGAGGGTAAGGCCTTGCCGAAGTTCCATTTACACCTATTGATTCATAAAGCATTTAAATAGATGGAAAAAGCCATTTCAACTCTTTCTGTTTATCTGTGCAGGGCGATTCCACCATTGCTTTTGTCATGGCCAACTTCCACTTCCATCGCTTGGTGGAAAGGAGTCTCCTGAGCTCCCCCTTTTGGTACACTTGAACACTTTTTTGTCATTTAAATCATTAGTTATTCTTTACTTGATTCAACAGTTCTTTCTCTGACCAATGGTCCCTGTCTCAAGTCACCATTCTATGCTCTTGGATGGGGTTGGGGTTAGTGGATTTAGCTTGGTTAAATTCATCATTAGTCATTCTTGGTCCATGCCTCCAGCTTGTACTCTATGCTGGAGGACAAGCCACACTTCATGGACGAGGACCCCAGCTATGATTGCCATAGTTACAGGCTACACATAGTGCTTCACAACACGGTGACACAGATCATGTTGGGATGCTTCCCTCATCTGTCCTGTGAGAAAGGTAAACAAGCTACTCAAAGAAAACATTTCTTTGTTTTGATGCTGAAATTAAATTCTGAAACGAGGATAGAGATCTGACATTTATCCCCTTGCTGTTTTATAACAGGACTGTATATTGTTTAGGTCCTTTCACTTTGAACTGACGCGATGTATGGCAACTTGACTGGACAATATTGTTTTTTTACCAGGTCAGATCCATGGCAGGTACGTTTATCTGACCGCCATCAGGAAGAATGAGTTATCCCAGCACACCCCTCTGTCTGGGAAGGTCAGGCTGCCCTGGAGGTGGGGGGCCCTGCAGGGGAGCGTGGAGGTTTGCTATATCTAGAGTCTTAACCAATCCGGGGCCCCAATCAACCATGGCCCCTAAACATGTTCTAATACACTTAACAAGGTTTAATTTAATTACCTTTCCCTGATATGGGGACAGACGGCAGTGATAAGAGGACAAGGAATTATAATGTATGTTAAGTTACGTCATAACCTTGCCACAGTTTATGTCAAGTCCCAAATGTTAGTAATAAAGATCTTGTATCTAGTCGGCCTTTTAACATGGGAAGGTCCAGGATGAGAATGTTGTCCTGTGGTTGTGGCCCTGTAGAACTGCTGCATGATGAGCCTGACACTACTGGATGAGGCCCAGCTCCCCATCTGGTGCGTCAGCACTCCTGTCTCAATGCTGCTCTCCTGTGGGAAGCGGATGTCCAGGAACTACAAGGGAGAGTACTTCCTGATCCGGTATCAGGAGCTGGAGGGAAAGGTGAAGATGAAGCTGGTCTGGCTGGAAGAGCAACAGCAGTTCTTCCTCATCGGCCTCACTGTGGCCATGACCCTGGCTAAGGTCAACAGGCACTTTGGATCACATAACACTGGCTGACCGTGCTCAGCTCAGCTGGGGCAGGAAGAGCATTTACTCATCGTGGAGACTAGTTTGGTGCAGTTCAAGTTTGTAGTTTTGAGCATTGCAAAACATTTTTGACTGTATTATATACACACACGTTTGTTTACTTTGTTGTTGTCAAAGGATTTGTCTTTGTTAATACATTTATTTCTGTATTGCCACACTAGATACATTAAACAAAAAGGTTATGTGTCTGATGTTCTGACTGCTGTCAACTTCAGATGCTGGTAGAAAGCAAATGGAACCCTACCTACTGTTGGTGTTTTAGGACGGGATTAAGGTTAGAAGATAAATAGGCTTATTATCCACACCTGGGGCCTGTTCCATTAAGGGACTTAACCAAATCAGCCAGGCTTAGGCAGTTACTTTCCCAGACATAATCCTGTTTTATTCAGTAAACGTGCTTTATGGAACAAGCCCCTGATCACTTGGCTTGGTCTTCACATGACTTCTGTTACTATTGATACGCTTACGCCACTAGCTACTACGCTTACAATGCTAGCTGCTATGCTTACAATGCCAGCTGCTATGCTTACAACACTAGCTGCTATGCTTACAATGCCAGCTGTTATGCTTACAACACTAGCTGCTATGCTTACAACGCTAGCTGCTATGCTTACAACACTAGCTGCTATGCTTACAACACTAGCTGCTATGCTTACAACACTAGCTGCTATGCTTACAATGCTAGCTGCTATGCTTACAACGCTAGCTGCTATGCTTATAACGCTAGCTGCTATGCTTACAACACTAGCTGCTATGCTTACAATGCCAGCTGCAATGCTTACAATGCCAGCTGCTATGCTTACAGCGTCAGCTGCTATGCTTACAATGCCAGCTGCTATGCTTACAACACTAGTTGCTATGCTTACAATGCTAGCTGCTATGCTTACAACACTAGCTGCTATGCTTACAACACTAGCTGCTATGCTTACAATGCCAGCTGCTATGCTTACCACGCCAGCTGCTATGCTTACAACGCTAGCTGCTATGCTTACAACGCTAGCTGCTATGCTTACAACACTAGCTGCTATGCTTACAATGCCAGCTGCTATGCTTACCACGCTAGCTGCTATGCTTACAACGCTAGCTGCTATGCTTACCACGCTAGCTGCTATGCTTACAACGCTAGCTGCTATGCTTACAACGCTAGCTGCTATGCTTAAAACGCTAGCTGCTTTCCCCTCTGCCTTATCCTCTGCCCCCCAAACTAACAAAAGACCAGAAAGGCTGAAATTGAATCATCTGGAAAGACTGCTTCTGAAATGTTTACAACTAACTCTTAAGTAATCTGTACAAATTAGCCACACATGTACCTGTCATTTGAACTAGTAGCTCATACTGGAAGCTTGTATGTCAGTCTGTTTTTGTCTTCTAAAGTGTGGAGACGTTGAGAGATCAGTCAGCATTTGTGTCTGATCAATACCAACACAGCTGCCTGGAAACAAAAATTGTGCATAACTGCTATGTAGGTTTTATGTACATGTATGTAAAAAAATTACCTGGACCACAGGCAAGTCCACCCCTGCTTCCTCTTCAGGGGCCACAGCATCCGGTTCCAGATTCACCGATTGGTCACACTCAGTCACCTGACCTTCAACACTGAGCTCTGGTTGCTCAGCTGCAGACCCATGGCTATCATCCCTGATGATGTCCTCTTTGGCTGATGCATTATTACTACCAGTGCCCTCTAAGCCAGGTACCACTGAGGGCTGTGGGAGAGGTGTTGGGGGCAGGGGAGCAGGACCTTCAGGACTCTCAGGGGCCAACGAGGACTGGAGGAGAGGTGTGGGGGGCAGGGGGGTGCTCGGGTCTGGCTCAGGGAGGACTGGGGGGGTATCCATGGGGCAGTCGGTGTCCTTAGGGGCAGACATGCTGATCTGGGGGAGGTAGAGAGGAGGAGGGGCCGGGAGTCAGACTACTCAAAACATTTCAAACATGATGAAATCCATTCAGAATGAGTGGTCCATTTACAAAGAAACCTTCAGAATATGAAGGAAGACAGACATATTTGACAATTTTCTGGACCTATTTGTGATCTTTATGATTTATAAAGTTTAGACCCTTAGGGCAGTTATGAAGTCTGGCTACACCCTGAATTAGATTCCCCTTATTCACAAACACTGAATACAACACCATCACAGCACGAGGTACACAAAATCTTTAGCGTCTCTTTTTTTGCAGACGAACAGCTTTTTAGTGATCAGGCCTACTTCAAACAATGAACATCTATGTTTTCATTGTTGCCCTCCACAAAATGACAATGTCACAACGACGCACTCACTTGACACCAAACTTTAATCATGTTTTAGAGACACAAATATATTCAAGGTGTTGAGTGAACAATAAGACAATATGCAATATCTAATCTAGAGACTATTAATTCCCCTTCATTGAAGCGAATTGTTTGGCAACAAACTCAGTTAAGCGAAACCAGTCATCATTCTGATACAGGCTGGCGTTATCCATCTTCACAATAGTAAACTACATATTCCAAAATTGCGTTGACAAACCTAATACAGGATTACCCAAACAACGTAATAATTCAAAGTGGCAATTTCGCTATTTACGTGTGGATGCTGTAAACTGCTTTGCTCGTATGAAAATCAGTTCACCTCACCCGTTTCACTGACAGATCCGATCGCTCCTTCCGCTCAGCCACGTCGGCAGGGCCAGTTCGAGTGCAGCTCTGGAGTGACGTCATTTTATCCGGAATTTTAGAGTCCATGACCGTTCAAAGGCCAAACCCAAATGTGGTTAGTTGTGCTTTTACGTTGCTAGAAATAATGTATTAAAAAATCTTTTATAAACAAAATGGACCGATTGCACGTGATCATGTGATCCCGGGTTTAAATCCCGGACGGAGGCCGGTTTTGGATCTGTTGCTGATCGAAGATCGAAATGCCCAGTGGAAGGATTGGGGGACACCTCCCACAATGTTCAAGGAACAAAAAATATAGTAAATATTTTTTAAATATAAGGACTATATGTAAAATCTTAAAATCCATATTGTAGTCTGACTTTTGATCCTTGCTCCCATTAGAGAGTTTTTACTTTCTTGCTACAAAACAGTTTTCCGTAAAGTGTATACGTATATGACGGTTTGATAACTTGCTAACTCTGAACTAGAACACTATTTTAGTCTGACTCATAATTATGTAGTGGACTGTCAGCGAAATGATTAGTTTTCCACAGTATCGTGCCCCCAAAATGTGACCCAGGCCACTCTTCCTTGAGCTGAACGGTCTATTTTGAAAGCGTAATGCCAACTGTGTAACCTGTCTCACCCAAGCTTCCGTCGGCAGCGGTGTAACCTGTCTCACCCAAGCCTCCATCTCCAATTGTGTAACCTGTCTCACCCAAGCTTCCATCCCCAACTGTGTAACCTGTCTCACCCAAGCCTCCATCCCCAGCTGTGTAACCTGTCTTACCCAAGCCTCCATCCCCAGCTGTGTAACCTGTCTCACCCAAGCCTCCATCCCCAGCTGTGTAACCTGTCTCACCCAAGCCTCCATCCCCAACTGTGTAACCTGTCTCACCCAAGCCTC
The DNA here is from genome assembly GCA_036571765.1 of Plecoglossus altivelis. Lineage (NCBI taxonomy): Eukaryota > Metazoa > Chordata > Actinopteri > Osmeriformes > Plecoglossidae > Plecoglossus > Plecoglossus altivelis. Next base: position 6,445,030 of record BROE01000012.1, read on the forward strand.
CATCCCCAGCTGTGTAACCTGTCTCACCCAAGCCTCCATCCCCAGCTGTGTAACCTGTCTCACCCAAGCTTCCATCCCCAGCACCTCATGTTGGAGTAAAGGCAAAGAAGAGCCTGTACGAGCTGGGTACCAAAACAGAAATGCGCTCCAGCCAAGATCCAGCAGGACCAAAGCTTAAAGCAGAGGAGGAGACGGAGGGGGGAGGGGGGGGGCAGCTTAGTCAAAACATCTCAAACTATTTTCCCCTTATCTGCTTTTTCCATTATTGTACTTGGCTAAAAGCTTTTGTTACGCTCATATTTGCTGAATTCTGCTGAGTTTGAAACAAGCCGGAAGCGGGTAAACAAGAACTCTATGTTGTCATAACCTCAACGCTGCCACAGGCCTTGATGGGACCACAGCCTGAGCACTGGAAGATACTTGGTGCAAGACCGGACAAGAGAACACATCAACATGACGAGGACCAGAGCTCGGTTTTACTTGCATTTGTGTGCCCCTGAGTGACGCTATATCCATAGAATGTAACCAGACATATTCTCAACCAGAGAGTTGGATGCTTGACAAAAAGGATTCTTCCATGGTTGTGACCTCACAAACCCATCTGTCTCTCTCAATGCTAGTCTAATCCTCCTGCCTACGACAAAATTACACTTTCAGTTCAAACAAATTGTATCAATATAGTTTATTATATGCAATAGATATTTGTATTAAAATGATATGCATGAGGGCAAAGATAACTGTACAGAATATGTTCACAGTTTTATATAAAACAATACAATATGTTCCCTTTCAATTACCAATTAAGACAGACAGCACAAAAAGTCTACATATTTATGAAGTCACATTGTTACACAAATGCAATATTAAGTGTAGTAAAAATATATTTAAATCATGCTTCAGAAAAACTTGAATTGCCCATTCAGTCTCACAATCATTACAAAATCTAAAACTCCTGCATAGTTCCATGAAACAAACACTACTTAACTCAGGGGTAGATGTAGTTGTATACTGTTGTGCAACACAGCTACAGTATGTGTGTGTGTGTGTGTGCATGCATGTGAATGTATGTTTATGGGGGTGTGTGCATGCGTAATCATTTTTAAGAATAAGTGCCCTGTCTGACTGGCTAGTTCAGTAATATGTCTATGTATTTTGGCCTATCTAATTCCACTAGCCTCTGATTATATCAGAGCAGTTAAATCAATAGTTTTGATGGATGAGTTTTGGCTGTGCTTGTGGTTTTAAAGTGCAGAGTCACATGCCGGCCTACAGAATAAACAAAGACTATTTGTTCACCAGAAGTCAATTAGACAAATAAAATACAGAAACTTAAACGCTATTTTCCCTGTTTTACTCGATCTACCCCTCATCAGTATATACCATACAATAACATTGCAATGCCACTTTAACATAATCCTATACAACACGATACAACAACAATAACATAATTGACACACTTGATGCAAGACAAACAGTCCATCCCTATACATGTAATTACCTCTACACCCTTTCCAAACCACATGAAAGTGCCCATCTTCTGTCCACAGTAATGCCCTTGCTTTTCACATTTACATTGTCTCTACAGTGCCCTCTCACCACAATAGAGTTTTGACTGAATGGCTCTCATGTGTATTATGTTGAACACGTGTGTGTGTGTGTGTGTGTGTGGTGAAACACAGGCCACTACCTGCTGCATTAAGAGCTGCATACTCATCTGTGACTTCCTCGTGAGACCGTTAAGTGCGAGAGAAAGCGGATGAGGTTTGCATCTGTGTCTGCTAGATTTAAGGAGCCTTTGTCATGTGTGGTAACACATGCACTTGCTACATTAACAAAAGCTGGGAGTGTGTTTGATATCTGTTGCATGCATACATTCTGTTAATCATTTTATTGCTTACATAAAAAAACGTTTCACATTATGTTGCCATAACCTAGTGTATTTAGGCCAGCTGGTTATCTGTGGATGAGTGTTTGTTTGTGTTGGGAGGGATTTTGAATAGGTTAATTGACATGGCGACTTGTTGCAGTTTGTCCCTCTGTCCAGCAGAGGGTGGTCTTCTCGGTGGAGCTGAGTATCAAGACCCTCAGCTTCACTGACTGGAAGAGCTGCTCTATACAGACCTGAACTGAGGATAAGAGAGGGAGGAGGAGGAGGGAAAAGAAAGAACAGAGAAGAGTAGAAGAAGAACTGATGTGGTGTAAATCTTCTGATAGATGGATGGATGGATAGAGAGATGGATGGATAGACAAATGGATGGATAGAGGGATGGATGGGTAGACAGATGGATGGATAGAGGGATGGATGGGTAGACAGATGGATAGAGGGATGGATAGAGGGATGGATGGATAGACGGATGGATGGATAGAGAGGCTGCAGGCTGCTGCTCAGACAACCGTCTCCCTCTTAGTCCAATTGTTTACTCCAGCTGTAAGGAAGCAGAGCTTCAGGTCACCCTATCAAGTGTTATAGTCCCAAGAAGGTGCCAAGCTGCGACCAAGGGGAGCACTGTTTAGGAGCTGCAGTTGTGTCTTCATACCAGCAGGTGGCGCTTTTTGTGCAGGGCCAGATGGTCGGAACGGGAGAAGCTGCGCTCACAGTCAGGGCACTGGAAGGGCTTCACCCCTGTGTGCTTGCGGAAGTGGCGCGTCAGCTCGTCGGAGCGGGCAAACTTCCACGTGCAGCCCTCCCACATGCACCTGTAGGGCTTCTCACCTGTGGGAAGGGAAAGGGGGAGAGAAGGGATGGGGGGAAGAGAGGAACAGGGTGGAAAAGGGACAGAAAGATGGGAGGATTGTTGAATGAGACAGGAAGAGAGAAAAAGTACAATATCGTCATGGAGGGATGGAGCAATCAGTATATTATTTTCCCAATGACAAACTGAGAATCTTGCGCTTCTTATAGGAATGTATTTCACCTCTCTGTGTATGCGTGTGTGTACGTGTGTATGCGTGCCTCACCTGTGTATGCGTGTGTGTACGTGTGTATGCGTGCCTCACCTGTGTGTGTCCTGCGGTGAGCTTTAAGGTGGGAGCTCTTTGTGTAGACTTTGTTGCAGCCGCCAAAGTCACAGCGGTGGATTCGTCGCTTCTTCAGCAAATCAGGAGACTCAATGGGCAGTGGGTGCTTCCCATTGGGGTGGACTATTACTGATAGCTTGTTGCCCCTGGAGACAGAGAGAGCAGGACAACAAACATGAGACGGGGGATTGAGCTTTATCAAGTCAACACATATAATAAACATATGAACTTGTTGACAGGTATAATCCAAGAGAATATTGGGATCCAAACATATTGACCAGCAGGTGTCACTATGCCATCTTGATGTTGCAAATCTGCCAAACAGTACGTTCCAGAAGGTAACTTCTGGATGTGAGCCAGGACCAACAGATCCTCATCACCCTTCAGGCATAACTCTCAGATAAGACTTTCTCGAGACATTATAAAGATTCTCAAGACACACTCACTGTAGATCCACTGTTGCTACATGCTGAGAGATAAAAGGCAATAGGCTTCAATTAATTTTTATTGTATTCATTTGGATTTTACCTTTACTTAAACAGATACCGCAAATGATAACAAGTTATTATTTGCAACTGAGGTATGCTACATCTGATAGAGTACAATTGAATAGACTTCCAGATGATTTACTATGTCTGACAACCTGTCTGTCTGTCTGTCTGTCTGTCTGTGTGTCTGTGTGTGCGTGTGCGTATTTCTGTGTGCATTGTTGTGTGTTTAGCATTTCGTTTTAGCTTCAGGGAGGAGGTAAAAACAGGTGCCAAGTGTTGAAATATGAATCATTTTCATTAAATATGTGTGTTCATGTGTGCGTATGTGAGTGCGCAATTGTGTGTATGAGTTGAACGGATGGTGGTGACAAGCTAGGACCACACCCACTTCCTAAGGGTCCAATTATCCAAAGTTGGCACAGCGACAGGAGGGACCTGCCCCAGCAACCGTCCAGCAACAAGAGCACAAACACAAAAGGCTACACAGGAAAACACACCCCCTCACATGCAGCTTCAGGAAGACAGACAGAGAGAGAGAAGTGTAAGGGAGGGAGAAAGAGGAGGAAGATGATGTTGAGATGCAAGGACTGATCTACAAAAGAGAAAGAGAAGAGAAGATGAGGTAGTTGAGCAAGGGATGGTTCAGTGACAGGAAAACAGGCGTAATGAGATGAGATGCCAACAGATAATGAAGTTAAAGGTTAGTTATAAAACGGGAGGAATGAGACCAGACCAGTATGTGTGTACATCTCTGTGTGTGTCTGAGTGCTCCAACTTACTCGCAATAGGTCCGCTGAGGGCTAACGACTGATGCCACTTCCTGGTTATAAGAGGCAGACTCTGATTTGATTGGCTTGTGGATTTCATGCGAGTCGTCTGTAAGTTTCACAGGGCGCTCCATAGAGGCTGCTGGGTAAAAAATCTGGATTACTAAACAAGGAGATACATATATACACTCAAACACGCACATGCATATACATGCACTCACAAACATCTTAACTGCCTCTTACTTTAAAAGCAAGTGAACATTTTGTGATGGAAGGTGAAACTGGGGGAAGTGAAAGAGAAGAAGAATGATCAAAACTAGGGAGGACAGTGAGAGATGGCTGGAGCCATGGCGACCAATGAGCAGGAGCTCACCTGTCTTATGCGTCCTTGATCCCTGCCTGTGGTCTTCATTGGTGGCAACAGACGAGGAGCTGAGCCTGATTGGCTGGTGCAGGTGCAGGGGGGAGCAGAGGACGGAGAGGGGCGGGAGCATGACAGGCGACAGCATAACCCCTGAACCCTGGATGACCCCGGTGCCCGAGCCAATCAGAGGGGCCAGCACTGTAGGGAATTGAAGAGGCGGGGCCAGGGAGGGGGACGGCAGGGGGGAGGAGCGGTAGCTGTAAGGTGAAGGCGGGGAGCTGCGGGCTGAGGAGGACGGGGAGGACGAGGGAGGAGAAGAGGGAGAAGAGGAGGATGGACGCTTGCTGACCGACAGGTCTACAGGCTCCAGCTGTGTGTGCGTGGGGTGGCCCGTGACTATAGCCGGCATGGGAGCGTGGGTGTGTGCTTGGGTGAAGGGGTGAGAGTAGGGTCCAGGGTGGTAGAGGTGAGGGGAGATGATCACACTGTAGGTTTCTGGAGTCATCGTGGGATACGACTGGTACAGACCCTAAATGGGGAGGAGATGGTTGAGGGAGAAAGAGAGAGGGACGGAGGGAGGGAGGGAGAGGGAAGGAGGGACAGATTGATAGGGATGGAGAGGTGAGGGGAGGGGATGGGAGAATAAAAGTATGTATGGGGGAGTGGGAGAAAGAAAGAGGAAACTGTTATTATAGAAAAAAACGAATATATATGGTTATGTCAAAATACTATATTATTAAACGGCACAGTGATCCTGGCATCATTTGTATACATGTATAGTGTGTGTGTGTATATATATGTGTATGCACAGTATGTGGGTGCCTTTTCTATGCAAATATTTGGTGAGAGGCAGGAATTTAGTGAACAGGACCAGACTGGTGGTGGAAACCAGTCAGCCTTGGCAAGTAGGAGGTCTGTGCTGTGTGTGTGTGTGTGTGTGTGTGTGTGTGCGTGTGCGTGTGTACGTGTACGTGCATGTCAGGTGTTTATATATTATGTGTCAAGAGAACATGGGACAAGCACCAGCATGCTCACGCATAGACAATTACTAGCATGCACACATGGATGCATAAAGCACACACATACGCATACACACAAACACACACACACACACACACAAACACACAGACTTACTGTTTCCATGTCTGTCGTCAGTGGGTAGTCATACATCAGCATGGCTACACAGGCCAGACCTTTGAGGAGAGACAAAACTACCATCAAGACACAGACACACACACACATAAGTTGACATATCCTTTGAGAATAGTTGAGAAGGACGTGCTGAAAAGTAAATTGCTTAAAGTAGAGGGTGTGCATTTAAGCAAGGGAGACAGCTATGTGTGTCTCTGGCTGCATCTGTATTTGCATGTGATATAAATCATACCAATGGTACATTCTTTTCTGGCAAATCTCTCAGCTCTCTCTGTTTCCACACTGCCTGCCTGCCTGCCTGCCTGCCTGCCTGCCTGCCTGCCTGCCTGCCTGCCTGCCTGCCTGCCTGCCTGCCTGTTTAATCTGTCTGTCTGTCTGTGTTCACACTGGCTGTTTACCCCTTCTCCTGCTGCCTGTCTATCTGTCTGTGTTCTCTCTGGGACTAGTCTCAGCATGATCTAGTCCCTGAGACCTAACCCTAACACACCCTCACACAAAAGTTTCTATGGTAACCCAAAACTAAGGTAAAGGTGCACACACATATGCATACACACACACTCCAGGGCTAATTCTAATTCTTCTGTCAATTCTTTTTAGAGTAAAAACATATGAAGTGTCAAAGATGGATCTAGTGACACTGAATGCCCAGGTGTGACTAAGTGCTTTTGCATATGTGTGTGTATGGATGTGTGTACACTGACAAATTAAACACAACATTAATACACAAAAGAATCATCCATTGATGGCTTCTTCCAGGCAGGTGTATGAGTGTGTATGTGTAATGTTATTTTAAGGTTGGAAACCCCATTTTAAACACTCACAGACACACACTCACAGACACACACACACACACGCACACACGCAGATCCACTCTCGCACACTCTCTCGATATTATGGTCCGAACTGAAGAGATCAGTTGTCTTAGGTAGCTAAGTGACCAATTACAGACAAAATAGCTGGTTTTGTTCAGAAAAGACCGGACTGCAGTAATTCAGCCAAGAGCTGAGGTGTAGTCTGACATGCAGTTCAGGCAGTGGCAAAGGTGCATCCTGGTGTCAAGTACAGCCAATGGCAAAGGTCTAATAGCTTGTATATCAGCCTATAAAGGAGGAATATTCTGGGGTTACTACTAAAGGTGTTTAAAAATCCCCTTAACATGTGTAGCATGGTGACTTTCAGGGTGGAGAGAGGAGCAGGTTGGGAGTGTGTCTGATCAATTACAAAAGACAGTGTGATGAACAGGACCAGCACAGTTATACTCTCTCAGGCACATGCTAACCTTTAAATGCTGACATTCCTAAGTTGATGTTGCAGACAGAAATGTGGTGCTCTTTTGCACTGAAGTCATAATTCATGCTAAGCCTGATAGAGACGGCTGGTTTGATCCACCAGCTTCTTCCTCACTGCAGCTGAAGAGCAGCAACGTCAGATTGTCATTCCAGCATATCTATGCTATAGTCAAGACCCCATATATTGGTACCATTGCACATTTCTAAACAATGTACAATTCCCTCCAGAAAACGGCTGAAATTAAAGCATATTTGGATGTCCAAATATTTGTATAAGCGTGGTGCAATATCAAATAACTCTGAATAATGTACGAAATGGGAGCTAATTCCAAAAACAAATGCTTACAAGGTCTAGACAATTGTATTGCCACCATTTAGAATGAAATACATAGATTCCATTCCAGAGCATATTATTATTGTTTTACTTTGGAATGAACCACTTCTAAGGAGAGTTGAAGGTATCTACCGTATAAAAAAATGTACTATTGAAGTATTCTACCGGTTTGAATAAAGAAAAAGATGAATCCTCCTGTTTTGTGTCACTGTGTATAATGCAATAAGCATAGAACGTTAACCAGAGAATGATCTGAGCACAGGGACAACATTGTCCAGTCCATCCCCAGACACACTGATCTTTCCTGCACACGTTCCAAAGGGTTCAAGGCCCAAAGTCACTCTAGTCAACGATGACTTTGTAGGTGACAACTTGATGGAGGATTTCAGGATTTCAAACCTTCTTCGAGGTTTGAAGAAGAAGGTTCAGTGAAAGAAGTGAAATACAAGTAGATCTAGAAGGATCCTTTTGGAGGGAGAAAGACTTACAAAAAGCCAGACTGCAATTTGCCAAAACACGTGCCAACATGGAGCGAGTTCAGTAATGTGGGTGTGCTCTGCAGTCTGCAGCGCCGGGTGATTAGAACGTGCGTACGGCATCAGGACATGAGGTGAGTATTTTGGAGCTCCATGTCAGATCCAGTGTCAGAAACGTGGATCTCCCTCAAAGCTCATGGGTCTTCTGTCGAGACAGGAGCCCCAAACACACTTCGAAAAGCACCCAGGAAAGGTTCACGATGCTGGGGCTGAAGTGGCTAGCGATGAGTCCATCTGCAGTCAGAAGAATCTATTCTTATCTGGGAGAACAGGAGCAGTTTGAATACAAGAGAAATGGGTCAAACTGACAGGATATAATTGCAGGAAGCTTCAATGCTTGGAGATATGCTGTGACTATAGTTAGTCTGACCGAATGCTATGCTACCGAATTTTAAGTCTAGGGTGTCAATCATTTAATCAATGCCATGTATGTCCATTTTCTGGAACGGACAAGATTTTTGGTCATGTCTGTTAAGTTATGAGAGTGGTTGTGTCAAGAGTGGTTTGCAAATATTTTCCTTTCAGGTCACAAAACCGACTGTGTACTTGTACTTCTGCAAACAAGTCTCTCTCTCCTTTTCTTTCTCCCTGCTCTCCAGCTCCACTCTCTTCTTCCACGCTCACCCTCCTCTCCTCATCTCCCTTTCTCCATCCAGACTCTCAGCCTTTCTCCTGCTCTCTCTCTCTCTCCCTCCCTCTCCCCCTTCTGTTTCCATTCGAACAAGACCCAAGTACTGAACAGCAAAATTACTTGAGTGAAGGGGAAAATACTGCGGCTTTATGTAGCTGGCTATGGATTTGAGTAACACATACACATACACAGAGAGTGCTGTTTCGGCAAAAAATTATATTTCACCAAACACATGCGCACAAGCACATGTTTAATAGTAACTGCCTGGAGATGATGAGATCACCAGTGAGACCAAAACCTTTCAGACAACGGCTCTGTCCACAAGGCAACCCTAGTCTTTCAATATTGGCAGCCATTCTAAGACAACCACACTGCAACCTTTCCAAGACCATGTTTCAACCACACTGCAACCATTCCATGATCATGGCGTTCGACCAGGCCATTCTGTAACCAGGCCCAGACTGAGAGAACAAGGAGTACCAGGGGAGGAGCAGAAGGAGCAGGAGGAGGAGCAGGAGGAGCAGGAGGGGGAGCAGGAGGAGCAGGAGGATCGGGGAAGGAGCAGGAGGAGAAGGAGGAGCAGGGGCAGGAAACGGCATGGGAGGGAGCAGCGAGAGGATGTAAGAAGGAAGGAAAGAAGGGAGCAGGGAAGGAAGGCCAGATAAAAATTATAGGAAGGGATGATTGCGGGCTATAGCAGGGGAGGATCAAAGAGTGGGAGAGGAGAAAAGAGTAGAGGGAGATAAAAGAGAGGGAGAGACATATGATCTCTAGCGACCCCTCGCCATCACGCTGACTATGTGACTGACAGTCCCCGCGCAGATCACCCTACCGGTGGGGGCGGGGGGCGGGCTCCTCCCAGTGGGGCGCGGGGGTATGGGAGCTCTACTAACCCGGACCTTGGATGGGACATAAGAAACAAGTTATGGCTCTTGAATATCCAACCTTTTCCTTATGCATCCCGATCCAAAGTCCATCGTGTGGCACAACATACAACACAACATTCAACATACGTAAATAACATCATACTTGTAATGAGGACTTAACAGCCGCAGTACTTAACCACACTTGCTAAGGGCAGAACAAGCATGAGGGTTTCAGCATCAGAAAGAGACCAATATGCTAAGAGAATGCCATAAGGGTATATCAATGTCTGAGTGCACGTCCTCTGTGACCGTCGTTAATAAGTAGATAGTCAGAGCAGAAGACATGACAGAAAGTACTGAGAGAGAGAGAGCGGACGGAATCGAGAGAGAGGCCAGTGGCCTTACTACATGGCGAAGACAGTACTGCCTCACCGAGCATTCAGACGCGTAGAGGGAAGAGAGAGAGACTAAGAGAGAGCAGTTGGGACAGACAAAGGGAGGAAGATAAGGACAGAGAGATACTGTATGGAGACAGGGAGAGAGACACACAGAGACAAAGAGAGAGAGAGACAACGAGAGGAGAGATGAGAGATGAGAGAAAGAGACAATGAAAGAGAGCACCAGACGAGAGACTTCGAGAGAATGGAGAAGAGAAGAGAAGAGGGAGCATGAGAAGAGACGACGACCTTCTAGAGAGAGAGAGAGAGAGAGAGGAGAGAGAGAAGAGGAAGCCCTCAAAGGTTAGTCACTGTTATTATTTCTACCCAGTGTGAAGGGTTGGGACTGGGGGCTGATAGGGGTGTTACTGCTGGGGGGCTGTGGTTTCCTGTCCCTCTTCCTACCCCACCCGCTCCCCACTAAAGAATGACAGAGCAAGAGGAAAAGAAAGAGAGCGGTGAATAAAACGGAAAAGGGAATTGAGAGAAAGAAGGAAGAAAAGACTGTAACAGCTCTAACCAAAATGTGACAAAATCAAAGATAGAGAACTGGAAAGCAGGAAGAAAACTATGTGGGTCTTGAGGTCTCACGCGTTCTCACAGAGACCATTTCACCATTTCTTCAACCATTTCACATGCTCTCACTAAACATCTTGTATTTCGCATGCCGAGAAGGACTAACTTTTCCCGCTATACAAAAAACGCCAGGTATTCAGCCAATCAGAAATACCAGTGGCACTCCCCACCCCCTCCCCTCCCCTGGATTTTAGTACCCAAATGTTGACCGGTATGGTCATCTGTCCTAGCTTGAGCATCTAGCTTGAGCATCTAGCTCTAGCTAACAAAACAAAACAGCATACTAGTTAGCTCTAACCAAACCAGCTTTAGCTAGCTAGCTGCAGCCTTGCTAGCTACAATAATCAAAGTATGACCAAATATTAGAAGATAAGATAAGATACAGGTAGCTGAAGACTATTTGCAGAAACTGGCTTTTAATAGCTTCTATAGGCTAATAAATGGTTTTGATGTGTTAATTGAGTAAGATCACCCTGGTAAGGTTATGTGTTCATGTTGCTGTCTTCACAGAGGCACAAGTACATCCATGAGTTTAATATTTAGCCCCAATGTTCTCTAGGGCATGCCCTTTGAGCAGTGTGTGTGTGTGTATGTGTACGTGTATGTGTGTGTGTGTGTGTGTGTGTGTGTGTATTGTTCCGGTAGATAACATCAGCTTGTTGATTCAGGAAAAGAGGCGTATGGGGTGGGTGGAGTGTCTGGGTGTAGGCTGTGTGTGTGTGTGAGACACACAGAGGTCGCTCTCCTAATCCTCCTCTCCACCCTTCCACCCCCCACATCCCTCCCTCCCTCCTGGCTCCAAACAGGATAAAGGCTTCATGTGCCAAGTGGAATGTGTGACGCAAGCCACAGCCTTGAAACAAAGCACAGGAAACACAGGACAGGGGAGGGGAGGGGGGGTGGGGGTGAAGTAGAATGAGTGCCAGAATGAGTTCAAGCTGTCTACCAGTTTTACAGTAGACAGTACAGTGGGTGGAACACATACACCTCTGGTTACCATTATTATCATGATAACCTATGTCCTAACCCTACAATGGCAACTGTTCAAAAGTTGTCTCAAGTCTCCTTTAGTCTTCCAATCCTATAGCAGCCTATAGTACAGTATAGGACAAGTAGTATCTATAATACATAGCGTGGTTCTTATAGGCTAGTTGATAGCAGTAGCCTTACTCTACTATAGGAACTACACAGAAGCTGCACTAATAAAGTTCTTATCTAGGCCTACCAGAGTTCCAGTCTCCTAATGAGGAGCCAAGCACAGCCTCCAAATGTATTCGACTGATCTGCCGGTGATCACACAACTCACTAATGAACTCTGGCCTTTGCAACACGCGGAGAAAGATTACCAATCAGCTTTGAGTGACAGCACGAGTCCTCTCTTGACACACACAAGCACACAAGCACACAAGACAGAGACAGTAGGGTACAGTAGATGAGATAAAGTACATTACTGCAACAGTCTCTCTTCTGTCTTGTCTGACCCCTTTCCTTTCCAAATTAAAGTTCTTTAAAAATGATCATTAAGATTATAATATATAAATTAAATCAATGAAGTAGGCTACATCATGGTTAATAAATTATTCATAGCGCATTCCTTTTTTAATCTTAATTGATCTTTACAATAAAACGAATACAATCAAAATGGAAGCTAAACATGCAGCGAGGGATTTTATAAAGAGGTTAAAAAACTTACTTCACAGAGGAAATGCGGTATATTCTGCTATGTTTCCTTAGATTAAATCTTGTGAGGGATCAGGAAAAAGCTCGGTAAAAGTTCCGTTCCGATGAAAAAATGACGCAGGCGAAATGCACACAGTCGTGTCACTGACATCGGTCACCGAAAACAAAACGTCCGAATGATAGATCGCGGGGATTGGCAACTCGACAAAACTTCCCCAAGTTACGAAACTGCGCTCCTTTTTCTCCCTTGGTCTTTAAAAACTCCCCGTGAAGAGTGCCTTGTGCGCGTCACATGATCACTTGGTGGGACGAGTCCAAGGAGGGGTCGGGTCGCTGGGCGGGACTGGGCGGCTTGCGGGAGGCGAGGGTGAGGTCGCACAGTTGACTGTGTACAGCAGTGTGTCTGTGTGCGCTGTATAAGGAAACGGAACTGTAGCTCAGAGAGGGAAGATGAAACCAAGGGCGTGACGGCTGGCGCCGCGTGAAGGAGAAGGACCTGACGCGCCGTACATGGAGTTGAAGATTCCTGGCAAGAAAAGAAACGGGAGAGCAAGATTTGTCAAGGATGTGAAAAGCGAAGCAAATCATATCGAAACAATAAATCTAATAGTCTATCTTGTTCTGGCTTTTGGATCTGCGTGGTTAAGGCACACACGTCTATGAAAGCACACACACACACAAACTCACATCACTCTGCTGAACACTAATGATGCTAACAAATATCCGTCCAATTATTTTATTGACACCCTAATAAACAGTCACCCGACAGGTAACGTGACCACACACCTGGTTTCCTGCCACCTCTGTATTTAGCAGGTGATTTAACAGATGCACACACTTGCAAACAAACACACACACACACACACACACACACACAGACAGACACACACACACACACACACACACTTAGGGAGAGAGTTAAAGACAGCAAAATACTGACAATCCTGGACGAATCCTTGTCCTCATCAAGTGTTCATTTTTCAAAGGACCTGTGATTGTCTGACATACACAAGCATTTTTTTTAGGTTTTGTCATTGGTGTAGATATTAGTATTTCAGTGAGTTAGTCAGGATTAGAGTTAGTTAGAAGATTTAGGGTTAGCTCGTACTGTAAATAATCACATACCACCTTAGGTAAACCGCCCTCAGTCAGAACACTTCCGAACACTTGCTATATGCAAATCAGAAAAATCCTGCCCTAAGGGAAACACTGACAAAAGGAGGTGTGTTAAGTGTGTGAGTTTGTGCATTACTGGTTGTGTTGAAAGTACACCTTTACTTTGTTTCTTATATTAACCTTTTTATGGCCAAAGTAGGAAGTTTACTGCAGGAAAAGGAGGACAAAAAGAGGAGGGCAGGTTTGGAAGGACAGGAAGAGGAGGACAGGAAAGAGTTGGGGAGCTGGGAGGGTGGAGAGGGGGAGAGAAAAAGGGGGAGTACGTGTGGAGGGGTAGAGATAGGGAGAGAGAAAAAGGAGTACGTGTAGGGGGTGAGAGGGGGTGAGAAAAAGGCGAAGTATATTTGGGTGGGTGGGGAGAGGGGAGAAAGGTAGACATGTGGATGGGGGGGGCGGAGGAGGGGGGAGAAAGGGGGGAAGGAGAAGAAAGAACTGTGGGTGGGGAGAGAGGAAAGGGGGAGTTCATTTGGGTGGGTTACGGGGAGGAGGGAGAAACATGTGGGATGGGTGGGTGGTGGGTGGGGAGAGGGGGAGAGAGAAAGCGGGAGTATGTGTGGATGGTTGGAGAGAGAAAAGGGGAGTGGTGGATAGCTATGTTTCCAAAATCTGTATCTCTGACACACGAGACTGCAAGGGTGATGTCACTGTCAATTATGATCACCTTACAATCCTGTCAATATCAAAACTTGTTTCACCAATATGCAGGCTGCACCTGTAATTAATCAGTTTCAATTTGGCAAATTGGTTCACCTTTTTGGAAGGGGGAGGAACACAAACAAGTCAAGCTCTACCCATGTGTTCAGTTCCTGTTCAGGCTGATACTACATTAGACCTCAATTACTTTACTGGCATCGTCAAATGAAGAATTACTTGCTGGACAACATTTCAATAGCCAATTCAAAATACGTTGCCATCTTCATTGATTTTGATGCACTGATGATGCTTCGCAGCTACAGATGAACAATGCTGAGTGACAGTGCTGTTACAGAAGTTTGAATCAGCTTTCATTCCAAATTATTTTCTTTATGGATGAACTGGCTATCTAACTAGCAGCAAGGCGCTATAATGTGGATACTAGGATTATATATTATTGTATTTAATATTTATCTGCTATATTATGTCAATATTGGGTATTCATCAGATGACTAATCTGCCTCATCTTCTGGGGAAATTGCAAGAACCTTCTGGTTTCTTGAAAAGTAGTTCTGTAAACAAAAAATTGACAGCAGGTTGAAGCCGGAAATGAGTGTTAAATTGTAGTTCCATGGAAGGATTCCTAAGCTGGTATCGTCTGCCAACACAAGATGTGTACAGGTGTATAGATGACTGACACTATGATAGGCACACTGAGATTTCCAATGTATTATCTAGAAGGGCCTGTCAAGCAAGTACACAGGGATAAGGTTACATGTAGGGAGGCACAGCTGACAAGTCAACCCTACAAACACAAAGCCACACACGTACACTACTAAAATTACACAGGTCATTTAAGATAGCGATGCAGGAAGTGACTGGTGGCAGTTCCTTGGTAGACAAACCGTTTTCAAATGTAAGATGATTCATTGTTATAGTGGGAGGCATGGCCTTTTTCTCTCACACATAGCCCAAACACGCGCATACCCAAACACGCGCATACCCCAACACACGCATACCCCAACACACGCATACCCAAACACGCACATACCCCAACAACACGCGCATACCCAAACATGCGCATACCCAAACACGCGCATACCCAAACACGCGCATACCCAAACACGCGCATACCCCAACACACGCATACCCCAACACACGCATACCCAAACACACGCATACCCCAACACACGCATACCCAAACACGCGCATACCCAAACACGCGCATACCCAAACACGCGCATACCCAAACACACGCATACCCAAACACGCGCATACCCCAAACACGCGCATACCCAAACACGCGCATACCCAAACACACGCATACCCAAACACGCGCATACCCAAACACGCGCATACCCCAAACACGCACATACCCAAACACACGCATACGCCAAACATGCGCATACCCAAACACGCGCATACTCAAACACGCGCATACCCCAACACGCGCATACCCAAACACGCGCATACCCAAACACGCGCATACCCAAACACGCGCATACCCAAACACGCGCATACCCAAACACGCGCATACCCCAACACGCGCATACCCAAACACGCGCATACCCAAACACACGCATACCCAAACACGCGCATACCCAAACACGCGCATACCCAAACACGCGCATACCCCAAACACGCACATACCCAAACACGCGCATACCCAAACACACGCATACCCAAACACGCGCATACCCAAACACACGCATACCCCAAACACGCGCATACCCAAACACGCGCATACCCAAACACGCACACACACGCGCATACACCAACACGCGCATACCCCAAACACGCACATACCCAAACACGCACATACCCAAACACACGCATACCCAAACACGCACATAACCAACACGCACATAACCCAAACATGCACACTAGTCTTTGTTAAGTCCAATAATTTGCAAAGGGGAGCGCTCAGTGGAATGAATGTGTTTGTCCAGCACATCTCCCAAATGTTGCAGCAGATTGTGAGGAATATGGAGGCCAAGAAAGCACCTTGAACTTGTAGTTGTCTTCATCTAACCATTCCAGAAGCATTTCTGCTTACTTTCAGGACAACATGTTCACTGTCACGCCTACTGCATCCCCCGTTCTGACAGGTGTCATAATTAGAGGATCAGTGTTCTTTACGTAACAGTGGTTCTCATGTTTGTGACAAGCATGTTTTGAAACAAACTGAAATATAATTTTGTTTAATAAACTGCATTAAATCACATCATAGTTCTAAAACGTCCCATCAAATGGTATAGCCAGCGTAGTGATTTTGAATTGTTTTGGTGCATCAAATACATCTTTTTCTATATTAGCCACTGGTCCAGATTATTCTTAACTTGAAGACACTTGCCCATCTTCTGTGTGATTCTGAGCATTGAGGATCCCTCACAACCGCACGTGTCTGTAGCCTGCTGAAGAATGTGATACATTTGCATTTATTACAGAATTCCTGTTAGTGCTAGTGGCCTTCATACCACACAAGCAGAAGCATGGTGGACCTCCAGTCATTTTCTTGTAAAAAATGCCACAAGGAACAGTTCAGTGTGTGTGAGGGTGGGGTCTGTGCATGCGTGTGTGTGGGTGGGGTCAGTGTATGTGTGGCAGTTTGTGCGTAGGGGGTCAGTGTATGAGTGTGCACGCCGGAGGGTGGGGTCAGTGTTTGAGTGTGTGCGTGTCGGTGGGTGGAGTCAGTGTATGTGTGTGTGCGTGGGGTTAGTGTGTGTGTGTCAGTGGGTGGGGTCAGTGTATGTGTGTGTGTGTCGGTGGGGTCAGTGTATGTGTGTGTGTGCATGGGGTTAGTGTTTGTGTGTGTACATGTGTAGGGTCAGTGTGTTTGGGTGTGTGTGTGTGTGTGTGGTGTAGGGTCAGTGTGTGTGTGTATGTAGGGTTAGTGTGTGGGGTGTGTGTGTGTGTGTGTGTGAGTGTAGGATCTGTGTGTGTGTAGGGTTAGTGTGTGGGGTGTGTGTGTGTAGGGTTAGTGTGTGGGTGTGTGAGTGTAAGGGTTCAGTGTGTGTGTGTGTTAGGGTCCGTGTGTGTGTGTGTGGTGTAGGTTAGTTTGTGGGGTGTGTGTGTGTAAGGGTTTATTGTGGGTGTGTGTGTGTAGTTTCTGTGTGTGTGTATGACAAGGCTGTGTGTGTGACAGTGTGACAGCACTGTGTGTGTGTGACTACATGTGTGTGTGTGAGTGTAGGGTCAGTGTGTGTGTGTGTGTGTGTAGGGTTAGTGTGTGGGGTGTGTGTGTGTTTAGGGTTAGCGTATCTGCATCATCACCCTGGAAAAGTCCTGCTTCCTTTACACTGTTCAGAAATATCCAGTGGAGTTGATTGTTCTTCTGCTGAATGACGACCTCCTTCACCCCCACCACAAACACACAGAGCAGATCACATCGCAACCGACTGGTTCATGGGAAGGGAGGGGGTGAGGGATGATGGTATGCGGAGGTGAGGGGTGAGGGTCATGGACACTTGAGATGTGATGATAGAACGTCACACCCACAATGTGGTGCCTGATCTTCTCCTGCCCACATGACACTGACACACACACACACAAATATATTTATACGGAAAGGAAGGCAGACACACATACAGACCCCACACTCTACTCTGCTGCAGGACATGAAACAGATGTAAACACATTTAAAATAATACATTTATCACCCTTTTCATGAACATAATTAAGCGTGCAATCACTTTCGTTCTTCTGCACACACACGTAATTCCTGCACCATGAGAGCACAGACAGATTTAGTGAGATTAAAATGGAATGTGAGATGAATTGAAGTTATACAAACAAAAACATGTTCCCAGACAGCAGACAGACACCAGACACTAATGTCTGGATGGTGGGAGCACACACAAGCAAACATCTGTATACACACAGCAACATGCCTGATGTGGAAAGACAGTATATACAGTAGACATGAGATCGTCTTGACAGACTTACAGATCTCTACACTTCAAGCACCAACCGTTACCCACTCCTCATGTCATGTCACAGTGCAGTGGTGTCTCCATGTCCTGTTTTCTCACCCTACAGTCATGCAGGCTGTTATTATAGTCACTGACAGCCTGTTCATGCATGCAGAACAAAGACATGCTCGCAAGCGCGTGCGCGCACGCACGCACACAGAGCACGCACAGAGCACACACAGCAAAGAAATCCAGCAAAGAGACAAGTTGTAGGTTTTGTTTTGTATTTTCAGAGTATACAGTAAATGATTCTCATTAAAATAATGTGCAATGTACATTTAAAGTCTAAACCTTTACAGTGTAATCAAGAGGGTTCTGTTGCACATGCATGATACATTCCAGCCCACTGAGGACAGCACACACACAGCAGTCCGGCCAGGGGGATTGTTTCTGTGGCTAGAAGAGAGCCAGAGCTGCCAAAAAAGCAGCAGGTGGGGTTTACAGGAAACAGGAAGAGAAGGAATCATTGGAAAATGATACTTTCAATGAACAGGTTCTCTTCCTTCTCATCCCAGGGAGAACGACCTCAGTGTGTCCAGCCGTAACCCCTCCTTCCACAGCCATGTGCAGAATGCTCTTCATAGTCAGTCTGCCTTGGCATCCGCACTGACACGCCTTCATCCTCGCCCTCCCTCCTTATCTTCTCAGTTCATCTTTTCCTCTCCCCATGGTTTACATTCTTCCATTCTCTCCCCCTCCCCCCTCCCTCTCCCCTCTTCTTCATCAAAGCTAGGTTATCAAGGTGCCTGACTCCGGTCCAGCACCGGCCCATCTGATTGAAGCCCTCTAGCACTCAGCTGATCTGTGGTCTGGTTAACAGAGGCGCCAGTCTACCACTGCCATACAGAGTCCACACAACAGGCAGACAGGTAGGCAGTCCTGTCAGACATGTGCCCTGAGACCCAGACCTGGGCATGGCTGTGGGCAGGCAGTACTTCTTTGGGGCCAGTTGGTCAGATAACTCACATCTGTTTCTATATAAAGTATCGGGAAGGGATCTTTGGGGTTAGAGTTCACTAGAAAAATTGACCTCTTGCTGAGGAAAGGAGAACTCAGTGCTCTAGTCTCTTATCCTTCTCTCCTCTTTCAGCAGTTCCTAGAAAGTACAAAGGGAGTGTTGGTGGGTCAGCTTGTGGTGTGTAGTTGGGTAGGATCTGTGTGTGTGTTGTGAGTGTCAGGGTCAGTGTGTTGTGTGTGTGGTGGTCTAGGAGTTAGGTGTGGGGTGTGTGTGTGTTTAGGGTTAGCGTATCTGCACATCAGCCCTTGGAAAAAGTCCTGCTTCCTTTACACTGTTCAGAAAATATCCAGTGAGTTGAGTTGTTTCTAATCTTGTGAATTGACGACCTCCTTCACCCCCACCACAAACACACAGAGCAGATCCCATCGCAACCGACTGGTTCATGGGAAGGGAGGGGGTGAGGGATGGGTATGGGAGGTGAGGGGTGAGGGTTCATGGACACTTGAGATGTGATGATAGAACGTCACACCCGCAATGTGGTGCCTGATCTTCTCCTGCCCACATGACACTGACACACACACACAAATATATTTATAGGGAAAGAAAGGCAGACACACATACAGACCCTGCACTCTACTCTGCTGCAGGACATGAAACAGATGTAAACACATTTAAAATAATACATTTATCACCCTTTTCATGAACATAATTAAGCGTGCAATCACTTTCGTTCTTCTGCACACACACGTAATTCCTGCACCATGAGAGCACAGACAGATTTAGTGAGATTAAAATGGAATGTGAGATTGAATTGAAGTTATACAACAAAAACATGTCCCAGACAGGCAGACAGACAACCAGACACTAATGTCTGGATGGTGGGAGCACACACAAGCAAACATCTGTATACACACAGCAACATGCCTGATGTGGAAAGAGAGTATATACAGTAGACATGAGATCGTCTTGACAGACTTACAGATCTCTACACTTCAAGCACCAACCGTTACCCACTCCTCATGTCATGTCACAGTGCAGTGGTGTCTCCATGTCCTGTTTTCTCACCCTACAGTCATGCAGGCTGTTATTATAGTCACTGACAGCCTGTTCATGCATGCAGAACAAAGACATACTCGCAAGCGCGTGCGCGCACGCACGCACAGACGCACACACAGCAAAGAAAGTCCAGACCAAAGAGACAAGTTGTAGGTTTTGTTTTGTATTTTCAGAGTATACAGTAAATGATTCTCATTAAAATAATGTGCAATGTACATTTAAAGTCTAAACCTTTACAGTGTAATCAAGAGGGTTCTGTTGCACATGCATGATACATTCCAGCCCACTGAGGACAGCACACACACAGCAGTCCGGCCAGGGGGATTGTTTCTGTGGCTAGAAGAGAGCCAGAGCTGCCAAAAAAGCAGCAGGTGGGGTTTACAGGAAACAGGAAGAGAAGGAATCATTGGAAAATGATACTTTCAATGAACAGGTTCTCTTCCTTCTCATCCCAGGGAGAACGACCTCAGTGTGTCCAGCCGTAACCCCTCCTTCCACAGCCATGTGCAGAATGCTCTTCATAGTCAGTCTGCCTTGGCATCCGCACTGACACGCCTTCATCCTCGCCCTCCCTCCTTATCTTCTCAGTTCATCTTCCTGGTTTACATCTTCCCATTCCTCTCCCCCTCCCCCCTCCCTCTCCCCTCTCTTCACCAAAGCTAGGTTATCAGGTGCTGACTCCCTGTCCAGCACCGCCCATCTGGGATGAAGCCCTCTATCACTCAGTGCTGATCTTTGGTCTTGTTAACAGAGGCTCCAGTCTAACTGCATACAGAGGCCACACACAGGCAGACAGGTAGGCAGTCCTGTCAGACATGTGCCCTGAGACCCAGACCTGGGCATGGCTGTGGGCAGGCAGTACTTCTTTGGGGCCAGTTGGTCAGATAACTCACATCTGTTTCTATATAAAGTATCGGGAAGGGATCTTTGGGGTTAGAGTTCACTAGAAAAATTGACCTCTTGCTGAGGAAAGGAGAACTCAGTGCTCTAGTCTCTTATCCTTCTCTCCTCTTTCAGCAGTTCCTAGAAAGTACAAAGGGAGTGTTGGTGGACATGTCTCTCTTCTCCTCCTTCAGTTGTTCCTTTGGCATGTTCTGGGTGGCTGGAGTCTCTAAGGGAGGGCCAGAGGGTGAGGAAGAGCTGGTCCCACTGACCCCAGCACTCCTCCATCTCTATCAGGGAGCCCTAGGTCGCCATGGAGACTGTCGGCAGCAAGGTCCGAGCTGCTGTGCGTGTCTGCGTGCGTGTGTATGCCCAGGCGGGTGAGCAGGGCGTGGAGATGTGTGACAGTACTCTGCAGCCGGCTCTTCTCCTCCTCCAGGACACACACCTGGGCCCTCAGGAGCCCCTCAGACTGGGACAGCACCTGCACGTGGGCCTCCAGACCCCCCACACGAGCCTGGGACAACTGGGGACAGCCCACAGTGCTTCATACTGCCCTGTATCAGCAGGGTATACTCTGTGTGTGTATTAGTCAATGTGGCTGTGTGTGTATAGGTAAATGTGTGCGTTTACCTGTAATTCCTCAAGCAGATCCAAGTTTTGCTGCCGAAGGCTCTGATTGGTCCTTTCCAGCTGAGCGGCCCGCTGTGATTGGTTGAGCGTAGGGGGCGGGTCCATCAGCTCATCTTGAAGGACATGATACTCTACCTCGTACGCCTGCAGCTGCTTGGATAGGTCCATCTCACACACCTGCACAAGCACGTGATAACACACCCCTTACTGGTAAATACACCCATTAGAGAACCGTAAAGAGTTCATATGCAGGTGAGAGTTTATCAATACACCCAGTCACTATTTTGAGAGCCAGTCCACGCTACCAAACCCACCCAAAACTGTGACCCGCAGGCTACCAAGTTGCTAGCTGCCAGTGGTGGGCGATCTGAGCTAGACTGTACACAGTGCTGATCCTACCAGGGACAGCTCAGAAGCTGGGCTATAGCAACACTGAAGAGAAGCTAAGTAGCTACCTGTCAGCCTGTCACACAAACACTGGGCTCCTTATGCTTGAATAGCAGAGAAAGAAATAACCCCTCATTAAAGCCACGAATTCGGTCTCTCTCTCTCTCTCTCTCTCTTTCTCTCTCTCTTTCTCTCTCTCTCACTCTTTCTCTCTCTCTCTCAGCAGTGCATCATTTGTGCCGGGGGGTTAACTTAACATGACAGTCAGCTATGTCAACATGGAGATACAATTACAGTCATTTTGGTGATTCTCAACAACGTGAAAGGAGATGGCCAGATTTGCGAAAGTGGCAACACTACATGTTCCGGAACGTGTGCCTGCCACATCACCTCCATTGTCATAGCTTTGGGAACCTTTCTGATTCCCAGATGAATCACTGAAGACCCCAGGGAGTTCTCAAGCATTGCTTGGCAAGTCTATTACAACATGATATTATTTCATGTATATACAAGCTTGTTTTGAAAAGCAAGAAATCTGTCATTCACTCCCTCCCTCCCTCCCTCCCCCATCTTTCCCATCCCTTCCCCCACAGATACAGAAGTGGCTACCTGGTTAATAGTCTTCTCCATCTGCACCAGGCCCAGGTTGGGCAGGGTGGTCTTGATGAAGTCCACGATGCTCTCCAGACTGTCGTGCTGCAGGATCAGGGGCTTGTGACTCCCCAGAAGACTCAGAGCCACCTGGACAGGACAGGACAACACTGTGACTCTGCAGAGTCCTTCAGAGAGGACCTTTCTCTTCATCATACAAACACCTACCACATGTGCATTTCACAAGAAATCTTACCTTGAAAATGACCTCGGAGCCCTGGAGAAACAGCATGTCTAGAAAACAAAAGGGAGAGAGAGGTTTCTCTAGAGAGGACACATGAGGACTGATGACATCACTTGATACCATCACTAGTCACTCCCTTACAGGTAGACGTGAAGACATCCACTAACACATGGGTGCAGAATGCATGGGCCTGTAGGTACTCAGGGGTTAGGATACAGAAGCATCAAGGAAGCCTTACAATAACAAGTAATCCAGGGTCAAAAACAGAATGGACGGAGGAAATTGGGAAAGCTGTGTGTATGCGTGCGGTTCGGAAATGAAAAGATGATGGAGCGAGAGAGAAACATGTGAGAGAGGAAGTATGGACACGTCTCCGTATCTCCATTTAAAGGCTAATATTAAACTCTTCATGTCCCAATCACTCACACAGACACACACATGTACTCATACACAAACACACATTCACACGTTACCCATACACAAACACTCATGCACACAACTACCCATACACAGACACACACATGTACCCATACACAGACACACGAAAGCACATAACTGGTATGCTCATTGGGCATCAGTGGAGCCAGAGGCTGGCTGCAGAGACTGTTCCTTCCAGTAAGTAAGAAACAAGGAAGGAGTTGAAAAGAAGAGAGTGTGGAAAAAACTGAACCCAACGGAAGCCTCAGCTTCTAACATGAAACAGTTCCTCGAACAACCCTGCATACCACAACTCTGATGACAGAGTGTGTGCGTGCAGGTGTCTGTGTGTGCATAGACATCTTTCGAATCTGGCAACAAGCCAAAGAATGCTGCTTTGTGGAAGGAACATACTTCAGTTGACATGCTGGTGAACATGAGTACATGTTTGCCTGCGCAAAGATAGTGTTTGTGAGACAGTTCAAAGTGATTGTTTAATTGTGTTTGTATAAGTGTCAAGAATTGTCCCAAAGAGTCAGACAAGGTTACAGTTTGTTAGAAGATAAGCCTGCTTAAAACAGACTGTCTCCCTCCTACCAAAGACTCGGGCCACAAAGCCGAGGGGGAAGTGGGAGGCGAAGGTGGTGAGGAACCAGGGGGCAGCGTAGAGGCTGGGGCCGATCTCCTGCTGCTCCAGGTGCAGGTACAGGTCCCTATGGTAGTCATGCAGCAGCCTGGACAACTGGTACATCTGAATCTGACACACACACGCACACACACACGCACACACCCTTCGTGTGAGTGAAACAGGGGGCCGTCTGACTATTCGAACATAAATCTGTTGTTAGCGTGTGTGTGTGAGGTACCTGCAGTATGATCATGTCAGGCCTGTACTGCTTGCGGAGCCCCATGTCATACATGAGGAACTTGAGCATGTAGAAGGCCTCCTCCTCCTCCATGTGCAGCAGAAGAACTCCTGCCACGAAGGACAGACCCTGGCAGTAGCCCACCTGGGGGAGCATGGCTGTTACACTGTGTGGGCCTTGCTGTGTGTGTCTGTTTGCTATGCAAGGGTGGTAAGCAGTGCTTGTGTGAACATGTGTGCTTTGCTGAGTGTGATTTTCTGTCTGTGTGAATGTGTAGAAACTCTGCTGTGTGCGTGTCTTTTGCTGTGTGCGTGTCTTTTGCTGTGTGTGTGTGTGTGTGTGTATGTGTATGTGTACCTCAGGGTCCAGGAGGGAGTAGGCCTTCAGAAGGTTGTAGAGAGACAGCTGTCCTGCCCCCAACTGAGCCTGGAAATAAGGATGTGTGGGAAACGTACGACCTGAGAGGAGGAGGGAGGAGAGGGTGAGGGGGAGAGAAAGAGGTGAGTGAGAAAAGGACAGGAGATACATGTGGAGGAGAAAGACAACAAGACAGAAGGACATGATGCTGTTTGCTGCAATGTAGTCTGGAATCTAGTGCTCTAAATACCCTGTGCCTAGGAGAATGAATGAAGACCATTCCTTCACTCTAACCACAGAAATATAGTTAGATCTGTGCACATCTGATCCTTGAATGTCTGAGTGTTTGTGTGTGTGTGTGCACGCAAGTTTATATTTGCGAGACAGAATGTCACTGTTAGCCAGTTTTCCTTCTGGGTATTTTGCACAAAAACATCCCTTTCTTCCATACCTGACAGCTGACTGACTAGCTGGGATTACTGCACATTCTTCACACACAACAGCCAACAGCGTTAAATTGGCAGTTGTGTTGTTGAGTCAGAGAGCTTTTAGCCAGGTCCAGTATACGTAGGTTATTATATGTCACAAAGACAAGCTTGGAGAGAGGCGAGCTGAAACCTGGTGTGTGTGTGTGTGTGTGCGTGAGTGTACACACTTTTAAAAGGTCTCTGACATGTACATAGTGTTCCTGCTGTTCTCCACTGCTGCAGGCACCCTGTACTTGACATGTTTGTGTGTGTGTGTTCATGTGTGTGGGTGTGTGTGTGTGTGTGTGTGTGGATACACTGTCCTGTGTGTGTGTGTGTGTGTGTACTACATGTACTTGTGTTCATGTGTGTGTGGATACACTGTCCTCTGTGTGTATGTGTGTACTACATGTACTTGTGTTCATGTGTGTTTGGATACACTGTCCTCTGTGTGTGTGTGTGTACTACATGTACTTGTGTTCATGTGTGTTTGGATACACTGTCCTCTGTGTGTATGTGTGTACTACATATACTTGTGTGTGTGGATACACTGTCCTCTGTGTGTATGTGTGTACTACATTACTTGTGTTCATGTGTGTGTGGATACACTGTCCTGTGTGTGTGTGTTTGTGTACTACATGTACTTGTGTGTGTGGATACACTGTGGGCTGAACGTTCCAGAGATCACCACAGTGTTCTTGCTTCAGGCATCTTGTACTTTAGAAGTGTGTTCCAGTCAGCTGTACCTGTGAGTGAGTGAGACTGATGGGGTCAGAGTAGGTTAGCTACCGTTTTAGGGGCATCTTGCGTCTCACTTGGAATTGTTGTTTTACTAGGGTCACATGCACAGTGAACATAGACTGTTCTCAGGCTTGCATCATGACGACTTGTAGGGAATCATGTGGCTCGCCATAGCTTCCGCCAAATCTTTCATGTCGAGCATACCACACAACACTGACTGGTCGCGGTCATGATTTCATTTTCAGTTCCCTCGAGACTTCAGTTTCCCTGAGGAGCTAGAAAAACACGAAATACCTGGCCTGACCCAACCAGGGATTAGCCCTACATACCTTTACCCAACCCTGTTAAACAGGCATTGTTCCAACATTAGTGTTTGTTTGTCTGTGTATGTACTTGCCTACGTGTGTGTGTGCAGGCTTGTATATAGATGAGTTTCCAGCTCCAGATGCGTTTAAGATGACTAGTGTGACAGGGTAGGATTGCAGATGGATAATGGGCAGCCATTCCTCAGTGTAGAGTGTGTTGCTGCTGAGGGATATCAGCTACGGGTCAGACGTTTTCCTGGACAGAAAGCTCCCCAGTCACCTGTTTGGTTGTGGAAGGAGAGTCGTCTAGGCCTGACCTGTTGGCTTCATAACTAAGCACCCATAACGCTACCTAAACCCTGCCATAATCCTGCCCTAACCCTGCCATAACCCTGCCCCAGCCCAGCCAAACCGGAGTGGTGAACTTGTGGTTGAACACCAGAAGGTCAGAACACCAGCCACCCGGTGAGGATGGAGGTGTCAAACTGAGCTTGGATTTGGACTAGAAACAAAGGCTTGCCTGAAGCTTGCTTTAGTGTGTCTTTATAAGTGGGTTCCTGTGTGGGTGCCTCCTACCCAAGTCTATGAGGATGGCATGCTGCTGTGAGGTTAGCTGTTTGAGCAGCTCTTTGTAAGGCATGTGATTGGCTGGGGGCCGTGAGGGGACGGCCTGTTTGAGGAGGTACTGCTCCGACAGAAACTTCCAGACATCCCCCCGATGCTGCCTTGGAACACCTAAGGCATGGAGAGGAGACAGAGAAGAGACAGGATGCTGTGAAACAAACACTAGTGTTGCTGAACCATGGTTTAGACAGCTATGCTGCTGCACATGTACGTTAGTGTGTGTGTGTCAGTGAGGGACCTACCCTGTGTGACAGCAGAGTAGATGGTCTCCGTAGGGAACTTGACCTTTGACCTTGCTGGTCTTCCCAGCATGCTCTCCCAGACCAGGGTGACCTCCTTCAGACAGGGTGTGATCTCCTCATAGTCCAGCTTCAGACGCTTGTTCTGCAGGTCACTCTCAGAGGCTGCACGGACACACACACACTTAGTGGGCTGGTTTTTAATCTTTTGTCATAATTTAACCCACATCCTGTTACATAGTGAGAAGAGGTGAGGGAACTCCCATCTCCTTCAAGCCAACTCCCTTCCCTCCCTCTCCCCTTCCCCTCCCCTTCCAACATCCTACTCCCCTCCCCTCCCCTCCCCCACAACAACTTCCTTCCTCGCCCCACCATACCACTCTACCCTGGTCTCTGTCCTCCAACATCACTAGCCTTCATATCCGTCGTCTGTCGGGAGATCGCACCACACCCAACCCTACTACCTATCCTCTGCCCAACACATCGCTTCCCTACATACATCACTCACCCATCACTCCTCTTCGTTCTCTCTTCACACTCTCTCATTACCCCCTGTGAATGATCACACTGCGCATCCCCTCCTCTCATCTCTCTCTCACACTCTCCATCCCTCCTCTCATCTCTCTCTGACACTCTCCATCCCTCCTCTCATCTCTCTCCCCCTAGTCTGTCACACCCTATCCTCTCACTCTCTCTTCCCCCAGTCCCACCACTCCTCTCAGTCTCTCTCATCACCACATCTCCATCCCTCCTCATATCATCTACATACATCCGACACAGTCTCCATCCCTCCTCTCATCTCTCTCCCCCAGTCTCCGATCAGCCTCCTCTCATCCTTCTCCCTCCAGTCGTAACACACACAAACCAATTCTAGCCTCCCATCAATCCTCGGCTTTTCTCTGTCACACTCTCCATACCGTTCGAATCCTTACGTCTCATCTCTCTCTGACACTCTCCATCCCTCCTCTCATCTCTCTCACACTCTCCATCCCTCCTCTCTCACTAAACTGACCTACTGCCTCTTGCAGGGATTTCTTCCTTTTCATCTTTCCTTACTTCTCGAATTCTGCTCCATATCTCTGCATTTTTAACAAATCAAGACAAATAGCTAGAATACAGTTCTACAAGCATTGAGACTAACTGGTCCAACTACTTTTAAATCTTATCTAAAATGTTTTATATTCACCATTACTTTCAGCTGTATAGCAAACTTTGCACTTCGCTCTTTAATTTAAAGGCATTATTTTTCTACTCCTGTTTTATTGTGTTTTTTTAACCCAGTTATTTTGTGATGTGATTAAATGGGAAGCACATGGAGTCTGGCTAATGAATGATATGTGCGGTTTCAATACTCCTTCTCCACCATGATCACAGGCCAAGAGATAGTGGGTTAGGTTAGCAAGGCGTGGGGCATGAAAATAGACCACAGTAAATGAGAAATGGTTTGGGTTGGGCGCCCACACACACACACAAACACACACACGCACACAGAACAAAACATAGAAAGGAGAAAGGAGGTGAACCACACCTATAGACGGGAATAAAGCCAAACAATGATGTTGTTCAGAATGGTACCACAGACACACCATGCTTTCTCTGCCAGATGAGACAGAGCGTGGAGAGAAGGAGTTAGAAAGAGGTAGACAGGTAGCCAGGGCGGGGCATATTCCCAACACTTACGTCAATATTGGCTTACATTCTCTCAGTCAACACCCTGTTCCACTGTGTGTGCGCGCGTGTGAGTTGGCA
Source organism: Plecoglossus altivelis (assembly GCA_036571765.1). Lineage (NCBI taxonomy): Eukaryota > Metazoa > Chordata > Actinopteri > Osmeriformes > Plecoglossidae > Plecoglossus > Plecoglossus altivelis. Next base: position 6,473,467 of record BROE01000012.1, read on the forward strand.
GAGATGGGTGGAGTAGTGAATCAGAGGACAAAGGTATGTTGGTGTGCGTGTGCCTTGTATGGGTGGTTTTATAAGAGCCAAGAAGGTCAGGTTGAGGGCATCTCTTTTGATATTCCGAGACTGCCTCTGGAGGCTCATGCGCGTCCTGATCTGATGACACTAACACAGCACACGAGTCCAGGTGGAGGCGTGTGTGTGAGCGTGTGGTTATTAGTACAGGGCAGGAAGCCAAAAAATAATGACACACTTTTGTAATTGGGCTTGTCAGATGACATTTACCTCTCCGAATAAACACATCAACAATAGGTATGTGCGGATGACGTGTGGCTCTCTTACCAATTGTGCAATTCCCTAAGTCCAGGCATGGTGCTTGTGTGTGAGCATGTAAGTGTGCGTGTAAGTGTGCGTACCCTGTAGTTTCTGGTTCTCTCTCTCCATCCTCAGCAGCAGTATCTGCTGCAGGATGGCCTTCCTCCACAGCTCCCGGAGCTCCGCCCCGCCCCGCCTCTTCTGCTCCTCTGGGACCACGCACAGCGTACCATCCCCAGCGGCCCCGCCCCCCACAGCTCCACGCCCAGCCTCCACAGGACAGTCCCCCCTGTCTGACAAAGGGAGGGATGTTGAGGGACGAGAGAAAGAGAGAGATAGGGATAAGTTTCATCCCATCTTCTTCTCTGTGATGTTCAGTTGATGGGCCTACAGAACCATAGAAAGCATAAGTAACCATAGTTTCACAACATCATGAAACAGGCCTCAGCAGCATAACCCTGGTGTTTGTGTGACTCCACCCAAACTACAGGGTGGAGTCACACAATATCTCCAAATACCCTGTTGTTTAAAAACAACTACATATAGTGACAGGCTTTTCAACAGACACACACCCTGCAGGTGTGACAGTGTGTGCACACATGTGAGAGAGTGAAACAGTGAGTGAGAGAGCAAGAGTGAGAGACACAGAGAAAGACAGAGAGAGGAGAGAGAGGAGAGAGAGAGAGACACAGAGAGAGTGCGTGTGGTGTAGGATAATCAGTCTGTTAAAACGATACAGGACACACTGAACCCAGCAGTCACTCAACAAATAATACATCTGATGTCAAAACTCCAACACAAACACATCCACACGCTTAAACACACAGGTGCATATGAACACACACGCAGGCACACATGTTTAAGTATAGACAAACTTTGACTGACACACAACGCAAACAAGTATGCCTGGGTGAAGACTAACACACGCACACACACGCACACACACGGTGACGTACTTAGCCACTGTGGCACCATCCACTCCCTGTGTAAACACCCTGGCTTCACCAAAGCCAACGCCCTTCACACACACACGCAAACTGGGTCAACACGTTCTGATGCTGTCCAGTGGCTCTGTCTGTCAAGGTCATGTTGATAGTGTCTACACAAACAAACACCTATGCCCACATACATGAAAGAGAAAGAGTTCAAGTGCTTCTGGAGGGAAGGTGTTTAGGCAGACAAACTGAGCGTGTCTAAACCACCTGTCAGCTACCTTGCAGAGCAGAGAGAGAGACAGAGAGAGACCACACACTCCTGACAGCACGTATTCACTCCAGCTCTCTCTAGGCCCCAGGCTGATTAAGAATAGTGTCTGATGTTGCTCCTATCGTATGTCAACATATTGACAGGCCACTGTGCTACACAGTTCTCTACAGCAGTAGTTTCATGTTTCCCTGCTCCAACACAGCTCATTCTAATGAACAGGTTGTTATCCAGCTCTGTGGAAGCCTGCCATGATCATTCATTAGAATCAGGTATGTTGGAACAGGGAAACATGCATGTCAATCATGCAGGATAGATGTTCCCTGAGGACCAGGGTTGGGAACCAGTGCTCTAGAGACGAACCACTCAACTACTAACCTAATTATGACCTCTAGTGGCCAAGATCCTGCATGCCAGTTTTGTCTTGCTCAGGGAACCACACTGGAATGACTCCACTGGGAGTGTGTGTGTAAAAGTAATGTCAGGTAACTCTGCGTGTGTGCTTGTTTGGGTAAAAGTGCACAATCAATAGTGCGTATTTAATGGTGTTTGTGTCCATGAGGTGAGTAATAGTGTGTGTTTAATAGCGTGTGTGTTTACCAGATGTGTCAGGGTTCTTCTGAGGCGTAGCGACTCGTAGGAAGATCTGCTGTCTCCAGGAGTGTCTATGAGTGCGCAAGGGGCTGTCTCCCTCCACACATACCCCAGGCACTGACAGAGCTGCCACGTCACTGAAACACACACACACACACACACACACATCTGAACACCAAGCATAGTACCATAAGGCAGTACAATACCATAAGGCAGTACAATACCATAACGAAGTAGAGATTGTATGAGTTGATTTGAAGCAGCCAACAGGATTCCTAGGGTAGTGTGTGTGCCCATGCAGGTGTGTGAGTGTGTGTGTGTACCTGCTCCTCATGTTAGAGGGGTCATTTTCATGGACAGGTGCCAGCAGCTTGAGGAAGTTAGGGACAGAGGAGGAGGAGCGGAGACGAGCTCGTAGCCCTCCCAGAGGACTGAGAGACAGAGGGAGGAGCACAGGTGAGAGAGAAGGGAAGGAGGAGCACAGGTGAGAGAGAGAGGGAGGGAGGAGCACAGGTGAGAGAGAGAGGGAGGGAGGAGCACAGGTGAGAGAGAGAGGGAGGGAGGAGTAAGGTGAGAGAGAAGGGAGGGAGGAGTACAGGTGAGAGAGAAGGGAGGGAGGAGTACAGGTGAGAGAGAAGGGAGGGAGTACAGGTGAGAGAGAAGGGAGGGAGGAGTACAGGTGAGAGAGAAGGGAGGGAGTACAGGTGAGAGAGAAGGGAGGGAGGAGTACAGGTGAGAGAGAAGGGAGGGAGGAGCACAGGTGAGAGAGAGAGGGAGGGAGGAGTACAGGTGAGAAGGACAGAGGAAGAGGACCAGGTGAGAGAGAAGGGGGGGAGGAGTACAGGTGAGAGAGAGGGAGGGGAGTACAAGTGGAGAGAGAAGGTGAGGCAGGAGACGGTGAGAGAGAGGGGGAGGCAGTACAGGGAGAACAGGGGAGAGAGGTACAAGGGAGAGAAGGTGAGGAGGAGTACAGTGAGGGAAGGGAGGAGGAGTACAGGTGAAGAGGCGAGGGAGGAGGAGCTTACAGGTAAGACAGAGGGAGGGAGGAGCACAAGCACAGGTGAAAGAGAAGGGAGAGAGCACGATAGTAAAGAGGGACCGATGAAGAGAGAGAGAAAGCAAAATAAACCAAACAATGGAAGAAAGAAGAGAAAAAAAAGAAAACAAGCCGACTAATGGCAAAGGGATCAGCCAAGGTCAATAAAAGGGAGACCAAAACTCTCAACAGCTAGCAGAGATAACACTGAGACATCCAGTCCCTGGCCAAAAGCATGTGGAGCACCCCAGTAATGAGAACGTTCAGGGGTTTTAGTCACACCAAGTGCCCCCAGGTGCAAACAACTCAGAGCATAGCCATGGCTTCTCCAAAGACAGACACTGACTGCACAATGGCTGTCCAGGAAGAGCCCAGTGGCTTACGTGCTGTACTGTCATGGGAGGCCACCGTCGCTGTACAAGTCAGCGTGTGACATTCCTGGCCTGCTGCTGATTGTAAAGAGGGAGGCACCTATGAAGACCAGCAGGCCAGACATAAAGCAGCAGACTCACTGATGGGGTTCTGCTTAGTGCTGCAGCTCGGAGCCCTCATTATCTGTGACATCACTCACCCCTGTCTTCCAGCCTGTCTCAGGGAAGAGAACGACATGTAACCAGGGGTCTGGAGCTTCATGGCCAAGCAGCTGCAAACGCAAGCCTCCCAGCTACATCTGACAGGCGTTCTGTGGTGGGAGTGGTGGAAAGCCAGTCACCACGGGCCTCTGGAGCGGGGGGAGGAGCATGCTCTCTGGAGGGAAGAGTCCCACTCCACTGAGTGTCAGTCTGAGACAGGACAGCTCTACCTAGGGGGATGTGTACTTGCTGCTGTGAAGGGATCATGGTTTGGGACTGATCCTCCAGGATACTGGGACACTTAGTTTCAATGGAGGCTCCTCTTAATGATGCACAAATGAAAAAGCCACCTTAGACTTGAGCTTCCACCTTGGTGAACATACTTTGGGGAGGGGTATTCCCTGTTCTGGTCCTCTACCAAGTCCCTGTAGTGTACGGAGACGTGGCGTGCTGAGGCAGGCTGGAGGAGCGAGGGGCAGGCCACCTCAACACCTTGAGGATCTGGTGGAACAGAGATTGGGAGCCAGGCCTTCCTGTCAGATTCCCAGAGACACATTCTTAAATCTTGTGGAATGGCTTTCTGAACATGTGGCACCTGTTATAGCCTGAAAGTGGGAGGTAACGTCAGGGGAATGCCCATGGTCTTTGGCATGGGATGTCAAACCAGTGTCTATGGGTGTGACGGTCAGGTTTCCACATACTTTTGGCCATAAAGTTTACCAAGACTTGGCAAAAAGAATATGAGAAGGAAGGAGAAGATAAAGGTGCTCACCTCCTTATGCTCAGACGGCCCCCAGAAGAGGGTGACGAGGGGCAGTGATAGAGGACAGGAGAGTGGGGGGAGGACAGGTGGAGAACTGGAGGAAGAGTAGGGTCTGAAACAGGTCTGAGCCGGAGGAGAGAGACAGAGAGGGAGACGGAGACAGAGAGGGTGACGGACAGGGAGACAGAGACGGACAGGGAGACGGAGACGGACAGGGAGACGGAGACGGACAGGGAGACGGAGACGGACAGGGAGACGGAGAGACAATGAAAGAGAAAGAAATGTATGACAAATGTGGCCCATAAAGGCAGAGAGGCAGGGCTCATGGAAATCAGGGAAAAACATGAGGCAGCAGGTTACAAGAAGAGGAAGCAGACACTATTCTCAGAGCAGGAAGTGGACCATTCCTGACAGGATGTCTGAATGTGTCCCCGTGGACAATGTAGGAAAGCACAGAGTTCCCCATAAAAATACATTAAAAAAGCAAGAAGAAATACATTTGTATTTCAGCCCAAATGGTGAAACATACGCGCGCGCACGCACGCACACGCGCACACGCACACACACACACCCCTCACTTGCTCTGATGTGGTGTGTCGGTGCTGACAGAGTAGTGGCGGACCAGCTTGGGCTTGGTGGCTGCTGAGGGCGTGTCCTGCGGCGTGTGGGAGTGTGTGTAAGCTGGGGAACAATCTGGTGAGGATGGGCTGGGTGGATGGCTGAAGGTGTTGGCACGGCGACGAAAGCCCTGGCCTTGAGAGTGGCAGAGCGGAGAGAGGGATGATGATGAGATGGACAGAGAACTGTCCAGAAGCTTCAGGTCTCCTGTGGAGTTGTGAGACCTGCCAGGACAACAATGTAGGAATAACCATTATATAAAAGGAGGTACTTCATGGCAACCATGCTGTGTGTGTGTGTGTGTGTGTGTGTGTGTGTGTGTACCTGAGGGGGGAGCTGGGGGGCAGTGGGTCCTCATGACTGCTGCTGGTGATGGTGGATGAAGAGGAGCAGCTGTCTTCCTCACTGTTCTCTCTCACACTCTTTGACCTGCTACTGCCCTGGTAAAACACACGTTACGTACACACACATGTTACGTACACAAACACAACATACAGACAAATCCTTCCAGACAGATCCCTGCCCTTCCCTTCCAGATCCTCCCAGACAGATCCCAGCCCTCCTCTTCCAGATCCTCCCAGACAGATCCCAGCCCTTCCCTTCCAGATCCTCCCAGACAGATCCCAGCCCTCCTCTTCCAGATCCTCCCAGACAGATCCCAGCCCTCCCCTTCTAGATACTGCCATCCCCCCTCACCTTCCAGATACCCTCCAGGGACTCGGTCAGAGAGCGCTTGGCTCTGCTCTTAAACTGCTCCAGACGCTGACGACTGTTGCTCTGCTGAGACTCTACTGCTATGGTAGGCTCCTCACATACCTGCACACACACACACACACACACACACGTCACTCACACCATGTAGGGAGACTATATACACAAAACAGAGGGACATAGCTACACATACATGGACAAGACACACACACAGACCATGTAGGGACACAAAAACACAAACAGACGCAGGCACACAAACACCATTGATGCCCACAGAAAAGTGACTAATGACAGCGGGAGAACGGAAGAAAAGAGGAGAAAAGAGGAGGAGGAGAAAGGGGGAGGAGTAGAAAAGAGGAGGAGGAGAAAGGGGGAGGAGAAGGAGAAAGGGGGAGGAGGAGAAAAGAGGAGGAGTAGAGGGGCTGAAGGGCCCTGCTGATGTGTGTGAGACTACAGGAACCTTGTTACTGTTCCCAGACTGGCTGTGTTGGTGGCTCTTCTGCTTCTCCTCATAAAGGGCCCTCAGACTGGACATGACCAGCTCGTTCTCCTCCTGGTCGCTCTTAGGACGAGCCCTCTGCGTACGCACACACGCACACACGCACACACGCACACACGCACACACACACACACACACACGAGTCATGAGTATGTCAGTGGTTGGAATAACGTCAGTTCTTCCTTGACACCACTTGGAGGCGCTGTAAGCTCTCAGAAGGTAGTCAGTCCTGACCCATGCATGTGTAGGGAAAGGGGGAGGGCTCATGAGACAGGGAGCGTTCCACATGTAACATTCCCAAGGCAGCTCCAGCAAGCTGCGCTTCCTGTTTGAAATCCAACATCTTTATTGATTGTAGGATACGTGAGTGAATGACACATGCTGTTCTCAGTTCTAGAGAAGTGAACCAGCAGGTTGTCATAGCGAACCCTCTCTAAGCACGTCTGGCTGTCTACCTGGCTCGCTGCCAGCGCCCCTTGCACACTGCCTCACCATGGTGTTCTCAAACACTGAGGCCTGCTCCTGGTTGTCCAGCACAGCCAGATGACGCTGCAGCTCCAGTTTGGCTTTAGATGGGTGCAGACCTGAGGAAACACACACATTCACAAAAGAATGGATTCATACGCCAACAGACAATAAGGTTTCACTTTGATTAGCATCAATAGATTTGTTGTCCAGTCTTTGGCTAAACACCGTTTGATCATGCCAATAAAGTGCTGTGTAGTCTGGTGCTACTGGAGAGGTTTGGCTGACTGGTGAAACGCAACATAAACTGGCAGTACAGGCAGTAGGAGGACAGGACACTTGATTAGATCATTAGTTCAGCGAGTGGGAGAGGTAAATACATTGGAGATGAATCAGATAAACAGAACATTATAAAGTATAAACACACCAATGAAGCAGTATCAGAACTCAGCTGTGGATTCCAGTACTTTTAAGGTACATTTGTAGTAGTTTCAAAAACAGAAGGCCTTATTTTACTCCAGAGTAAATCTAGAACCAAAATCTTTCCAAGATATTCAAGGCCTGTGGGATGTCAGTTAGTGATACTGAGGTTTTTTTGTTTGTTGATGTTTTAGGAAATGAGTTATTTTCCCCCCTCTGACTTTTCCATGAATTTTCCCTGACTTTCCAGGTCAATGTTGCTTTTCTTGATTTTCCGGGACTTTCCATGACCATGGGAACCCTAACAATCAAGTCCTGGGGTTAGTGTTGGGTTTACAGTTAGTTAAACGTGATTAGATTTAGTTTGTGGTTAGAGTTGGGTAGAGTAGAGGGGGGCTGGAGTGAGTGGCTGGTAAAGCTGGTAGTGATCTACCTTCAATCCTGTCACACAGCCTGTGGAGCAGATGAATGGGGCAGGCTTCACACTGCAGGCTCTGGGTCCTCACGCTCTGCTGCAGGGAGGCCACTGAGAACGCCTGCTTCAACGTCAGCATGATCTCATCCACCTGGGACACCAGGAGGAGGCCTGGTCACTCAACAGAACCAGTCATTAATTCGTCCATCTTTTCCATGAGAAGCTTCCAAAACCCCTCCTAAATAACGCCCCTCCATCTGTCCACGGGCAACACTAACTAACTCATCCACATCATCCCTCTATCTGTCCATGGACAACATTAACTAACCCATCCACATCATCCCTCCATCTGTCCATGGACAACACTAACTAACCCATACACATCATCCCTCCATCTGTCCATGGACAACACTAACTAACCCATCCACATCATCCCTCCATCTGTCCATGGACAGCACTAACTAACCCATCCACATCATCCCTCTATCTGTCCATGGACAACACTAACTAACCCATCCACATCATCCCTCTATCTGTCCATGGGCAACACTAACTAACCCATCCACATCATCCCTCTATCTGTCCATGGGCAACACTAACTAACCCATCCACATCATCCCTCCATCTGTCCATGGACAACACTAACTAACCCATCCACATCATCCCTCCATCTGTCCATGGACAACACCAACTAACCCATCCACATCATCCCTACATCCCCCTCTGCCACCTTCATCCTTCTCTATTTCCATACCTTCCTCCAACCTTCATCTCTCTCCAACCTTCAACCCTCTCTCCTATCCTTCATCTCCCACACATCTTCCCCCACCTTCACCCCCCTCACCCACCAGGGCCTCATCAGTGCACTGGAAGACGTAGCAGACAAAGTGGCAGCTGCCTCCCTCCACAGTCTCCCTGCAGATGAAGCCAAAGTGATCTACATGACGGATCCCCTGGAGAGACAGAGACAGGCAGGGACACAGACTTGCACTGTTATGATGGTATGTCTTACAACGTTAGACAATGACACTGAAACAAGGCTCCCTCACAGGTCTAGTGAATAACCCCCCCACACACACACACCTGTGAGCAGAAGGATATCTCTCTGAAGCTCTTCTCGATGGAAACCTTCTTGGTGTCTGGACTGACCAGGAAGATCTGACACCTACCCACCTGAAACACACAGAGAATCATCGCCCTCTTGGGTTAACCTGGCGTGATAGAGCCGTTCTGGAGCCAGTCCTCTCTCTTTCCAACTCACGTCTACCTCGTGCATCTCTCTTGTCTAGCTTTCTACGTCACTGAGATATGAAAACAGCTCCATATCCTCTTTTTCATGGATACCCTCCCCTCCTCCACCATTTCTTTCCCTCCAGGGAAGTCCCCTTCAGTCAGTGGGTCCCTGGGGCTTTCCAATTTCATCACCTCAAACTGGTCCTTTCATCTGTTCTGATCGCCTGTGAGTGAGGTAATGGCGCGTGTCATGCTAACCCTAACTCAACAGCAGGATGTGTTGCTTTAGACCATCTTTGCTGACAAGAACATCTCCCTACGTTTCCTGTGCCAATGCTGACCACTTCCTGCCTGGACAGTGACCTGGAAGGCAGGAACTGGGAAGAGGGGTCTCAAAAGGTCACGTGTCAGATATCTAAGTTTCTGTGTCTCTGTGTTTGTGTCTAAGGTTATGCTTAAGGTTATGCTTCTATCTACAGACATGTAAAAGTGCTTAGTCACAGAAAGTGGCAGTGAGGAAACCACTTTCTCCTCATTAAAGAAGAATACAAAGTCACCAGTATAGATGAATGATGTGTGTGTGTGTGATCTCCCACCATGAACAGCATGGTCCTGTTCTCCTGCAGACTGGTTGGCTGCACCCCGACAGCTTGTGTAGGAGAGTTGGTTGAGGAGGAGGAGGAGTGGATTTCTGGTGACAGGCCGTTCTCATCCAAAGCCTGCAGACAGGGGAAGCTGGGGTCTCGTTTGAACAGCACCGGCCTCCGACCACAGGGGGGGCTGTCTGTTTCTTCTTTACCTAGTCCAGTGATTCCGCCAACAGTCCCATTTTGGAATGCCAGAGCCCTGCGCAATCCCCCGACCAATCCTCCACCTCCTTTAGGGCCTGCCCCACTTGCTCGTGACTGGCCAAACTTTTCAATGCACTCATCGATCAGAGCAGGCGGGGCCTTCTTGTGGGCGACGCTTACGCGGCCGCAGAACAGCACCTCAAACCTCTTGGCGAAGGCGGTTGCAGTAGCGACTGTGTTTGTTGGCATGGAGGTTGCCGTGGAAACCATAGACGATGAGGTGCAAGTTTCTGAAGTGCTGCCCTTGGAAGCATCAGACGGGCAGTTGGTTGTGTCTGTGATGTCATCGTTGCGCGCCGAGCTCTTACCAGCCTGCCTTAGCGTACTGATGATCTCAGGGACCTGGAAGGAGGTGGTTGAATGGAGCAGGAAGAGAGGGACAAAAGGAGAGAATTGTGAACAAGACTAAAAAAAACATCACCACAAAGCCCACGGCTGTTATAATGCTATAATGAGATCTTTATGACTGCAATTCACCTGCTAGTAACATCACACACAGCTACGCAACCAGAGCCTGTATAAGATATGTTCTGTGTGCTTCTAAGTTATAGGGGGGAAAAGTGGCTCAGCTGGAAATGTCAGATGTGCGAGCGAGTGAGTGAGCGAGAGAAAGGGGAGGGAAAAAATGGGGTAGAGCAAGACTAAGAATCCTCAGTAGTCCAAATTGTGTTCCTTAAACTGTACATTGAACATTGACCACCATGAGCTGGGTAATTTTCCAATACCTAATCTAGAGTGTCAGACGCTTGAGGAGTGTGTGTGTCTTTTCTGGTGGGTTGAGCTATGAGGACACCTGAATCCTGACATATTCAGTCCAAGGCTTATGACTTGTGCACACACACACGCACGCACACACACACACTGTAGAAATCACATCAGAGATTTGGAAGGATATTTTGACATTCCAGAAAACAAGTCTAAACTGCAGACCGTATAATTCACCCAGTTGTCCTTCGTGGAAAACCTGAACAGCTTCCCAGCACTGACAAGTGGCAACAGTACCGACACTGAGATGGCAGAAACAAACCACATCTGAATGCATCCCTCAAGAAAGCCAGAGCCCCAGAAAGAGAGGAAAGGGGGAATGTTTGTGTGTAATACATGTGGTGCCTGACATAACCATCCTGTGGTTTGGCTGTTCTGAGGCAGCAGCATGTTCACATCCTGCTGGGTCTTGTCTGGGTGTGATTCTGTTCTGTCCCCATTGACTTTCAGGTTCATCTCTATCAGGTAAACACCCTGGGCTGGCTATATAGCTTAGTACTACCAGCTGACTGGAGATGACCTGTCTACATCCACATCCGAGTTTGGATCCAACACTGGCTGTAAACCTAAAGAAGAGCTTTTAAAGTTAATAACTAAGCACTCAGACGCTATTCTGCATGTACGTTTACATGCTCATAACAATGATCTAGTCAAAGCAGAGGCATGATCTATGTTTTTGGAACTAACTGATTTTGTTTCATTTGCTACTAGCTGCTTTTGAGCCAGAGTGTGTGTGTGTGTGTTTGGTTTCTGTAGGAGCAACTGTTACACTTTAACCAGCTTGTAATGTGTTCATTTCAGCCAGATACTCTATGAACATGCATTTGAGGGAGGTGAATACAGGGGTTGATCAGATGTTTAGTAGAGAGTTAGTTTGGACCTAATAAAGCTCAGGTATTCGTTTGCTTCTGCCTAGGCCTATGCAGTGTGAGCTGTAACACTCCTGGACCTTCACCTGAACATGACAGTGAAGTTCCAGGAGTGGGAAATAGATTGTCTAACAACTAGGGGGTTAAGAACACACTCATCTCACAGTTGTATATACATCACGATACAATATGTATCACAATGCTGAGATCACGATACAATATGTATCACAATGCTGAGATCATGATACAATATGTATCACAATGCAGAGATCATGATACAATATGTATCACAATGCAGAGATCATGATACAATATGTATCATGATACATATTGTATCATGATACAATGTGTCATAATACAGGGATCACAATACAATATGTATCATGATACAGGGATCACGATACAATATGTATCACAATACAGGGATCGTGATACAATGCTAACGCTTTACATTAAACAAATGTCAATAACTTTCTTTGATGTACATACAACTTAGTGAACTTGTGATTTCTGTGAGAGCAGAGTAGGTCACATGCTGGTAGCTCAACCAATAGGATAGAACAGATGTCATACTTTAAAAATATTGCCATTTCCACACCACTTTCTTCTCTCCTATCTGCCAACCTCCATTAAACCCACGTTTGTCTCCATCTCATGACGACATGAGATTTGAAGTCAGTTTAAAGCCAAGATAATGGTGCAATTTGCAACACAAACCACACTCTCCCTTTACCTCCTTCTACAACTGAAAAGTTGATCATCTCTCTCATTTCTTTTCTCTTTCTCTCCATATGTTGGTTCTAACCCCAGGGCTAAGTCTTACAGTATCCCCTCTCTCTGGAGAACCTTCCGCCAGACCCAGAGAACAGAGGGCTCTAAGCAGAAGACTTCCTTCTTGTTTTTCTTTCAGAAACTAATCTTGCCTCAGCCCGCCCCAGTCCTCCTCCCTCACTCTATTGCAACTCTCGTCATCCCTCGCCAGAACACCATGCCACACTCAGTAAGCCTTCATGGTAAAGTACCTCAATCTTCTGAACCTCCCTCTACCTTTCTTCACCCCCTCCTTTCATTTCACCACCTTCTCCTCCCTTCTCTCTTTAAAGAATGTATTCTGCAATTGTGGAACAGGAATGGTGGAGTACTAGGATAGTGACAGGAGGAGAGAGAAAGGTGTGAGGAGAGGACTGATAAAGGCATCTTCTACTGTCAGGCCAATACCTCGGTCTCACTGGAAGTAATTACATGGTTACTGTAGCTGGAACAGGAAGGTGGCTGGGCAACAAAAAGGGTGTTAAAGTGTGGTGACGATGACAGCAGTGTCTGTGTATATGCAATACTGCTCTGATAGAGGAACAGACCAGTCTAAACCACCAAACAGGCAGGGAAGTAGCACAAACAGACAAGCTGAAACATACTTGCAAACACGGCTCTACAAGGTCAGAAAACACAATACATCACTGGAGAGGTTATCAGAGAACATGTGTTTACCGTATCACTGCACATGCTCTACTTTAGTAATATGGTAATAAAGTAGTGCCTACTACTCGTCTTCACCCATCCTCCCTCTACTTGCATTGCAGTGTCATAACAGGAGCTCTGCTTCGAAGGATTGTTTAAAGTAAGGCACATACAAACTAAATAATGTGTCTGCTCTCTGACATGTCACAGAGAAATGGTGCACACAAACTCTCTCACACGTACACGCACACAGACGGTGGACAGAACAGAAAACACTTCTGGAGGATGAGCAATCAGTGGTGCATGAGTCAGGTAGGACTGTGAAACAACCACAACCTCGGAGCAGATATTCCTATCCTATTCCTAGACTTCCCATGGTCATGTGACTGAAAGAGGTGTCAGCGGTCAAGAATAAAGGAGCCACATAGTAAATGTACGGGAGGGAGGGGTGGATGACATGGAAGAGGCAGCAGAAGAGAGGGAAAGAAGATAGGAATCATAATGTAAACATGGGTGAGGGGGGTCTACCAATGAGCAAGATGAGATGGGACAGTGAGATGAATGGAGTGAAGGAAGAGGGAGAGCTAGAAGGAAGTTTGGCTGTATAGACTGAGTGGGAGAACACCAACCAAGGAAGGCCTACCTGAGGGAGACAGACACAGTCCAAGACAGTGATGTCACTCCTTTCACAGAATCCTCAACTAAAGACTAGCTTGAAGATGGTGGCTGGCTCACTGAAATGTTATCATGCACATGCATGCAGTGGGAGAGAAAGAGAATCAAGTGTTGTCTGAGTGAACTAAAGTGAGTACCAAGAGGGGAGCAAGATAGACCAGAACTCCTGCCTATCTAATCTTAATGGGGTTATTGAACTAGTTGAGTCAGAGTTGAGTTGGTAGTAGTGAACAAAGACCAGACACAGCACCTACCCCCAATCGCTAGCAGTGACATACTACACCTTAAACAGCCAGAACGCCACAAACACAGTGACCTACTGTACTGTAGGGAACCACAAACACTTGGGCTACCTCTCTCACAGATGCTGGTTTAGTGCTCTGTTCTTGTGAAACTGGGGAGTGACTGTCACATGAGCTGAGGTGGAAGGTAGCATAAAAATATATATATAAAAAGCATGTGAGAGAGTGAGTGTGTGTGTGTGAGAGAGAGAGAGAGAGAGAAGTGCAGAAGTGCAGTTCTGGCAAGAATACAATGGACTGGAGGTGACACCACCATTACTCACACACACACACACGCACGCACGCACGCACGCACGCACGCACGCACGCACACACCACTCTTTGTTTAGAAAAACGAAGCTGAATTTAATTTTCACGTAATTCCAGGTGTTCCAAATACACTAGCAGGGTACTGAGCACCTAAGTGTGTGTGTGTGTGTGTGTGTGTGTGAGTGAGAGAGAGAGAGAGAGACAGAGAGAGAGGGTAAGTAAGTGACCCTCCACAAGTGTGAATGTGTCTGGTGTATATCTTTCCAAAAATGGCGGGGGGAGACAGACAGGGACAGAGGAAGATAGTTTGTTGTTATCAGTGTTCTTTGTCATTTTCGGAGGTACATCTGATACCTTCCTTGACCTCAGCCGTATTGCAACATTGTTCCTAGATATGATGCCTATCAAATACGTCACCTTTCGCACCAGTGTGATGTTCGAGGCTCTCATTACACACAATACAATCATTTACACATTCGTCATTTAGTTCAGTGAAAAGGAATTTAACTGCACACAACCCATCTGTGTTTCCTTGGCTCGATACTTAAGTCAAACTTTAATTCATATACACTAGCTGGCGGCGTGTCATTTAGTTTTTCACAATAATCTCAACAAGTAAATCCTGTGTAGACAGTGGGTCGTAATGTGTCAGAAATGACCAAATGTATTTTGAACATCACTCACTTCGGAAGAAAGTGTACAACTAGATCATTTGACAGTTTCCATACTGACGTCTGTAGTTAACAATGAGTACTACTGTAGATTGGGCAGAAAGCAGCAACAATAAATCAACGCATCTTAAGACTACACAAAATAATATACCCTGGATGTAAAGTTAAAATTACAACAAGTTTTTATTGGGTTACAATGCAACCAAATAGATTCAAGGAATGTAATTTGATTTTTATATTCTCAAAAAAAGTTTAATAACTTGCCAGCTAGCCACTAGGGCTACAACTAGCTGGTCGCTTTGCTGATTGATACTACTGTATTCCCACTCCATGCTAGCTAGCCAGACATAGCTACTACAGTAGTAGCTAACGTTAGCTTGCTAATCTATTTCAAAACATCAACTTTGAATACACTTACAGTTTTTGGTTCCGTCTTGACATTAAACAAGTTTTGGAGACGCGCTCTCATCCCATCCGCCATAAACTTTCCTTGGAGTATAAGGAGCTACAGTTGAGGTATTCCGCCGTTGAAGGAACGGTTTAGTGAGTGAGAAAGCCCTTTCAGTGGGAAGTTGACACCCCTTCCTCGCTCGAGCCTGCCTTTTGGATTGAACAAACCGCTGTCTAAGAGGCGCGCGACTCCATGTGTCAAATTATCCAACGAGTTCCATTTTAGAAGCTTGACCGCACACATTGTGTAGGCTTACACTGCATTCTAGGGGTACTGAAAATCAAGAATGAAGTTTATGATGATATTCGGATAGTTTATCCAGTGTCCAGTTGGTCAAGCGTCAAGGAAGAGACAAGAGTAACTGAGGAATATAGAGGATTAGAATTGCTCAGTCGTAAATGACTTAATTGGAAACATGACAGAAAGTCAAAAGAAAAGTGCTCGAAAGTAAAGCTCAACTATTCAAGTGTCTGGTTTTCCGAACAAATGGACGGGTCAAACAAGTAACAAGAACATCACCTTTGAACATTAACCTATTAACAGAGCTGAAACTTGTCTTTTTTAATACGCGGTTCAACAGTGCCACAGTGCGGCATGAAGGGATTCTCTCAGTCGTGTTCTCGCTCAGGAATTTTTGCGGTAAACTAATAGAAGATCCTTCAATATTATTCAAAGTCTTGGCCTATTTTTAAATATAGCCTACTGTACTAACACACGCACACAGTACTAGCCAAGTAGAGGAACGGGTGTGCCTGTACTGCAAAAGCACAGAGTAACAGGTGGCCATGCTACAGGAAATGAGGAAATAGGGAGGGAGAAAGATAAATAGAGGAAGAGTGGGCACGTGTGAGAGAGGGTAAGAATGCAACTCGCTCATCCACACAAACAAAACGACACTAGTGTACCTACATTTCAGTAACTTGATGCCCGCAGAATCACATACCAAAACACTGTTTCAGGAAGTGATCTTCATGATAACCTAGTTCTACATCCTGTTCATGAGACAGAGAGATGTCCAGGTATTTGACTGGTTCTTCTACATACATCTATTAGATGATGCCTAATTCTCTGGCTCATTGGTGTGTCAGACATGTTTGGAATGAGTGGCTGACCAGCCACAAAGATAAAGTAAAAGAAATATGCAAAGATGGCCACCAAAAATGACTGACAGTTTAACTCCATGGGATGTTGCCATGTGTGTGTTTGTCTTGTGTGTGTGTGTTTGTCTTGTGTGTGTATGTGTGTGTGTGCATGCGTGTGTGTGTGCGTGAGCTGGGGGCGGTTGTGTGCTGGCATGAGGGGTTATGGGTTGGGGCATGGGTTTGTATGGGAGTGTGTTGGTGGTATGTGCGCATTGATGCTGTGTGTTTGTATGTGATGTACTGTATGTGTATTTTAGGGGTAGGGGTACAAACCCCTGAAATAAAGACCCTAAAGATCCATGTCTCTCAGCCACTCCCATCACAACAAATACTGATGCGGTCACGCAATCCCTACACACAGACACATTCACAATGTTGTTTCATCTCTCATCTTCTTTCTCTCTGTGTCTGTAATTGGAGCTCTGACTCCATGTGGACTCTGAGCAGCTGAGCGTGTGGATGTGTGAAGGATTCTGGCATCAGAGACACGTCACCCCCCACCACACACACACACACACACACACACACACACACACACACACACACACACACACACTTACCTTGGTGCAATCGCAGCTCTGGAACACGTAGCAGGTGCAGGTGTTGGTGTCCTTCAGAATGCAGCCGAAGCTGCTGGGCTGCTGGCTGTTGTGCAGCAGCTTGGTCAGGTGGTGGGGGCGACACTCAAACAGGACGGTGTGCGTCAGTGGGTCCCATGCCTCCCTAAGCCCCGCCTCCACCATCACACACACACACTGCACCCTGGATGCCGATACACACAAACACACAGGCTGGTTGCGTTCTTCCGTGGTCGAGGGAACATGATTGGGATTCCTGCTTCGGAAGTGCGCGCTCCCAGAAGCAGGAGTCTCAGGCCTGCCTCCTCCAGCAGGAGACCTCACGATCTC
This sequence comes from Plecoglossus altivelis, assembly GCA_036571765.1. Lineage (NCBI taxonomy): Eukaryota > Metazoa > Chordata > Actinopteri > Osmeriformes > Plecoglossidae > Plecoglossus > Plecoglossus altivelis. The sequence goes on from BROE01000012.1 coordinate 6,490,646, forward strand.
AGCCACCACCCAGGGCAGCATGGACATGGTGGTGAGAGGATGGACAGCTAGAGACCCCACTAAGGTCAGCTTATACTGGACCTCCTCCTCTTCCTGGTCCTCGTTCTCTGCCCTAGTCCTAGCACCACCTCCACCCCTGAGAGGGGAGCCAGACAGAGAGGGAAGGTTCTGGTGAGAGCCATGGTTGCGGGGGAGAGGGTCCTTGGAAATCCTCAGGCTAAGGGCCTGGTCCCTGCGCTTCACCTCGAAGAAGAGCCCCTCCATGGTTGGAGAGGATGGAGAGGACTTCCTCTTGAAAAAAGACCTGACAGGCGAACCAAAACATTACAGTTAGATACAGGTCTTTTTGCTGATCTACATGTTGACATGTCACAGAATAGGTTCCAGGCAGGTTTGTATACAAACACACACGCACAGTAATCTGCGAGCTTGGGGTCAAGTGGAGGTTAAAAAAGGTGTAGATCACCACCTGTCTGGCATTTAAGTAAGGCACGATTCCATTAAGGCACACACTAAACGCTTGGCTGTATCTCAGAAACACACACAGATCCACATAGATCACTTGATTGGCAAGCAAACTTGGCTCAAAGGGTGACAATTTGGTCATTGCCTACTCTCATTGTCAATCAACACACACGTAAATCTCCTCAGCACGATACACACGCACACATACATACCCCAGCCAGCAGTGAGTAAAAATAACCAGGCATGACATTTACAACTGTTGTAGTGTAGTATGTAGCCCTATAGAGGCCAAGAAAAACAACTTCCAGATGGTTCTAGCGACATAATATGCAAACATTATGCAAAGGGACAACTCTCGGCCCAACATAGTGGAACAAAAACTATGAACTCGCTTTAAGATATCAAAACCGCTACATGTCACGTGTAACCTTGCAGTGTATCTAGATCAAGGTTGCAGAACGTGACTGAAATAAAAATGTGATTAAGTAGCGGAAGCTCAGTTGCTGACTTAAGGTGTAGAAGAGAACGTCGTGCAACCTACCTCGACATCAAGGTCCAGTTAACATGAAAAAGTATGCTATTCAACACAAAACCCGAATAGACGCAGTATTCAAAGAACGCTACATGTAAGACAGTGAACTTACACTTGTCAACACAAAACACTTAACTTTAAGTGGGTTACGTACAAAGTCGCGCTCGCACATAGGTTGGTGTTGCGGAAACATGTTCCACATGACAGGTCTTTAGTGAGGTCAGTGTAATTGTCTCTAAGGATTCCGTTACAGCGACAACAGCCACCACAGCAAAACCATCACAGCTTGTAACCCGTACCTGTTATCAACGGTCGATGTACTTCCTCACAGAAACTGAGAGTGGGTCGGTGACAGTGCGCCTTTGCGATCAAGTAAATCTGTAACGTACCAAACTCTGAGACACACCAGACTGATCCCGTTGCCCCCCCGCCCTCCACTCCGGAAGCTAAGAATAGCTTCGGGCTACAGAGGCCTGGCTACCCTCTCCAACCCAACACAAGGTGCACAGGATGACAGATGATTTAATAGTGATCAACTTCCATCCTTATTGATTCACATTGCACAGACACACTTGCGATGAAATGACAAACACGGCAGAGAGGACAGAGGACAGGTGAAACTATAGTTTGAGTCACATACTTAAAAAAAATTACGCTTAAAAGACATCTCACTATATTATAAGTATCTGTAAAGAGATGGTAAGAAGTTAACATGATCAATGTGAAGTGCAAGAAAACATAGCTGCCCAACAACACTACTTACCCATATAACCAGGTCGAAAATGTGCATAACCTTTGCAAATGAACGTCTTAACGGTGGCTTGGTTTATTGCGGAAGAACGTCCCAATTTCTTTTTATTCTCAAAATTGGTTTTAGAATAACTTTCCGATAGGTGGCACTGGAGGCCTAACGTCAGCTACCTTCCGTATCATTTGAAAGAAAATGGCATTACAATTAAAACTAAAAGTAAAGAAAATCTACGATGCTGATATCCATGAATTTCAATAGCTTTTATTTCACATCTTAAATAATTTTACTCACTCCACTTAAACCTTCTAGGGCAATCAGTTTACATAAAAAGTAGATTCTCTTCATTCCACATATCATGATATACACCTGGTAATGTAAGGCTTGCCACACAGGAATGTAGGGCAGTGAACACACAGTCAAAACAAATAGCAAACAAAGCCAAAGCTGTTAAGTAACTATCAATCCACAAGTTCAAACCTCCAGCATCATACAGAATGTATTATTGTGTTTAAGTCACTCTGAAGCACCTTGATAAGTGATGTAAACTGGCTCTGAAATCCCCAGAGAGGCAGAGCCAGCTGAGGTAGAGGTTGACCCTGACCTTGCTGCCAAGAGATCATTCAGACAGAACAACTCAGACAGCCAGATGTTCTTAACACATCAGATACAGCATCTCACACTCACAGCAATAACCCAAGGTATTCAGTTAGAGAGGAATGACCCAGTATTAGATAGAATCACCTTTTTACAGTGGTTAAGATTAATGGTGTACTTTGTTAAAATAATGTGCGCACTTTGTCAGACTAATGCCTCTGGTCAGGAATGCAAGTCTTCACTTTAACGTTGCGTGTGTGTGTGTGTGTGTGTGTGTGTGTGTGTCACTCGGGCTTCGGCTGCAATTTGTTCTTCTTGGGTTGGAAGAGGTTCTCCACAATAGCTTCCACCACCGCATCGAGCTCCTTCTTTAGCTGCTCCACATCACTGAGAGAACGGGGACACAGAGGGTGAATATGCTTGACAGAGCAGGCGTGTGTGTGGATGTGTCTGTGTGTGTGTGTGTGTGTGTGTGTGTACCTGTTGCCAGGAGCAGCACAAAGCTCTGTGTAGTATTTGATCTTGGGCTCAGTGCCACTGGTCCTCAGGGTGGCCACACACCCATTGGAGAAGGAGAAGGTGATCATTTGACTGCTGCTGGAGGTGGGGAGAACCTAGGGGGAGAACGGGGATGGAGAGAGAGGTCAGGAGAAACACACAAATGAGAGTCTGAGTCTGATGGGAGTGTGTGTGTGTGTGTGTGTGTGTGTGTATATATGTGTGCACGTGTGTCCTTACAGCCTTGTTGTCCGGCTGGTTACTGTCATGGCCGGTGGTCAGGTCTCTGACAGCTGTAATGGCAAAACCGCCACACTCTGTGGGGTACGCCCCTTTTTTATCACCATAGTTACGCAGCCTGTCAAACAGTGCACGGATCACTTCCTGGTCGTGGCAGATAAAGTAGGAGTTTTTAGTGATGTGGTAACCGTACCTGGAGAGGAGAGAGTAGAGAGATGGAGGTGGGGAGGCCTTATTAGTCTGGTAGAGTAAGGGTGACTGTACATATGTGTGTGTGTGTGTATTCCACTTACTCCTCATAGATGGAGGTCAGTTGTTGAGACAGTGTGGTGTTCTTGGTTGCCAGATATGATGTCATCTCCCCAGCGATAGCTGCTGCACTGACTCCATCTTTATCCAGAACAGCAGTACAGCACATGTAGCCTGGCACACGCACGCACGCACGCACACACTTTAATTACATTTAATGATGGTAGAAAAACACAGTGAAACCCACAGCTCTTGCCAGCAGCGCACACGCGCACAAACACGAGTTGGCATGATAATCCAGTTAGACAACATCTCATTATATAGGAATGTACAACACACATGCTCACATGTGAGCCTTAATACAACACTAGTTTGTGTATATAACAAGGACATTAACCTTACATGACCCTTCATCCATACCCCCTTTACCCTGTCCTTTCTCCAACCCCATTTAACACTCATTCAAAGCTATTTAAAACAAAAAAAAGATGGTGACGTTGATGTGTGTGGTCATGTACCTATGGCCTCCTCAAAGGCAAACAGCACCGTCTTCCCCTGGTTCAGGAGGTCCCGGGCTCTGTTTCCCATCCACTTAAAACCTGTCAGAGTTTCCTGTCCAGCCGAGGACACAGGAAGTGAGGTCATCGGCAAGAGAATCGCATCAAGACAAATAGAGAGGGTGTGCAACCATGACAGCATGTTTGTGAGTGGCTTCATGTGTGTGAGAGAGTGTGTGTGGTGTGTGAGTGTCACCTCAAAGTGGAACCCCTCTTTGAGGGCAATGGCCCTCAGGATCTTGGAGGAGACAGTGCTGGCCAGCATGTACAAGTTCTTCACAGCTGCTGAGTCAGGGTTGTTCTTTTTCCAACAGGAGAACATCCACCAGCCCAGCAGGGCGCCCAGCTCGTTACCTGTAAACACCTTCCACAGGCCACTAGGGGACAGTGGAGAGGGGGAAGGCAGAAACGATGAATAAGCCACTCACAGATGAGAGCTTTGACCCTCCCCCACCAAGACAGACCCGCACGCACGCACTCAAACGCACACACACACCTCTTCTGTTTCTCAGCGATAGCGAGGCGGTCTGCATCAGGGTCATTGGCCAGAACCACAGAGGCTCCCTCTTTCTCTGCCAGGGCAAACGACAGTGTCTATAAAAGAACAAGGGCAAGCACACATACACTGTTTAGTGTTTACTACTCATTTGATAGGCATATGTGTGTGTGAGTGTGTGTGGGGGTCTATCTGTGTGTGTGGGTCTATCTCCGTGTGTATGGGTCTATCGGTGCGTGTGTGTGTGGATCTCTGTGTGTGTGCATGTGTGTGTGTGTACCAGGACTCCTTCCCCCTCCTCTGGGTTGGGGTATTTCACTGTGGGAAACTCTGGGTCTGGGTCTTTCTGCTCCTTCACTGCATACGGGGGGTGGAGATCAAAAGCTTTGAATGCTGATTGGACGAAGGCGTGGCCAACTCCATGCACAGACGTATGCACCATCTTCACATCAGAACTCTTGTTGATGTCCCTGTGAGGGGGTGAGACTAAGATGAAGTGTGTGTGAGTGTGTGATTGTGTATGTGTGTGTGTGTGCGTGCTAACCCCACCTGTAGTGGCAGTATTTCTGTATGGCCTTGTAGTAGTGTGTGTTTGTGTCCTGGTAGGGATCCTTCAGCAGGGGGCTCTGCAGAGCCAGGGTGGTGTCCCAGGACTGGGGCCAGGGCTCCAAGCTCTCCTCAATGGCCCTGGAGATGCCCTGGTCATGGGGGGGGACGATCTGGGCGCCATTCTCCCAGTACACCTGGAGGGGGTGAGGGGGGACGGGACAGAACCAGAATCAAACAGTAAATGACATCATCGTAATAGGTTAGTTCCACCCCCTACAAATGTTTAACAGTTAGATCGTCTTAGATAGTGATAGTCTGGTAGTAGGTACCTTGTATCCGTTGTCCTGCTTGGGATTGTGGGAGGCCGTCACCATGATGCCAGCACACAATCCCAGGTGAGACACAGTGAAGGGCTGGAGAGAGGCAACGGGAGGGACAGGGGAGAGGGGTAGAGCAGGGAGGTGAAAGGAGGGGGGAAACATAAACACTTTAACACCTCCCAGTTCAAGGTCTGAGGACAACACCTCATCTGCACACACAGCCGTGTAAACACATTGGTAGCCACAGAGATAGAAATACCAGCAGATGAAGTGTAATATGTGAGATGTTAGGGTGCTATTCACACTGTCAGCAGAACATTAAAGCTGCCATCTATTTCAGGGTGAGCCAGGCTAATGCAGTCAATACCCACTTGGAAAGAGCATGCTTTATTTATAGATAACCCTGTGTACAATGTGAGAGATTTATATAATGTGAATGAGCTTTAGACAGTTCTGGTCTTTGAAGAGAAGGTGGCTATCTGTCCATGTGATGTGTGCATGAGCAAGGCATGCCCTAACTGTGATTGGCTGTCAGGTATTGGTAAGAACCCTAGATTGGCTGGCACCCAAGAGCAATGGTTTCATTTCAGAGAAAAGGGGAAAAGAAATGGAGTGCGTCTGTGTCATTTTTAGAGTTAGGCACTGTTGACAAGCTGTTCATGCATGACAAACAGAAAAGTTAGCATCTCAACACATCATGGTTGTTAATTAAATCAGTCCTCCTGATAAAATGTTAAAATGTCTATAGAATATTTGAGAAGAACATGAGTGTACATGAATGTGTGTACAAAGTCTATCACATGTATTAGGAGTCAACATTCAGCTGAAACCTTAAACTATACCTTACATAACAAACACACTGGATTTGTGCGTGTCTGTGTAAGGTTTGGAGTTTGCCCATCTCCTTCAGTCTATCTCAGTGTCTGGGTCTCTGTAACTCCTCCCCCAGCACTCCACCACCACAATTCCAGAGTGAGAGAGACAGTGAGAGACAGTGAGAGAGAGACAGAGAAAGAGATACAGTGAGAGAGAGAGAGAGAGAGAGAGACAGTGAGAGACAGTGAGAGAGAGACAGAGAGAGAGAGACAGTGAGAGAGAGAGAGAGAGAGAGAGAGAGAGAGAGTGAGTGAAAGAGAGTGAGTGAAAGAGAGTGAGTGAAAGAGAGTGAGAGACTGGTGAAAGGTGTGTGTGTATAGAGTAGTTTCCCTTGTGATGGGCTGACGAGTGTGAGTGGGAAGGTTCTAGCGCACCACAAAGGGGGTGGGCGTGATGTCGGAGAAGAGGTGGACGGGCACCCCTCGGCTGGTGAACACGGCCGCAGCCAGTCTGGCGAAGCGCTTGCTGCTGCCACCGCTGGCAGGATGTGCACGGGCATCGTAGCCAATGACCACACCACGGTCCAGCAGGTCCCCAAAGCACTGCTCCAGGTAACTGCAAAAGCCCTGTAGAGAGAGGGGAGAACAAGGAAGGGATGGATGGAAGGAGAGGGGAGAGAGACAGGGGTGGAATGAGGGAGATTAACAGAGAACACTCAGCAGGGTCTGAATAGATGGCCCATGGACTACAGGAAATGTGTCCCAATGGGGTAACTGACTGGTTGTTTGTTCGTTCTACCTGGGTGGTCTGGATGATGGTGAGGTCATTCATGCAGGCGGTGCCAGGGCCCATGGCAGCCCGGAGGCCTGCGGTGCCAAACTCCATCCTGGAGGAGAAGCATTTCTGGAGCTCCAGCACAGCCCCCTCCTTCACCAGCTCCCGGACCTGAGCTACCGTCAGGGGATTCTGGGATACAGGTGTTGAGGGCAGTCATGATCCAAGTGTTTACAGTGACTGTATCGAAAGTAATCACTACCATAACTAAGGCCATGTGAGGGTAACTACCCACACCAAGCCTACTGTCTCACTCCAAAGACAACATTCACCCAGGCGGTTAGCTATGTGGGCTTGCCTCCTTATGACGTTATCTAAAGGGGCGTAATTAATCCAATTTTCTTTACTAATTCCGCTTGATTGGTGGCGTCCCATTTCCTTTTACTGACGAGAATTGCTTTCCATGCTTCTGTCAAATGGATGCACGTTACTCTGATTAAGAGAAATCCTCCCATCCCCGTCCTATCTAAGGACATTGATGAAACTTTCCTAAATGAGATGGGTCCCGAGACAGATTTGGAGAGAAGTGTTGTAGGTCCGTTTCAGACTATACAGAATCAATAACTCAGGACGGGCTGGAGTATTTCGCCAGGTTTGAACTCATTAGCACCCGGTGCTGAACGTGAAATTAAATAAGTAACGGTCATATTTCAGAAGCTCAAAAAATTGTCCACAGTGCTCTGAATGGTTTGTCAACAGTGAACTGCAGTTTACATGACAGTAGTCTATGTGATAAGTAGGCCTAGCACTACGTGTGCTTTCCAATTTACGTACTATAACCAACATGACAGATCCACTAGCATTTAATGTAGCTAGCTAAGTTAGCTACTCACCTTGTCATACTCCAACCACTGTTTTATGGCGTCATCCAACTTGATGTCACCGGTCGTAGATAAACCGTTCTCCATATTTTCCCTTTAATCTTGGCAGCGGCACCAAACAAATTGTATCCTGCTTTGACTTCTAGATACAGCAGCAAAGAACCTTTAAACCGAGTGTTGTATTCACTTCCTATATGTAGAGGGCGGGGTTTACTTGAGGCACGTCACGAGAGGACGTCATACGTGCATAACGTAATTGGTCATCAAAAAAACATCACACCAACATCTATTCTAATATATTGAGGCCAAAGAATCGACCAAATGAACAAGTCAAAACACTAAGCTTTAATATGTGAATAATATGAATCATCTGGAATAGACTCGTCAGACCTGAAGCATTTATCAAATGATTTTTAATTTAATCTTGAAATATGACATGTCAATTAAGTTGTTCACACAACAGCAGAACCAAGGCCCACCATGTTATAGGACACAGCTTGGCTGAGGTTCCGTGATGCTCCGTTTGACACAAAATATAGTCACTGTAATTGCTTGGGTCAAACGCACTTCTTAAAATTCTTGAAGACCGCTTGACACAGGCCCAAAAATGCAGTGTATCAAATCAAATACACTTAAGGTTCTCAGTAGTATTTGATATAGGTCTGATAAAAACTAAAGCCATAAGCCTCCAAGCAGACCTGTATCAATGAGTGAGGGGCAAAAGTTAACAGTCAGCATAAAGCACATGTGAAATATGTAATAACACTCAATAAGTAGTTAAAATTAGTGTTACACAAAGATCACGTTTTTTATGTCTTGTCTCATTAACCATAATTAATACAACTCAACATCATATTCAGGGTTTTCAATCCAAACCTTAAATTAAAAGCAAAACTTGTGAATTTTCAGACCATAACCCAACCTGTGTTGACTTGAAAGAGTGGGATAACATTGGATTATGGCACAAGCAATGAGGGCATAGGTGTAGTTCTGTCTGTGTCCATCTGGTGGAGATGTAAGGCCTAGAGTGTAGCACTGGGTGGAAGGGTCCTTCTGATTTCAAACACGCACAGCCTTCAGGAGACTACCTCTCTGCAGTCACTATCCCTAAAATCTCCTGCGTTTCCTTTGTTTAATGATGAACAGGTTTTCATCTGTGGGGTGCATCTCCTTGGCGGCCATGTTGGCTGCCTTCCTGTCCCTTCCTCTCGCTCTAACCTTCTTATTCTTCACTGCGCCGGACTGCCCTTTTCCAAAAAGTCTCTCTGGGCAGTGAGACCCAGGCCGGGGGGGCCTCGAGGAAGACGGGGTGGCGTTGCAGAACGCAGGGGGGCCTTCAGGAACCATTCCTTCCTTCTTCTTCTTTTTCTTTTTCTTCCTTTTCTTCTTCTGTTCTGCACCTCGAGGGAAGTCCTGAGCTTCATCCACCATCATCGTGGCTGGATTCTTAACTGCAGAACTGGATTTGCGGGTGTTAAGATGTTTGGGGTATTTTAGTTTTGAATGTTGCGGCTGTTTGTCGGCCATCTTGGTTTTGGGCTTCCATGTTTTGGCCTGCCCTGGCTTGCTGTGCCCGGGTGCAGGGATGGGTTTTTGGTTATGGATGAGATTAGGGATGCGCATCGGTTTGTGATTCTGGTAAGGGGTGTGGCTGGGTTTAGGGTAGTGGTTGGCTGAGTTTCTCTGTTTCTTCTTGGGCGGTCCATCCGGTGTGTGAGGAGTCTGGAGCTCTGAAGGAAACAGACCAGACTCTATCAGCTCTGTCACAGAGAAAGAGGGAGAGGGACGGGGGGAGAGGGACAGGAAAGGAAATAGAGGATAAGAGAGAAATGAGGAGCGAGATTTGGCAGGGGGGAGGGGAAGGGAAAGTAACAGGAGAACAATATTTGTTAGACTGCATTACACATAGATCTGTGCATATGCTGAGTTGTGCGTGCATGACATACCTCGCACCCTCTGCTGTATTCGGTGGTTTCTGCGTTTGAAGTCCTCTTTGATGTCATAGTAATTAATGTAGGGGGTGCTGGGATATGTTCCGTTAAACATTCTCTTCTGAGAACAGTCCTAACAAACACACACACGTTCCCGGTAAGTAGCTTCAGTGTAAGACTAAAGCAGCAAATTTACATTCAGTAGAGGAGGGACTCACATGGCCAAAGTGTCCTTTCCTGGAACAGTTGTAACAGTAAGGAGGGGTTCTGCCATTATCCTGAGACTGCAGCTGCTTTGGAAGACCTGGCTGGGTCTGGAGTGAAGGAGACAGGTAGAGTAGGAAGGAAGAAAGGAAGGATGGAAGGACGGATGGAAGGACGGAAGGAAATAAGGAAGGAAGGAGGATGGTTTAGAAGGATTTAATCAGCAGTTCATCCACCTATTCCACCTCATCCACACAGCAGTTTAATTGATCGTTTTTTATGTCCATTTATTAATAATCCACCACTTTGTATTCTGTGTGTGAGTGAGTTTGTGTGAATGTGTTTGTGGATGAATATGGAGGTGATACGAGAGATTATGTTAGGTATAGTTAAGGACCCGTAATGACCCTGTATATTATAGTGTGTATGTGCGTGTGTGCGTGTGTGCATTGAACCGAAGGTCCCATGCCCTGTGGACCACTGTTCTGAAAGCCTTCCGCGCTTGACTGCTTACAGCAAATATATACTGATAAAGAGAGAGAGAGTGAGCGAGAGAGGCTAGCACACTGCGCTCCCTCCTAATGTTGGAACGAGCACACACCGAGAGACAGGCTGATGGACAGTCAGACAGACAGATGAATAATGAGGCAAGCAGACAGACTAACAGAGAGACAGACAGGAAAGTAGACAGACAAGCAGACACACAGACGGGCGGACAGAGCCAGGCAGGCAGAGATTATCCCCCCCCCCCCCCCATCCATCTCTTTCTCTCTTTCTCATTACCCCTCCATCTATACCAGATTTCATGATTACAAATAATTTCCTTCTCATGTCATTTCTTAAACATAGCTTAGCTCACCTCTCCTCCCTCTTTCCCCCCCTCTCCTTGGTTCCTACCTATCCCCCCTCCCCTTCGGCGTGTCCGCCTCTCACCCTCACCCCTCCACCCCCTTCCCTCTTTTTTCTGCTTGAGTAGTTTTGCGGCAGAAAGGATGAATGCTATTAGGGTGTTTCGTCATTATCAGGTCAGACCGGCCGCTTGGCCCATCTCCATCACAAAGGCCAGGAGATCACAGACCCCTCACACCCCACACAGGAACACACACGCAGGAACGCACACGCAGGAACGCACACACAAACACACCCTCAAGAGATCACGGTCCCCTCACACCCACACAGGAAGGCACACACAGGAACGCACACACACAAACACACCCTCAGGAGATCACAGTCCCTGTCTGAACTCCCCCAACCTACAATCCCCCCCCATTCATGCGTCATGTAAATTGGCTGTAGGTTTCTGTCTGTCTTTATATATTTTGCTCGCTTTCTCCTCCTTCCACCTCCCCCCTCTCTCTTTGACCTTGGACACCATCTTTGGGTTGTGATCCAGCCGCAGAACTGTGCGACAGAAAGTTAATTAAATTGTGTCCCTTTTCTTCCATCCACCTGTTATATCTACCTACAGTCTGGGCTGGCGGGTGTGTACTGATGAAAACGAAAGTGTGTGTTTATGAGAAAGTGTGTGTATGTGTGAGTGTGGGATGATGAAACAGTGTGACCATGTGTTGAGGAGAGAGAAAGTATATGTGTGGGTGTGTGTTGCAGACAATATTAATTAACCGGATAAACCTCCTTCATCCCCTCATTCTCTCTTGTCAAACATCACAAACATTAGACTAGCTAATGGGACCTGGACAGCGGATGGGCATGGGTCAGGGTGGAGGGCATGGTGGAGGGTGGGGTGGAGGGCAGGGTGGAGGGCATGGTGGAGGGCAGGGTGGAGGGCAGGGTGGAGGACAGGGTGGAGGGCAGGGTGGAGAGCATGGTGGTGGCCAGGGTGGAGGGCATGGTGGAGGGCAGTGTGAAGGGCAGGGTGGGGTGAAGGACAGGGTGGAGGGCAGGGTGTAGGGCAAGGTGGGGTGGAGGGCAAGGTGGAGGGTAGGGTGAAGGGCAGGGTGTGGTGGGGTGCAGGGCAGGGTGGGGTGGAGGGCAGGGTGGCAGCAGGGTAGCAGCAGGGTGGCTCTAAAGCAGGGGAGGCCAACCATGATCCTCGAGAGCCACTGTCCTGAAGGTTTTAGATGTTTCCCTGCTCTAGCACACCTGATTCTAATGAAAGGTTGTTATCAGGCTCTGAAGCCTGACACCCTTGATGCTCTTGAGGACCAGAGTTAACCATCCCTGCTCTAAAGGCTCTGAAGGCTCGGAAGTTACGCCCTGACAGACTACAGAGTTGGGTGTATTAGAATACAACCCGAGAGTAGTCTACCAATTGTGAATTTACATTGTAACCATTCAACACCGCTGAAAATGCAAGGAAATAGTGGTAGGAGCAGCTAGCGGGTTGGGGTGAGAGGAATCTGGTGGTGGTAGAGGACAGACAGACAACAGCTGACGGCTAGAGAAAAGGGATGCTTGGTGTAACTGTGTATGGAGGGGTTGGGGCTGGGGGTGGTCCTAAGGGCTTGTCTGTATGGACACAGGCAACCAGCCATCCGTAAATTCACACACACACCAACTTTCCCACATGCAAGGATTCTAAACAACACACACACACAAACACACACACACACACACCCTCTCTCTAAGCCCTGCTCTCCTCTGCTCCTTGCCTTGGCTGGTGGCAAAGCCGTGCTAATCCTCAGGCCCACACAAAGCTCACACTGTTACAGACTTCAATCTGTGGACCCCCACCGCACGCACGCACACGCACGCGCGCACACACATGCACTCACTAGTTATACAAACACAAAAACACATGCACACAGCAACCAAACACAGGCTGCGATCTGAACAGTAAAGGGTGGGCGACGTTTTGCAGGCGTTAGTGGAAGGTTGGGAAGAGGGTTGGACACATGGGGAGTTAGTAAGACAGTATTAGTGAAGAGGATTTGTGATTTCAGTGGAGAGATGGTGGGGAGAGTTAGCAGAGAAGATTTGAGACAATTGTGGGAAAAGGACTGGAGGACTGGAGAGGACTGGAGAGGACTGGAGAGGACTGGGGAGGACTGGGGAGGACTGGGGAGGAATGGGTGACTGGGGAGGACTGGAGAGGACTGGAGAGGACTGGGTGACTGGGGAGGACTGGAGAGGACTGGAGAGGACTGGAGAGGACTGGAGAGGACTGGGGAGGACTGGGGAGGACTAGAGAGGACTGGGGAGGACTAGAGAGGACTAGAGAGGACTGGGGAGGACTTGAGAGGAGTGGGGAGGACTGGAGAGGAGTGGGGGGACTGGGGAGGACTGGATGACTGGGGAGGACTGGATGACTGGAGAGGACTGGATGACTGGAGAGGACTGGGGAGGACTAGAGAGGACTGGGGAGGACTAGAGAGGACTTGAGAGGAGTGGGGGGACTGGAGGCACTGGTGAACATACACACACATACACACAAGTCTGGATCGTGTGTGTGTGTGTATGTGTATGTGTCCTATTGGATGTCTCTGGGTCATACCAATATGCAGCTCTTACACCTGGCTTCTTCTTAACATGCAGAGTGTCTGTGTCTGTGCGTCTGTGTGTGTGTATGCAGTGGGTGGGGGGCATATTACCAGATGTGATTCCTGTCCCCCTTTGTGTCTGCCAGTTCACAAAGCCTCCGACCCTGAGACCTACCCCCCCCCCCCCCCCCCCCCCCCCCCCCCCTCCCCCCAGACCCGACCCCCCACCATCACGCACACACACGCAGTGTAATTCCCCTAGGCGCCTGCTATCTCCTCCCGTCAGTCAGTCAATCAGACTGAAAACAATCAGTTAGAGCCCCTATTTCCTTTTTAGCGAGAGAGGGACTGAACGAGAAAGGAGGAGTGACTAAAGGAGGTAGAGTGGTAAGCAGAGGAAGAGAGAGAGAGAAAAAGAGAGGGGGCGAGAGGGAGAGAGGAAAGGTGACTGAGGGAGGAGAAGAGGCGAACAGAGAGGGAGAGAGAGAGGGAAAGAGAGAGAGATAGGGGCGAGAAAGAAGGGGAGAGAGGAGGGGTGACTAAGGGAGGAGGGAGAGGAAGGGGTGGAGAAAGAGGAAGATAGAAAAGGGGTGACTGAGGGAGGAGGAGGGAGAGGAAAAGGGAGAGAGAGAGGGAGAAAGGAGCGGTGACTGAGGGAGGTGGAGGGAGAGGAAGAGTGGAAGAGAGAGAAGAAGAGAGGAGGGGTGACTGAGGGAGGGGGGAGAGGAAAAAGGGGATAGAGAGGCAGGGAGGAGGGGTGACTGAGGTAGGAGGAGGGAGAAGAAGAGGGGGAGAGTAAAGGATGCAGTGTCTTCAGGTCACCAGTAATAGAGCTGATGACAAGGTGATGTCATGGGTTGCCATGTCTGGAAAACAAACCTCTCTCAGAGCAATGTTGCTAATGTGTTCAGAGTGGGGATGGTAGAACATAGGAAGCAAACCAATCATTTCCATCTACCTTATTCAATATCTATTCACTATGTTCATTGTATGACTGAAAACCAGTAGCTTCTATCGAGACTAGCCAAGTGAAAAGGAGGTAGTGTTTGGTGACAGGCACACACACACACACACACACACACACACACACACACACACACACACACTGACAGTCTCTGGATAAAGACCAGTATCTTAAACCAAGTCTGTCTCTTGCCAGCCTAAAGCACACACACTTACTCACACACAACCAGACTAACAGCAAGTTTCCAGCCTGCCTACATAACACTGTGATGACACAGCTATCCACACTCCTTAAAAAGAGCTGAAGGGGTTCTATACAAGCTCCATTTGAATGGGCCTTATTGTAGAAGGAGGGAGCTGGAGAGAGCAGGCTGAGGAACAAAGACAGACTGAGGAAGGAGGAAAGGAAGGAAGGTCAATTTTCCGACCAACATTCTAGGTCAGCAGAAAGCAAGAAATGAAGGCCAGAGAATAAGAGAAAATGACATTTGTGAAATTGTGGACCTGCACAGAGAGACACACACACATCCAGTCCCACAACCTCAAACACTCACACATAGGCACAGATACAGATGCAACATGCATCCACTGTTTCCACCACATACTCGCATGACTTCCCTTCCTCCCACACACAAACACTCATATTCTTACACAGATCATGACTGTCCCAGCTACATCCAGTCCAGTAACACAAGGGTTAATCTCAGCCTGTCACTCTCCCTGTGACCACCAGGGGGCACTCCAAGCCCACCATCAGCTTAGACACCTTCAGAGCCACACACACACACACACACACACACACACACACAAACACACACACACACACACACACTCCCTAAGGGAAGAAGGACACAGTGATAACACCACTAAGACCGCTCAAAACCCAGATGAACTAACACACACCAATCAATAAAACACACAAAATACAGGAGTCATCTCTCCTATCTGAAGAGCCAATCACTGCTCACACTGATACACCTCCACCATATCTCTGCTTCTTTCCTTCCCTGGGTCTCAGAGTTACTCGGACTCTCTTCCTCTGTCTTTCTCCATCTCCGCTTCTCGGTCTCTCACATTCACCTTTTTGCTTGCTCCCTGACCCCTCCGGCCCCTCCCCCCTCCCAGTGCCGACAGAGAGAGGAGTCATGTCACTCAGTGTAACTGGGGCGGAGCCATCCTGATGTGCAGCCTGCAGCTTCCTAAACACACCAGAGAGGGCAGTGTGGTCGTTAGACTTGGCACACGGACTCAAATAATGCGCGCGCGCACGTGTGTGTGCATGTGCTTGATCTTTACACAAATTAATTCTGCCAGTATACAGAAAGCAAATCATTAAACTTCCAGCATGCCCTCTCTCTCTCTCTCTCTCTCTCGCTCTCTCGGTTCATTCATTCCTTCTTTCCCTCTGCCCCCCCTTCCCAAGCTCCCTCTTTTCACTCTTCCATCTTTCCTTACTTTCCTATCCTCTTCCCTTCTCTCCTTCTCACTTGACCTTTCTCCTTTCCTAATCCTTTCTCTCTGCTTCTTCAAACACCTCCTCTCTCTCCTATGCCCTTCCCTCCTTCCCTCTCTCCTTCCTCAAACACCTCCCCTCTCTCCTATGCCCTTCCCTCCTTCCCTCTCTCCTTCTTCAAACACCTCCCCTCTCTCCTATGCCCTTCCCTCCTTCCCTCTCTCCTTCTTCAAACACCTCCCCTCTCTCCTATGTCCTTCCCTCCTTCCTCTCCTTCTCTCTTCCTTCCCCCCCATAGCTCAGATTATTGTTATTGTTATTATTGGGTGGTTTTCCTTCTATCACAATGCTGATTTTCAAAAATGATGAAGAGAGCAAGAGAGATGGATGAAGAGAGAATTCAAGTCTGTCTCGAGAGAGAGAGACAGACAGTGTAACAGAGAAAGAGAGAGAGAGAGAGAGAGAGAGATGAGTACGGGAGAAGGGGCATTCAAGCTTTTTTTTGTAAGGGTTATCAATAAAAAGAGTGGCTGTTTTCAACAGCATATATACACTGTATCGTGTGTGTGTGTGTGTGTGTGTGTGTGTGTCTGCGTGTGTCTTCAGTTGTAACTGCCATGATGTGTGTCAGTATCTTACTCTCTTAGTAAATCCCTTTGGGCTTTGTGGTCTATACTGAGCGGTCTGGACGAGTTTGTTTGTTAGTGAAGGGCCAGGTGCAGGAAACGCACACACACACACACAGGGATATAGCAGAGAGGTCTGACAGAATGCCTTTTCACACCTGGCTGAGCCCAGCGGAAGGTGACAGAGTCACATCTCCTCGAGC
This sequence comes from Plecoglossus altivelis, assembly GCA_036571765.1. Taxonomy (NCBI): domain Eukaryota; kingdom Metazoa; phylum Chordata; class Actinopteri; order Osmeriformes; family Plecoglossidae; genus Plecoglossus; species Plecoglossus altivelis. The sequence goes on from BROE01000012.1 coordinate 6,507,188, forward strand.
GAACACACACACACACACACACACACACACATAATAGGGGTTCTTCTGTTTAAAACAGCCTCATTTTATTCATGATACTGCTTATGACCCTGAAGTCCCCTGTGTGTGTGTGTGTGTGTGTTTGTGTCAGTGTATGTGTGTGAGTGTGTGTGAGTCAGTGTGTGTGTGTGAGTCTGTGCACGCGTGCGTGCGTGCATTTCCCCTAAACCCCTCACCAGTTTGGGTTGGTAACGACCTTCTGTTCCCTGTGCTTAAATACCTTAAATACTTCAATTAGACCTGGGTCACAATCCACCACCCCTTAAACTACTATAACAAACACATGCAAACACCCACCCACCCACACACACACACACACACACACACACATACACACACACGCACACAGTGAAAGAGCAGGCCTTGACACATGAATACACACACTTAGGGAAGACACTGGAAATGCAGCAAATTCTTTTTCACAGGCTCTTTCATTAATTTAGTGTCCAATGTACATTTCTCTAAGGAAGACTCTGCAATCACTTACAGTTCAGAGTTTTGAGATGAACATCAAGAAGGTCTCTCACTCACTCACTCACTCTCTCTCTCTCTAAGTTTGCTCAATGTCCCCTCTTCTCCCTATCCAACCCCTATTTGCTCCCTCCCTGCCTCACTCTCCCTCCCTCTCCTGCTCCTCTCCCCACCCCTCTCCTCCCCCACTCCTCTCTCCCGCTGTGTAAGTCAGGCCTTAACGATGCTGCCTTTCCATTAGACAGTCTCTGCTAATTAATCTCCACAGAGAAGAGTGACAGACAGACCTCCCTCCACTACACACACACCCACACAGTACCCCCCCCCCCCCCCCCCCCCCCCCCCCGCCGTCCCCCCGCCGTCCTGTCCCGTGTGCTGCTGGCAGCCCATTTCATGGTTTATCACGTCTTTTAATTGACAAACAAGCTGCTCTTTTCTTTTAGGCTGAGGTCTATATCACTCGCTCACTCACATACACACAAGAGAGAGAGAAGTTATTTCAGCAGATGTTGGGCGTGCGCGCACAGAAACACACACCTCCCTTAGCAACTGCTGTCAGCCCCATGACAGGCGGCCCATGTGACTGTCATACACCTTTCTGCTCTCTGACACACACACACACACTAACACACACACACACACACACCTTCAGGGACATAAAGCCTCAATGGTTTCGCCAATTATACTCTACCCATCTTCATACAAACAAGGAGTAAACAGACACACCCTTACCGTGATATGGTACTGTCGCCAAATTTCTGGGCAGGCCTGTCGAGGGAAAAGTAAAAAAGCTCCGTTAGAGAAATGAAGGAAACACGCACGCACAGGATACATGTGTGAAAACTGTGTGTGTGGGTAATGGTCTGGCAGAGTTAGAATGTGGAGGAGCCCATTAGGTGACGCTGAGAGAGCAGATGAACTGACCCTTATCAGAGATGGAGAGAGAGAGAGGGGGGAGACAGGGAGGGAAAGAAAGGAAGAGGGGAAGAGAGCGAGAGAGTGGGGGAGCGAGGGCAAGAGATAGGCCGAGGGAAAGAGAGATGGACGAAGGAAAGAACACGGCAAGAGAAGAGAAGCACAGATCCTTTTCTTTCCCTTCCTCAACTCTCCCTCCTGCTCTCTCTCTCCCCCTCCTGCTTTCTCTCTCCCTCCTGCTTTCTCTCTCCCTCCTGCTCTCTCTCTCCCTCCTGCTTTCTCTCTCCCTCCTGCTTTCTCTCTCCCTCCTGCTTTCTCTCTCCCTCGCTCTCTCTCTCTCTCTCTCGCTCTCCTCTCTCCTCTCTCTCTCGCTCTCTCTCCCCCTGAGTGCCCCCACCACCATCCCGGGGGGGGGGGCGTCTGGGAATAGGGGATCCCTGTGGGAAGTCTGTTGCAACTCCAACATGAGCAATGAGTTATGTGGTTACACACCAACTGAGAGAGAGACAGAGACAGGCTGACGACCAGACAGACAGATCTGGGCTAGGAGCCGCTGAGTAAAGGGAGGGAATAATTCAAAGAGAGAGAGAGGGAGAGAGAGAGAGAGAGAGAGAGAGAGAGAGAGAGAGAGAGAGAGAGGGAGGCAGAATGAGGGGCAAAAGAAGAGGAATCAAGGGAGAGAAAGGCAGCGGTACAGCAGGAGGAAGAGGAGGCTTCTACCTGAGGATAAACACTCAGAGTCTTTTTAACCATGTTGTCCCACCCCCCTTCTCCTTCTCATTCCTCCTTTACTTTGCATCTTTCTCCCTGCCTCACTCCTTCATTCCCCTCCTCTATTTCCCCTCCCTCAGACCAGGGTGGAGGGTTGTTGTCGGGGGCGACAGGCGAGGCGCTCCGTCAACCGTCTGTCTTTAATGAGAGACAGAGAACCGGCGGAGGTGCGACACACAACACACACAACAACACACACCACCACACACGTGCACACACCCGTACACGCACACACGCAAAAAGACACACACAGTTCACAGTTTAGAAAATCATAGGTTTGAACTGTGAGAGAAAAAGGGAAGAGAGAATGGGAGCGAATGAGAGGGCCAGATAAAGGGAGATAGAGGGGGGGGAAAGGGAGGGAAAAGAGAGAGAGGGACCTATAGTGCATGACACATACATTCCACACTGCAACATCAGTGTAAATGTGCATAATCAACGTTGCGGTGAGATAATTGTCATTGACGGTCATTAGATTTACCCTTTATACACACACACACACACACACACACACACACACACACACACACACACACGTGCATTCAAACACATGCACACACACACAGATGCAGCATGGCAGACATAACTAAGCTGTAATTGATGAACTGTATCAATTAAGATAAACAGCAGCGTAGTCTAACCCTGGGTCACCTAGCAGATGAAGGGGATCGTACATGTGTGTGTGTGTGTGTGTGTGTGTCATATGGACTCACGTCCTGGAAGTGCCCAGTCATTCCACATCGATGGCAGTGCTTGTGCCAGTAGCTGCGGTCCATGCAGGCCTCGTACAGGTGGCCTGGGAGGCCACAGTTCCCACAGTGTCTGCCGGGACACCACTTCATCAGGTGGCCTGGCTCCCCGCACAGTGCACAGCATGGGACCTTCTGCACGCACGCACGCACACAGGCACGCACACAGGCACGCACACACACACACGCGCACGCGCATGCACGCACACACACACGCACGCGCATGCACGCACACACGCACGCGCATGCACACACATACACGCACACACACACACAGCAAGGACAAGAAAGACAAACGTCAAAAACAAAACCCAATGTTCTTTGCGTTATATTGAGGATATTGCTGTGTACATGGTGTGTGATTGTGTGTGTATGTGGTGTGTCTACCCTGGGTTCTGAACAGCTCTTAGACAGATGTCCGGTCTTCCTGCAGTTGATGCAGGTGACATTCTTAGCTGTGTAGTACCTGGAGGACACCCGGCGAAATGGCTGATTCTTATCTCGGTTAGAGATCTGGGCCTGGGACACACACAGCATACTGTTATATGTAACATTTCAGATATTTACACACAGAGCATACTGTTATATATAACATGTCGCACATATACACATAGGATTGCTATTTTAATGGCACACAGCAAACATTTTCATTAAAATTAAGTTATATTAAATTTTTTGTTTTCCTTAACTCCTAACCCTTATCCTTACTCAACCTTAGTCTAACCTCAATCCTAAACCAAGCCAATGTTTCTAATATTAAAAATATCCCTAACTCCAAACCCCAATCCTTTGTGTAACCGTAACCCTCATTCTAACCCTAACCCACTAAATCCCCCAGAAAAGATGTGTGTGTGTGTGAACCAAGAATATGTTCAACCTTTCCCTGTTTTCCTATTCTTAAGAGGACTTCTGGCCCCAACAGGAACATCTCAACAAGCACAAAAACATAGTGGCAGCAAAGTGCTACACACAGACTCAAACACAAGAGTTTAACATAGATGTGCGTACAGAGCATGGTGTTACACACAGAGCATGGTGTTACACGCAGAGTATAGTGTTACACGCAGAGCATAGTGTTACACACAGAGCATAGTGTTACACACAGAGCATAGTGTTACACACAGAGCATAGTGTTACACACAGAGCATAGTGTTACACACAGAGCATGGTGTTACACACAGAGCATAGTGTTACACGCAGAGCATGGTGTTACACACACACACACACACAGAGCATAGTGTTACACACAGAGCATAGTGTTACACACACAGAGCATAGTGTTACACACACACAGAGCATAGTGTTACACACAGAGCATAGTGTTACACGCAGAGCATAGTGTTACACGCACAGCATAGTGTTACACACACACACATAGCAAAGTGTTACACACAGAGCATAGAGTTACACACAAAGCATAGTGTTACAAACACACACACAGAGCATAGAGCTACACACAGAGCATAGTGTTACAAACAAACATATAGAGCTTAGTGTTACACAGAAACATACATATCCATTAAAGTTAACATTGACATTGAGCCTTAAAAGCAGTTTACCTCTCTATCCTTGCCAGACACCACCCAGACATCACCTACATCACCAATGTCACCTAGGAAAGAACAAAACCAACATCTATGATTCCATGAAATCCTCATTACTATGACATGATCATGCTATGCAATACAGTGCAACTTTACATACATGAATTGATATCTAATTATTCATGCGAATGAATGATTAGACGCACACACACACACACGTGCACGCACACGCACACACACTCCTAGTTCAGCTACCCCCCTGATTAGCTGGGTGACTGTTCATCCTTTGGACAAACACACACAGCTAGTCTGGAGCTGTGTTCAAACATCACCTTCACCCTCTCTCCCCTTCTTCCTTCTCTTTCTCTTCACTCTCAGTCTTTTTCTGCCTCTCTCCGAGGTTGTCCTGTTTCATGTTTCAACTGTCCCAAACAGGTCTGTGCGTGTGTGTGTGTGTGCGTGCGCGTGCATGTGCTAAAGTCATTCCCAAAGCATCTCCCGGCGGGATTCGCCAAATAAAGAGCAGGAAGCTTTCCTATAATCTGAGGGTGCACACGCACGCACGCACACACACACGCACGCACGCACGCACACACACACACGCACACACACGCAGAGGATAAAGGCCAAACATCTGTGTTGAAGCTGAGTCACACACATTGGGACAGGAGAGGGACTGGCTGCCTGCCCTCACACAAACAAGTGTATCTATAACATGGGAGTATGTGAGTATGTGTGTGTGTGTGTGTGTGTGCTGGGAGTTGGTAACATTAAAACATCCCGCTGTCAACAGGGGAAAACCACCAGGACTGAAAGGAGGAGGAGGAGGAGAGAGAGGGACGGCTAGCGACAGATGCTACGTGTTTGTCTCCCAGGTACCCTCATTAATCACATGGAAAAATCAAAGGGAAGGAGGAAGAGAGGGAAGGAGGATATCAGTTTGTCAGAGCTTGCAGACCAACACAGTGTGGTAGGTGTGTGTGTGTGTGTGTCCTCGACCGGCGAGAACACAACGGAAGTGTACGTGTGGGTAATGAACCATGAACACCAGGGCTCTCCTGAGGTGACACACATACAAAACATAGTTGGGAAATTGAGGGCGCCAACAACAAGCTTCTCAAGGGACAGCAGACGAGACAGGGTGATAACCCAGCGGAAGTGACAGAAAACATCAACTCACACCAACGCTCACATTTGGTGTCTGTGTGTGTAAGAGCATGATGTGTGTGTGTGTAAGAGCATGATGTGTGTGTGTGTAAGAGCATGATGTGTGTGTGTGTGTGTGTGTGTGTAAGAGCATGATGTGTGTATGTGTGTGTGTAAGAGCATGATGTGTGTGTAAGAGCATGATGTGTGTGTATGTGTGTGTTAGAGCATGATGTGTGTATGTGTTTGTAAGAGCATGACGTGTGTATGTGTTTGTAAGAGCATGATGTGTGTATGTGTGTGTAAGAGCATGATGTGTGTATGTGTGTGTAAGAGCATGATGTGTGTATGTGTGTGTGTAAGAGCATGATGTGTGTAAGAGCATGATGTGTGTAAGAGCATGATGTGTGTATGTGTGTGTAAGAGCATGATGTGTGTATGTGTTTGTAAGAGCATGATGTGTATATGTGTGTAAGAGCATGACGTGTGTACGTGTGTAAGAGCATGATGTGTGTATGTGTGTGTAAGAGCATGTGTGTATGTGTGTGGAGTATCTACAAGAGTCATGCCCCTGGTACACATCAAAGGCTTGGTGACCTCCCAACCCCTCCTCCCCGCCTCCTCTTCTCCCTCCAAACACTTAAACAGGAACACCCCCCCCCCCCCCCCCCCCCCCCCCCCCCCACACACACACACACAGACACACACACACACACAACCCCCATCCAGTCATTGGGCCTGAAGTCTCTCATACAGAATACACACACACACACAGACAGACACAAAGGAAGCGGAAGAGGGGCCTCGCCTCCAGAATGGAGGGAATGTTTGATACTGAAGAGACACGGCGGATTAACACCCCTATACATGACAATGGGAAGGGTGTGGGTGCAGTGCGGGTGTGGGTGCAGTGTGTGACAGCACCCTTGCTCTATGGCCTGCCTTTCTCTGAGGTTAAACACACCAAAAGGGCGTCTGAATCACTCAAACACAAGGAGGAGAGGAGGGCTAGGAGAAGAGACGAGAGGAGATTAGGTGAGGGGACGGGAGGGAAGGAGAAGGAGCAGGACGGTCAAAGCTGCGTCTGAGACAGAGGGACAGAATCCCATCTGTGAGAGGCGCAAGGGAGAGAGGGGGGAAAGTACCAATGCCCGTCTATGAACAGGAGACAGTGTATGCATTCCTTACTCACTGTCAGTCCTCGCCCGACCCTCTACCCTCTACTCACCCGCCCCCAAACTCTCAACCCCCCCTCCCGCTTCCCTCCTCTCCTCACCACACCCCCATACCCTCAGACACCAGGTCTGACCCCCCACTGCCAACGCAATGCGTCGCCCCCCCCCCCTTCCTACTTCATGTTGGCAGATAGGGCAGGGCAGGTGGCCAGACCTGTCACTCAAAGCTCCATTGCCACACGGCAACGCTGCAGAGACCAATTACCGCTCAGCAGGGGCGCGGCCTGGCAACCGCACGGCAAACACACGGTCCAATCAGGGTACACTACAACAGGGACCGAAGGAGGCCAAAGACAGAGTGTCTGTGTGTGTTTCTGACAGTGGGAGTGGAGGATCCTTCTCCTACATCCAGCCTTCATCAGTCCATGTTCATTCCAAAACATGTATTGATTAAGCAATGCGTTTAAACGGTGGTTTATGTAATGTCACCATTTCTGACTAATTCTGTGTAACACAACAGGCCAAAATAGGACCTGAAATGAAACCGCCTTGTGTGTCTGACTAGGCGCGTGTGCGTGTGTGTCTCTCTAAAATAAGCCCACCTGCTTCACAAACTTGTACCACCGAGAGTCCCCATTTCATTCTCTCCAATCACACCCACCAATATTTGTATCTGGAAAAGGGGGAAATATATTTCAATAAAACCAGTGAGTTGCAACCTCAATTTCATTTTGATGAATTTGCTCCTGCGGGAGAGGAAAGCTGGGGGGTAGGGGGCGGGGGCAGTCAGCGGGGGGGCTAGGTTGATAGAATTTTCATGATTGTTATTATTGTTATTATACAGAAGGAAGAAGCAGAAAGAGAAAAGAAGAAAAGAGAGAGAGAGGAAGAGAGAGAAAGAGAGAGGGAGAGAGAGAGGGGGGAGATAGAGAGGGAGAGAGAGAGAGGGAGAGAGAGAGAGAGTGAGGAGATAACGTGTGTTAATCGCGTCATATCGGCAAAAAGAGCGCCGGCCGTCTCTTATCAGGAGCATGGTGCTGGGATGCACGGCATCAGGAAGCAGCGAGGTTATTTTACCAGGATCTCTGGCCAAGTAATTAAGCTCCATTCAACACAGCCTGTTCGCCAAATTAAAAATTTGTCATCAAGTGGAATTTACCATAATGCGTTTTTATCTGCTGCCACTTTGTGTATCGGTGTGTGTGTGTGTGCGCGCGCATGTGTGTGTGTGCGCATGTGTGTGTCTGAGCATGTGTGTGTGTTAGCATGTGTGTGTGTGTACACACATGCACACACAGGAAACAGTCATATACTATGCCCTTGGTTCTCAGAGAGCAGAACACACACACACACACAATTTTACTGAGGCAGGCAATTGTAAATTGAAAAATATGAATAATCCAAGCCATTGCGGTTCCCATTGCTTGGTCTCTCTCCTCTCTCTCTTTCGCTCAACACACACAACACACACACACACACACACCACACACACACAACACCACACACACAACACACAACACACCACACTCACCACACACTTCGTTCAATCCTTCAAATCCATAGCCATTGGGGTAATTAAATAATGGTGCTTTATAAAGTTTTAATTTAGATTTGGTTTTTCCTCCTCCTCCTCCTGTAACCCCCACGACACACACAGCACATTCACCACATAATGAAATACAGAATCAGCCAGTGAGATAGCCCTTGATGGGCAGAGAGAGAGACAGAGAGAGAGAGAGACAGACCCAGAGAGAAAGACAGAGGGGGAGAGACTGAGGATGAGAGAGACAGACAGGGAGAGACACAGAAAGAGACAGACAGACAGACAGACAGACACAGAGAGAGACAGACACAGAGAGCGAGAGACAGACAGAGAGGAGAGACGCACAGCCAGGAGAGAGACAAACAGAGAGAGAGAGAGAACAGGCACAGGAGAGAGACAGACAGAGAGAGAGAGAGAGACAGACAGAAAAAAAGAAAAAAAAAAAACCAGTCTCACTAAGTTCTAAAACAACAAAATGATTAGTCCAGCAGTGTTTCATTAGACTGAGCAGGGTGGGCGAGGCACCTAGGGACATGGGAGTCCACAGAGATGATCTTTTCATTGCAATACAGTACATCCTTTCTTCCCCCTTTCAGATCCAATTCTCATCTCTTGTTTCCGGGAGAGAAAGGGGAATGGTATGAGAGAAGGCTCAAGAGGAAGGGGAGCTATAAAAGGTATAGGACAGACGGGATGGAGGAATGCTGGGGCCTCTTGGGGAAACGAGGTTTAAGAACATCCCATGTTGAAGACAATGGTGAAGAAGGGGTAAAACACATCGGCGAGGGAGAGAGAGAGAGAGAGAGAGAGAGATGAAGAGAGGAGAGAGAGAAGAGAGAGAGAGAGGAGGAGGAAGACAGAGGGAGGGAGAAGACACGGAGAGAGAGAGGAGAGAGGGAGGAGAAGAGAAGAGAAGAAGAGAGAGCGAACAGAAGAGAGAGGAGGATGAGAAAAGGAGGGGGAGATGGACAGATGGCAGGGGTTCTGCCTGGCTGAGAGGGGCAAGGGGAGGAGCTGGGGGTCCAGGGTTACAGATGTTGTGTGGTGTGTGTGTGTGTGTGTGTGGTGTGTTGTGTTGGTGTGTGTGTGTACAGTATACGGTGGGGAGGGTAAGGAGATGCAACGCCTAAATACTGTTCCACCCCAAGATCTCTCTCTCCCTCTCCCTCTCTCCTTCTCTCTCTCCATCAGAGCAGCTTCATCTGGCCTGTCTGCTCTATTGTGACATTTGGAACATCTCAGTTTTAACAAAGAATCAATACTAGATATGCATTTTAACTGTAAAATGCAGATTACATATACACCTATTCATACTGTGCATATATATGTAATATACAATGACATATCTATTGCATACATATATGTGAGTGAGTTTGAAGGTAGGTGAATGTGAAGGACAGGATGGTAGAAAGGAAGTGAGATAAGGGGTCTTATTCACAGGCGTTTAATTTGCTCTCCTCCCCCCTCTATGTCTCTCTCTCTCTGACAGGTAATAAAGAATATTTGAATTTGGAGTGAATAATATACCTACAGCTTTATTCACTGTGCATACGTGCACACGTGCACACACACGTGCACACGCACACACAGGGGTGATGCCACTGGATGTGTATGTAAGAGATTCCTCCTGGGTTTAATGCCAGGTCAATGTTCTGCTGACAGTACTTTTACTAAAACACCAAATATCTGCCTCTTTCTGAGCCCACTCCTCCTTCCCTCCATTGCTCTCATTCCACTTCTCTCTCCTTCCACCCCTCCTCTTCCTTCTCTCTGTTCCCCTTCACCTCCCACCCCCCTCTCCCACCCCTCCCCCCCCTGCCTCCGCCTCCGCCCCCACCCCCCGGCCCCCCCACGCTCCCTGCCCCCCCCCATTCCCTCCATTGGCTCCATTCCACTCTCACTCTACTTTTGTGTCTTTTCTTTTCTCTCTATCACTCTCCTTCCACCCCTCCTCTTCCTTCTCTCTGTTCCCCTTCACCTCCCACCCCACTATCTGTCCTCTCATCCCTTCCCCCATACCTCCTCTCATTCTGCCTTTACTCTTACTATCTGTACTCCTCCCTTCATCCAGCTCCTCTCCCTTACATCCCTCCTTCCTCCTCTTCCTCCTCGCCACCTCCTTCCTTTCCTCTCCTTTGTACCCGTGCCACTCCCCCCCCCCGTTCCATCCCCACCATAACGCCGGGGACCACCGCGGGGCCACAGACCACTGCGGCCACATGCCAGGACCAGCTTTTAGCTCCACGCCGCATCGTCTATTGTTCTCCCTTCGCGCGACCTCCTCAGGCAGCCGCCAAATCTCCGCAGCCCTTTCTATCATTCTTTTTTCCCCTTGTACCCAACCCTTCCTCTTTTCCTCCCTCTCCCTTCCTCATTCCCTACCTCCCTCTGCCACCCTCCCCTCTCTCCAGCTCAATCCTTTTCCCCTTGGGGCATGCTAAATTGAATTGGTGTGTTTATATGAACAACAGGAGCGCTGCTTTAATATACCTTAGAGTTTATGGCTAATGTCTCCATGCTAATACCTTTCCACACACACCACACACACACACACACACAACACAAACACACACACACACACAACACACCACACACACCACACACACCACACACACACACACAACACACACCACACACAACACATCACACCACCACACACACACACACACACACACACACACACACACACACACACGGCAGACAGAGAAGGGAAGTGTGTGAGAGAACGGTTTGGAAACCATCACAACTCGTCCGGTTATACTTGCGCTTCATTCTCAGTTCTTTTAAAAGCGCATGTATGAGCACGCACACAGTCCTGCCCCCCCCCCCCCCGCCCCTTCCTGTTTAAATGGACAGAAGAAAAGAAAGAGCATTTTTTCATACGAAATAATACTGAACGCATACGGAGATTTGGAGGATCCAGTCATGCCTGCCGCCTTGCAAACATGCCTGCGTTCTCTCGTCTTTCGCTAGCTGGGGATTCTACGTTCTCCTCGTGGCGTGTAAAAAAAAGAAACGTTCAGAAAGCCTGAGCAACAAAGAGACGAAACACAGGAGACACTTTACTCAATTACTATTGATCAGCCTGCACTTAGACACACACACGCTCACTAGCACTGATCGGATGACTTTTTGGAAATCTTGTCAGTTTGGCCACAGTTATTTTGTTGAAACTAGAACACCCTGCAGCCTTTCTAGGGATGAGAGCCAACTGAACGCTGGGAGGAAGATTAGAGAAGTACAACCATTACTTTCAGTTTAACGAAATGTAACAAAACTCCTTGACATACACGTCACTAAACCCTGTTTCAATTTGTGAATATTTGTCAAACGTCAAATGAATGATCCAAGAAAGACAACGAATTAGCCGTGCCGAGTCTAAAATATTTCTCGATTTGTCCGTTTTGATGAGGAAGTATGTGAAAATGTCCTGTTTTTATTCCTTGAAATCTAGAGAGAAATCCAATATGAAGATCATCTGAAGCTTGTTAGTAACCAATCATGATGAAAGTCGGACACCAAATGAAGGAACAGAATGGAACACCTCAATCTTAAGAATACAGCACTACTTCAAACATGCCTTAGACTGCAAGCTACTAGACTACAGCTAGCGTCTGCAAAACATGACCATTACTCCGTATTTGAAACAACGGCTGACCGAACATCCGTTCATACAAACCTTGCCGATAACACAAAACAATCAAACAAATTCTCGCAGCGTACTTTCTGTGACATATTGTAAACGCGTGTCTCTGACCTTGGCGAGCCTGACGGACGCCACTGATACGGTGTAGGCCGTCTCTACTGACCGAAAGAGCTCTCAACGTTCCCGATGTCACAATCTGGAGCCTTTACATGAAACATTGACACGCATACACCCAAACTAAGGAAACACAAAGGGAAGAAAAGTGATGTGTTGAAGATGTTGTTATCTTTTAATAACTTCGCTCCCCTGCTGCAATATCACTAACTAAACTCCCCAAAGACAGTCTAAATATCTGTTCTCTGATTTGATCTAGAATCGTGCGTTTGACCTTCGAAAGCAGACTTTTGTTTTCTTTTCCGAACGCAAGCCCAGTGTTCCACCAAACTCTAGTCCTGAATAACAGGACAGTCACAGTGTGCATCACACACACACGCACAAAACATCACATACACACACATAATCAAAAAACAGTATTAAACACCCTCACAGACTGACAGATTTACATGACTGACCTATATCCAGTAATGAAAAGGTTAGATTACAGACACATAACCAGCATAACTAACTTAATTTCTGATGAGGGGTCAGGGTACCGCAGGGGGCAGAAACGTGACAACACCACCGCTGGTCCAAAAAGGTCTGGCCTAGCAACAGTTCCGTAACTAGGGCCAACAGGGAGCATGGAGGTAAGGACAGCTGGGACCCCGGTTAGACAGACGGAGGAGAACGATGGATTGGAAAACTTCTGGAATTTTCTCCATAATTCAGTTTCGCTAGAGAAGAGTAAAGGGCAGTGATTGGCAAGTTCCTGCATCCTGCTACACAGCGGTAGGCTGGAGGGAGTTTTCAGCACATGGATCTGACCAATCCTGACATCCCAGCAACACAACGGCAACATGGGCAGGAGAGCTGCATGAGAGGAGGAGGTACAGATAGAGTAGTGGAAGACAGCGTATGAAGAGAAGCACGCTTCTCCAGGCCTCCGGTGCTTCAACACACACAGACAGCATGCCATATAAGCATAGTGTGGCAGTCTAAAACAATACAGAACACGCACACACACACTTTTACAGTGTGTCAAACAACAGACACAGCTCCCCAAACAAGTGAAACCAACTGGACCCTCCTACTATGGGGCCCGCTGGCTAACCAACGCACAACTAGTCTTCTGGGACATTCTGTCAAAACACAACCTGGCTATTTTTTGTCATCTTTGCATATAGAGGCAACTGTACTGTGCGCCTGCGTGTATTCTCCATTTGCTTAACTGATGTTACAGAGGGGAAACAAAATGCTGCAGAGAAGGAGAGACAGACCAGCCCAAAGAGAGGCAGAGAGACAAAGAAAGGGACAAAAAGAAGAAGAGAGACAGACAGCGAGACAGACAAACAGAGAGACAGACAGCAAGACAGACAAACAGAGATTCAAACAGAGAGACAGACAGAGACAGACAAACAGCGAGACAGACAGAGACAGACAAACAGAGGGACAGTGAGCTTCTGGGTGTCCATGACTGGCAATCCCCTCTAACCTCCATGTCCTCCATCAGCCTGTCTTCACGTTAAGATCCTGCTCCACCTCCTCCAACCACTCACCAGCCTGGGCCCAAACCCACTTCATACAGCCTTTCAACCCCACCCAATCAATGAAAGAACAAGACGTTCTAGGGCCAAATAAAAGCATGCCATGTTGGCTATCGCACGGGGGCTCTTACCCCAATGTAATTAGATTTCCTATTAAGTCATTTCTTAATTATTATGAATATTATTGATAATGGTCTATCACATTTGTTTGCTCCTTTCCTATCTTTTGCTACCTTGCTGCTGGGGCTTCTCAGAAGAGGGGGAGACGGTGTAGAATAACAGAAAGCCAATAATAAAAGAGTGTGTGTGCATGTAGACCGTACTGCACAGCTGGGCTCCTAAGAGAATCATATTCTTGCTTTCAACGGAACACACTGGTTGAATAAACATTAAATAACCACCACCAACATACATGCACGCACGCACGCACGCACGCGCACGCACGCACACACAGAGACACGCAGAGACACACAGAGACACACAGACACACAGAGACACACACTCCGGCTTAGGGCAGGAGCAGGCCCTTTGGGGTCTCCAGTCTATTACTTTAACCTTAAGGCCATACTGCTACTGCTGAAAACTGGCTGCGTGTGTGTGTGTGTGTGTGTGTGTGTGTGTGTGTGTGTGTGTGTGTGTGTGCGTGTGTGTGCGTGCGTGCGTGCGTGCGTGCGTGCGTGTGTGTGTGTGTGCGCGCACTTTTATTCCCATTGCAGTGCACCTCTCTTTTAATAGAATAACATTAGGCAACACATGTAGAAACTACGAACTCCTTGATCCAGAAGCTACGTTAATAAAAGGCCCTTGAGTGTGTGTCTCTATGCTAAGATGGACTTAAACAGCGATCTTTCATTCTCACTAGGTTCAACATTATACTGACCTGCACACCACGGCCAGTAAGATACACGCAATCTCTCCTCAACGACGCAACAGTAACATACAACAATCTCTCTCACACACGCACAGTAACATACACACAATCTCTCTCACACACGCACAGTAACATACACACAATCTCTCTCACACACACACAGTAACATACACACAATCTCTCTCACACACACAATAACATACATGTAGAACTTTGCCCTTCGACACTCACACCTTCACACACACAGTCCCAGGCCTGTCACCTGTCTATCTATGCTGTCCAACATCATCTCATGAAGCCATGAAGATGACATGGACTGAGATGTCATCAGCTATTAACCAGGACCTGTTCTGTCATCTGTAGGCCTACACAAGGTGTGTGGGGGTGGGTTGACATTTACATGCCATGAGGGGAGAGGTATTACTACAATTATTTCCAGTAATGTGTCGTTAAAATAGTCCACACACAAAACCAGAGACCTCATGTTTTAGAACAAACAGCCGCACTCATGCAAATTAGACCAACAGATGTCTGGCCTTTTTTGTGATAAGTTTCCGGAGTAAAAAAAAACAAAAAGATTCAAAAATGTTCATGTGCAAATTATTCCAAGAATTGGTTTGTGTCTCCTTTCCAAGTTGAGATTTTTCGCAGGCCTAAAATACAATCACAAAAATAACCTCTCTCAAACCGTACAAAGCTTCAACTGAGTGGTCTAGTCTGGTCTTACTAGAGACAGGAAAACGCACTGAAAATACAGTTATAAACCAAGTTGTATTAGTACATATTCATAAATGGTTCATGCTAATTTGTACAAGAAATGTAACAAATACAATTACATTATATCCTTCAAAAAATGTGACCTTTATAATAATTCACAACTACAGAAATATTTAAATCATTCCATTTTTAGACAATGGTTTAATGTCACTTCCTAATATTCATTTAATCAACTTTAGACAGCCCAAGTTACCCCGGAAACACACAAAAAAAAATCGATGTAATTGAAGAGCATTAAAGACAATCAAACTTTCCAACACAGAGTAAGAACTACTGAATTACAAAAGGTCACAACTGAATTATGAGGCAAAAACTCTTTATTCCAGTTTTTGGCTAACCTTGCACCATTGCGTACAGCTGAACGTTGTAATGGATCAATATTTTGGGTGGGAAAGAAAAATCGGACATTATTATATTTTCTAACAACAAAGAGCAAATAAGAGATGTGTCTTAGTACAGTAACATCTCCTTGTCTTTGTGTGTGTGTGCGTGTGCGTGTGTGTGTGTGTGTGTGTGTGTGTGTGTGTGTGTGTGCAAACACCCTGTGTGGTAGGTAGGATGGGTGGAGCGTTACACCTCGTGTGGCACTGGGCTACGTCGATAAGTGTTGATCCTATCCATGTTCCCTGAGTACCACCCGCCCACACGCACCCACACATTTACACACGATGTCAAAGTACACTGTAGAACCCAGTCTAGATGTGTTCATTCAGTGTAAATGCAAACAAATAGTCCGGAAATGCAAGACAAGGTTTCTATCAACCTCTTCGACACTGACCTGAAGTCCAGAATGACCACTCGCTAGTTGTAAACATCATTTGAATCAAAGATCTAGAACGATCTAGAAGTTCTACAATTCGATTTCAGATGCTATGGGAAAAAAGTGTGGAGAAGTGAAGGTGGAGGCTAACCGTGCGACTAAATCCTAGTTGTGTGGAGAAGTTCTCTTGTTTATACTTACAGAGAGGAAAGTGTGTGTTGAGGAGTCCAAACTCCTGCTTCTAACCCTAGAGGATCCTCCTCCTTCTGTCAGTGGAGGAGGAGGAGGAGGAGAGAAGGTCCATCCTTCCTTCTGCACAACTTCCTTTCTCCTACAACTCAAAGCTCAAACTCAGACACCCTCAAGGAAAGAAAAAATACGTTTTTTGAGACCTCTAACACACACACACACACACACACACACACACAAACACAAACACACACACAGATCGGCCACCCCGATCGCCAGTCCACCCCAAACTCTCTAAGCCTCTAACAAAGTTTGGTGTGCACTGACCAAGACCAAGGGAACAAAAAGACAGAGAAAGAATGGGAGGGATAAAAAGGAAAAAACCCAGTGTGACCACTGAGCGAGGTTTAACCAGTATTACTCAAGTTTAGCCTTTCCACGCCTTCCTCTCTTCCCCCCCCACACACACACGCACACACACCACCTGGAGTGAGAGAGGCACAAAGCTGGTTTTTGGAAGCCCTTATTTTTCTCTCTTGTTCCATCTGGCTGCTGCTGCTGCATGAAGCTTGTGCATGCACGCGCACGCACACACACACGCACACACGCACACAAAGAACCTACGCTGAAGGTGTACCGGTCGTGTGTATGAAAGAGTACAGAGTAAATGACTGAAAAAGAGAAAATGGGTAGAAGGAGGAGGACAGGATTCAAGCCTCTTCCTTTATTTTGCCTTTCCCTCCATTTTGTCCAGATTCCTAGTTTTGAATCCACCCTTGATTACCTCATAGATCGATGACTGGTCAACAACAGTGTGTGCATGTGTGTGTGTGTGTGTGCGCGCGCATGCGTATAAGATGAAAAGCCTATGTGACCCAAGAGCATGTGTGAAGATATGAAATTCCGAGTGTGCAGCTGTGTATGTGTGTGACAACGCAACAGTGTGTGTGACAGGATGGATTCAGTGTGTCTAGGTGACAGACATGACTGTACTGAAGTGTAAAGGGGAGCAAGAGAAGCTTGTCACAGAGTGAAAGAAGTGAATGTGATTTGATGGTGACACTGAGAGGGGCTTTAGGCGTACAAATACCATTAGTCACTGCTGTGAAAACCTCTTACTGTTCTCCCTCACACACACTCACACACACACACACACACACACACACACACACACACACACACACACACACACACACACACACGGAGTCCAAATCCCCTACACTCGGTTATTGAAATCAATACACCATAAACACTGTGCCATATCAACAACACAACACACACTAAGAGAAACTGTGTTTGCTCCTTGCCTCCTCTCCATGCCTCCTCTCCTTGTCTCCTCCCTCCCATCATAGTGAAGGGTAGGCCTGGCCTCCCCACTGCCAACGAAAGAGACAAAGTGAGGAGAGGAGACGAGAAGGCGACACTCAGAGTATTGGGACAAATCATCTTTCAATCCTCCTTCCTCCTTCATTCAACATACCAACCCCCTCCCCCCTCCCCATCACCCTCATCCTCCCTACCACCCCTGGCCTTCCTCCCCTGCCCCCGTCCCCCTCCCGCCTGCCCGACCCCCTGCATGCAGACATGAGGTCAGGCTCCAAAGATCACAGGGCGAGATGAGAGGGGGAGAGGGAAAGAGGAAAGGGAGGGTGGGGATCTGTCCTCAAACCTTGCACCCCCCTATTCCTCTTCAGAACCAGGCCGAACCCGTGTGTGTGTGTGTGTGTGTGTGTGTGTGTGTACAAGCGGTAGAGAGCAGAGGCACTCTTGCAGAAACGTCAGCCCAGGGAAATTCAAATGAGGAACAGAGAGAGAGGAATAGAGAAAGAGAGGTGAGGGAGAGGGAGGGAGGGAAAATGAGAGAAGGAGAGAGAGGGAAAAGGAGAAGAAATAAGAAAAGTAAAACGAGAAACAGGAGAGAAAATAAAGAGAAAAGAATGAAAGAGACAAGATTTGCCAGAAAGCGATGGAAAAGGGAGGAATAGGGAGAGAAAGAGCCAGATAGGGAGAGAGGGGAAGAGAGGTAAAGAGAGATTGCTGAGACTGCAGGTTAAGATATTGATGGAGATCTGGAGAGATTTGCAGAGAACATTTTTATTCATCTTTCTGATTACTCTCTCCGCCCCTCTTTCTGCACTGTTGTCTTTCCCTTGTTTGTTTTTGGCATTAGCGTTACGAGTGTATGTGTGTGTGTGTGGGTGTGTACATATGCATGCAGATTAGAATCCAGTCCTCAGTACAAACGCACATATACAAATACATACAAAACGTGTGTGTGCGCCTACACACACCCTGACCCACACACACATGAATCAGAGGATGAGCAGTGTTAGGAATGCTAACAGCTTACCGACATGGACATACACACACACACACACACACACACACACACAGTCCCTGTGCCCAGTCCTTATCAAAGTTCTGCAGGTAGGTTCTGAATGCGTTGGACCACACAATATCCTCTTCAGTCCCCCTGACACACACATTTCTACACACGTACTCTGCAACATACATACACACACCTGCTAAACACACCCTCTCCATACAATAACATGGCACACATAACCATGAAGACACAACCACACCCACTCACACACACAGCCATTACACAGGCTTACACATACACCCAACATACGTGCTAACAGGCAAACATGAACACACCCACCTGCATTGCTGTGGTCTCCTCCTTCCAGGTTGAGCTGAATGCTGCTGTCCTCCTTCTGTCGTTCCCTCCCCAGGAACATCCAGCTTTCCAGGCCATCGGACTCAGACCCAGAGTCTGATGTGGACTGTGATTCTGATTCCGACCCGGACGATTGAGATTCTGATTGGGACTCTTCTGAGGTCAGAACCACCACAGAGTCAAGACTGGGGCTCCTCCTCTTCTGGACAGAGTCAAGTTACAGTTCACACACGTGTATCTAATAAGCACAGATTGATGCAAACATTCTCTAGTAGACATACACACTCTCTTTACCTGCTGTGCCTGTACTGAGGCCTTGAAGGGGCGTGGCTTTGGCCCCAACCTTCGACCTTTGACATGACACACCCCGTCGTCCGTATCTTCCTCCGAAATTGTGATGACTTCAGTACTCGAGTCGATGACAATGACCTGCTCCTGCTCCTGGATTGACCTGCGACCTTTCACCTCCTTCGCCTGCTTCTTAGCTTCTGCTTCCTGACTTCGCTCTGTGTGACGCTTCAGGAGTTGCCGTATGTAATTTTCACCCTTGTCATGTGACTGGGTGGGCTGATGTTCGGCTTCCTTCTGTCCTTCCTTCTGTCCCTCCTTCTCTCCTTCCTTCTCCCTTTCTCCTGTGTTAGAAGCATAGTGCAGCTGACTATACAGCTGCAACTCCAGCTCGCTGTCGACCTCCGACCCCTCTGAGTCGTCCTCTGCGTACAGCTCATCCTCCTCTTCCTCCTTCTCCTGGTAGCTACAGAACATCGCCACCGACACCCCAGGACGTGGTTGGTAGTCCTCACACGCTGACACTATAAACATACACAAAGCCAACAGTAAAGAAAGGTAAGACTTGGAATCGGTTGTCATTATTATAATCAGCAGCCATCATCATTCTCCTTCTCTTCCTCTCCTGCTGTCTGTCACCATGTGTAAGCATGCCTAGACCTGACACACTTTATTAATAAGTTGCCTTAATCAGGATAGCCCAATGGCAAGAAAGCCTGGTTCCAACTCCAGCTAGAAAGACACACACATTCACATAGCCAGCCACACACACAGGGAGAAAGGGGCCCTGGCCCATTGCCCTGGCTAGCCCTGCGTGTCTGTGCCATGATGCCTAGAGATGATTGTCTCCCAGACCGGCCTCGCAGAGGAAATGCCACGCTAGGTGGTCACAGCCCAGACCAGGGAATAAGGACAGAAGAGAAAGAGAGAGGGTGTGTGTGTGTTAGTGTATGTCCTTGGAGACATTCGACTGCTGGTGAGAGGAGCAAATGGCGAAGTGCTGCATAAATCCACCGAGAAGCTTTTCTAAATACAGACCAGGGTTACTGGTGAAAATGAGCTAGCTAACCGTAGACTGTACGGTGTCTTCTCTGCAAGCTTCTCTGCAAGCAGTGTGAAGACAAACACTGCAAACCGTGAGG
This sequence comes from Plecoglossus altivelis, assembly GCA_036571765.1. Classification (NCBI taxonomy): domain Eukaryota; kingdom Metazoa; phylum Chordata; class Actinopteri; order Osmeriformes; family Plecoglossidae; genus Plecoglossus; species Plecoglossus altivelis. The sequence goes on from BROE01000012.1 coordinate 6,527,540, forward strand.
TCTTCTATGCGCATAGGTAGCTCCAGCCACAAGCTTTAGCATCCCTAACATGACGCTGGCAAATACTTTCTGACTGGTGTAAGATCACTACAGACGATGTCTCACATACGATGTCTCAGACACTGGACAGCGCTCAGCCATTTACAAAAACAATTTAATATAGATAAATACATTTATTAAGACAACATCCTGCGTGGTGGTGTCAGTACATTGGTAGAAAGCAAGCTACAGTAGCTAGCTAGTCAGCTACGTTGCCTAGCAGTTTTTCTTCAAACGTGTATCAAAATGATAAAGCGTGAGAGACGACAAAAGAAATTGCGATAACTGCACAAAACAACAACATCCTACTAATGCAATTTTATTTGTTTGTCACTGTTATATGGAGATGCTTTCAATTCTTCAAAAGCTCTGCCTCTGACCTGGGTCCACGTGTTTATCAACTCTAGCCGGTGGCATGTAAACAAAGAAGTTTTGGTAATTAGAACTGCCGTAACAATGCTAAACTAAGCTCTTCATCTGTGGTCATTGGTGAACTGAGGCTAACCATGCTAATAGTGTTAATGGACCAAAGACTCACCGAAATAACCCAAACTTGAGCAAATTTACAGATGCATGGTATCCCTTTTCTCCCCTTGCTGCTCTCAGACCTGTCTTCCGGGGTTGTCAACGAGAAAAACGTTGGCCGACCATATGCTCAAAATAACTCCCTGGGATTTTGCTATCGGCTTCATGAAACTCACACTGTACAAATGTTTTAAAAAATCGAAACGATAATGATCGTAATTAAGCATCATATTTAAGTGTCATGCCTTTATCTATATTGCAGTTATTGTTTATATTTAGACTGTTACCTAAATAGGGAGTACCTTTACATGGTTCACAGCAGACAGCAGGCAAGTGGACAAGTAGAAATAGGCATTTGTGTACTGCAAGGTTTATGATTTCGCACTTTACTGTTGTGGCATGGCACATCTCCGATAGATTTCTTTGTGAGAAAGGCCCAGAAGTTTTCTTTTCAATCCTCTTATTCCATCTGCGAAGAGGAAAATAAAAAAATAATACAGAAAAATACAAATTAAATTAAAAATGAATTTGAAGATGCACAAAACCTGTCAAGAATTTGTTAGAGATTACGTTTCAGGTTATGTTAAATCCTATGTTATAGGTTTCTATACACTATTTTACAATACTGTCATACAACAGCACCTTCATTCATGCATGGAAATGAGAATATGACTGTAACATCTATTAACTCAATTTGTGTTGATTCCCATATATAGATATACCAGCATACACATTTACATCTTCTTTATTCGCCTGTTTCCTAACATCAGACTTTCTATCTTGATTATTGTGGAAAAAGTGTCAAATAAGTCTGTATGTCTGATGATACAGAATTGTGTGGTTGAATGCCATCTGATCCTGGCGGTGTCTCCATGCATGTCACACCCAGGAAAGGCCATCACAAAACTCTGATGGCTTCTTCTAAAGGTTACACTCCCATCTAGAACACCACAATCCCCTTCCCCAAATCCTCGTATCCCACAGAAAACCCAACCCTCCCCTGCATCTGACTGTAACAGGAGAAGAAAATAAGTCTATCTCTTAATGTGTCTCTCTCCCTCTTTCTCTCGGCCGCTCTCTCTCTTTCCCTTCTTCCTATCTAAACTAGATGCAGGTCAGATATGCCTGGCTGCCCCAGTGATGCTGCAGTCTGATGTCTGGCCCATCTGTGTAAGCCTCCATTCCCCTTACTGTTTTAAAGAGCCAGGGCAGGGCATGGTGATGCTGAATGGGAACGTCTGGCCTCGTCGCTTCTCTCGCCCCTGAGTCCAAACCAATGGTGTGTTGCAGATGGACTCACAACAACAACGAGGGTTCTAGACTTCCTTATTACTTACCAATCACACAATCCCCAGCTGTCTGTTCTGCCTGACAACAGATCCTTATTGGGAAGAGGAAGGCATGAGAAGCATATTATTGTCATCACTTACTGTAATGGAGCCCAGACAAAGCCTGCTTACTTATTTATCCTGGATCTATTCTGAGAGAGTGATAAGAAGACTTCTGATAGGGATTTTAAAACAGAGATCCTTAGGTCTCTGTCTGATGTGGGATGAATGATTGTCATCTTTGCAGATTGATACCCTCATCTTGAGTATAAACATCCCTAAGTCTGCCTCCAGAAGTGTTATGGCTCTGGCTCTGAATGTAATGCCAAGATAATGGGCAAGCTAGTTGAACATAATGTCTGGATAACGGCAGGCTCTTCTGCTAGGACATTATGGTAGGCTGGGTGACACTAGTACAGAGTAGGGGCCCCTGCTGTCATACTATAGTATATATTACTGTAGAGTGTCCTGCTATCATACTATAGCATATACTACTGTAGAGTGTCCTGCTATCACACTGTACTATATACTACTGTAGAGTGTCCTGCAATCATACTGTACTATATACTACTGTAGAGTATCCTGCTATCACACTGTACTATATACTACTGTAGCGTGTCCTGCTATCATACTATAGATATACTACTATAAAGCATCCTGTTATCATACTATAATAAATACTACTGTAGAGTGTCTTGCTGTCATACTATAGTATATACTACAGTAGAATGTCTTGCTACCATACTATAGTATATACTACAGTAGAATGTCATGCTACCATGCTATAGTATATACTACTTTATTGTGTCCTGCTATCATACTATAGTAAATACTAAAGTAGAGTATCCTGCTACCATACAAAAGAAAGTTCTCCTGTGTGAGAGAGTTCCGTTTGGTATCATCTGATTTTGGACATAAACTGAGATCTGAAATCGAGAGCTGCGAAGTGTGCCGGAATTTAGTCTCAGATTTCTTGAGTGGGAAAGAAAAGAGGTGTGCCGTGGCATTGTAGAGGTGACTGAGAACTGCCGTGTGTGTGTGTAAAAAAAAAGACCTTGCATCTTTTCAGTCCAGTTTAGTGTCTATAGGGATTACGTTTGGGAACAAGAGAAAGGACCCTACACACACACACAGCAGTTCCTAGTCACCTCACATAATGCCACAGCACTTCTCTCGCTGGTATAAAACCCACATTGACGTGAGTCGTGTTCGCCCTTGTCCTATCGTCACGCTGAAATGTTTACCTTGACACACAAATGGCCTTGTGTCATGTTGTGTCACATAAAGTTTCATGGACAAATAACGTGACCCACTTCTCAATTCGCTCCTATGTACCCTAAGACCCCACCACCCCATCCCCAAGATTCTTGCCCAAGACAAGGTACTGTGTGCACAACAGGGCTTCAAAACAGAAGACCTTCATGTCACCTACTACCTCCCAGATATAGAGCACAGGGACACACAATGCTCTTTTAAGGTTATTCTTGAATGAAGTTCCATTTACAGTACCACCATCATGACATAGGAAGTTTGCAGTTCCAGTGTAATGCTTCAGATAACAGCCTCGAAGGCTGTTCAATACGGTACACTGTAGTGCTAACGCTAACCAGGTCAGAATGTAAGCAGCTAACAATAGCGTTGATGTCCCCTGTGTGCTGTGTGTAGTGACTATACACTCAAACACAGCAGTGGTATCAAACTATAGAACAATGAAAGCACCTTTGAGAACACAAAAGCTCGACATTCACGTAGCCTACATTTAACTTACAATGTCTGAGCCGGTGACCAAATGCGCTCAGTATTTCATGTATATAAATGATATATTTAGAAATATATAGAACACACATTTTTTTGTTGAGAAAAATGAATTTTCCCTCTCTTATGTCTTTGCTATAAACGGCAATGGTTGGTTCAAAATAGGCCAATCCATCATTAGAGTCTCATGCTTAGTGTTTCTACGTAGTTTAACATTTTCCAAACTGTTAATTCTTGATTATTATTGTTGGTTTTGTTTTAACGCACATCTCCGATAACGTTAAGGAAAATAGAAAATGTGACGTGTAATTAGCCTTAAGGTTTATAACCATTTGTGTCCGACAGTCTCAACTTTAACCTACACCTGTTTTTCCCTCCAAGGCCTGCAGTTTAAAAGCTTTACATCAAAACTTTACGTTTGGGTGCAAGCCAAAAGGCTTTATACAGACAAAAGTGTATCTTCTCATTTTATTTGTTTACTCATTGTTCAATCGTCCCTTAGTTCTTGTGTCTCGCGCTCTTAATGCGATTTTTCCAGTTCCGCTCGGTCAGAGCGTGGGTCACGAAACCAATATTCCAACTCTCTTCAACTCCGCCTCATATTAATTACATTAATTAGCAGATAAATAGAAAGAAAACAAACAAATTATTATTATTGTCAACCAAGCTATGGCGAATTTAAGGTTTTTAAGGAAACAGAAACACGTAAACTTCACTCAATGACAGATCTGCTGGCATGAGCCATTAAACGTCGAGAAAAGCCTTTATATTTGGTCAAACAAATATTTGACATTTGATTATATATCATCTGGCCTATAGGTTATTCTAGTAATCAACCGAGTTCTTCTTTCTTTTTTTCTCTTTTAATTATTTATTTATTTAGCTCCTGATGAAATCACCCGGTGAAGGATTTTTAAGTAAAGATTATATTTAGCCTAATTGATGGACAGCATTGAACTGGATGATAACTAATTCATAATACCTGCCAGCATATGCAACAACGATGAGAAAAATACAACATGCTATGTGACAACGGTTAATAACACCAATAACAAACAAATTATAGTCTACAGTATTGTTTGTAAATTTGGCTATTGCCAACGCAGAATTTGCTTGAATTGAATTTCCTATTTACTTTATGCCTATAGGCCTGATACCAGATATGTACTTTTTTGATTCCCTGTTTGTAGAAGACAAAGCTCTAGGTTAATAGACTAATGCAATGAAATTTCCTAAATAACCAACTAAGTGAATGAATATGTAAATATAATGAGCGTAATTGATTTGTGACGTTTCTCGAGGATCTGACTTCTAATACTCTTCATGATTTGGACAAACCCTGCTGCTGAAATGGATTCATGGATGCATTCACTACCGTTTTGGACCAATATTGGCTACAGGCTATCCTTCGAAATGTCAACAAAAAAGTACCGATAATAAACTATGTCTCGTTTATATTTATGTATTTTCGTAAGTTTCTGTCCACACGTTCAATTATATACATATATATAGTTTCCATATGGAAAGGCAACTGAGGTTCAAAAAGCAGCTCTATGATGTTTCAAATTGCTAACATGTCAAAACTTATATGTAGTTCCATTATGCCTTAACAATGTCCATGTTGACTGAATGAGGAAAAACTGTCATTATTTGTGTTATGTTGTGTTTTTTTGTTTTCGACGACCTCTGGTCGTGAGCGAAGGTCAGGGTCGTTGGGGAGCAGCGCGAGACTACAAGCCGAGTAAAATGGGGTCCTGTCTCGCGCTTTGTTCCGCACTCAATTGTCTGGATGTCGCGCGTGAACCCTGGGACCTGCCGGTCTTATGTTTTCCATTTCACCTCTCCCGCGTCAGTCAGAGGCTAAGGTCTTCCCACAGCGCAAACTTTGAAGCCGTATCGCGTCTTGTACATTGTTTCTATACATATTGCCGATTAACGGGGAAAAATCATTGCATTCGGACGCGTATCATATAAAAATCGATGCAATATATAGCGCTGAGCACTCAAGTGTCTCAAAACATAGCCATGCGTAAAAGGTGTCCGCGCGCGCAACAGGTGGATGAAGAAGTTGGAAAGCAGCCTTCGCCATGCACACTTTGGGAGAACCGCAGACTTCCTCGCCTGGCGCACATACTGTTGTATTTCTCTGTCCACAACAATCGTATGAATTGTTTGTTGAAGAACGTTTGAATTTTTAACGCTTCAAACCATTACTTTACATGTTTCCATTGCTGTTACATGTTCTATATAGCACATGATGTTGCGTGGATTTCACAGTAAAAAAATGTTAGAAAACAAAGCAAGCGAGGGTGGAAAGAGAGTGCGCGCGCTTGTGTGTGTGTGTGTGTGTGTGTGTGTGTGTGTGTGTGTGTGTGAAGAGAGAGCAAAAGTTTGGTTAAGTGGAACTCTGCGACAGATGCGCGGGCAAGGGGACCGCGCCTCTGCAGGGGGTGGTTGGGGAGTCAAGTGTGTGTTCGTGCGTGTGGGTGTGCGTGCGTGCGTGAAGAAAAAACAGCGGACATGAGCGCACATTGAGAGCGCGGCTCTTTTACCCGGCGTGATCATTTCACGCTTCCCCCGAAGCCCTTTTTCCACCTAAAGCGTTTAGTCGCAGCTCACTGAACACTTGCAGTCACGCAATAGGGAGCGGAAGGGTCGAATTATTTCAACCTACAACTCGCCAAAAAGTACTGTAGGGAAAAGAAAAAGAGGGAGCAGAAAAAAGTGTGTGTGGGAGTGAGGGTGAGGGGGGCTGAAAAAAGTTTTTGTTCTTTCCTTTTTTTTCTCTTCCATCCATCCCGTTCAGCAGCTCCTCCCAGGGCAGTATGGAGCAGGATAGTCCTTCACTCACGCTGGGGAGAGCAGGTAGGGCCGCTGGCTCTCTTTTTACATTTGCGGTTGAGGGGAGTTCTTTTAATATTAAAACACATGACGGTCTTTGTGGTTTCTGTTTCCATAGAGGTGGGGCTGTCTTCGTTTCGTCTAATCCTGGTGTTGATTTTGGGAAGATATTTTAGGCTATTCAAGTTGGTTTGGGGGTTGTAGTTCTATAGTTAAGGTTTTGAAGGTCCTACTGCCTTTTCACTCTTTTAGGCAATTGTCTTTCTAAAGTCTCACGTTCTGTTGTGGTTGAACTAGCATCATTAGGAAACGTGATCCTTGTTTATTTGAAAAGAGACATGTTTGGATGGGGGACTAGATCCTGTGTTTGTATGTGTCTACAGTAGGCCTCAAACAAGACACAGTAGGCCGCGCTATCACTCCTATTGGGAGCGAGCTCAGGTAGATTTTACAGTATAGCCATAATATGTATGCGGATGTATCCAGTGTGCAGTTCGTGAACTTCGGTGTTTTAAGGGCACGGTTTAAATAGCCTCGTATCTTTTCGCTACAGCTGTGATATGTTGGTCACTGGTTTGTGATCGATCTTGAAAAGGTACATGCACACAGACACACGAATACACAGTTTTTCTATTTAATGGGACATACTATCTGAACTGTCTGACCTGCTCATCTAAAGACGCTGTCTCCTGTTGTGTTGTTAAATTATTATAAATGATCACTCAATAGAAAGAAAAACAGTCGTAGCCCACAAGCCATGTGTAGAATATTCTGTTTCAAAGATGTGATGTGCAGACCTACTGTAGTCCTACTGTAGCCCTACTGTGAAAACGACTTGCACCATTTCCCTTTCTTTCACTTTTCTGTCCCTGTTTAGATGTGTTTGACTAAAGGATCCAAGACGCATAATAGCTGTGTCAGTGCTGCAGTCTCCATGTTTCTATGCAACAGGTCATCCCTTCTCTTTATGCTCGTATATTCATAAAAGCAGCGGGGTGTTTGTACAGAACTAGAGCAGCACATCGACCCTCCTATGGCACCCAACGGGCATCCAATCATTTCATACCGGTGCCCGCTGCGGCGCCATTGATAAAACGTCGTTTGTCATTTATAACCTGTGGGCATCCAAATTATTTCCCCACATTTTGACAAGTGTTGGATGTATTCGATTGGGCTGGATTATACTGTAGAAAAATGACAAATAGGATTATGAGCAATGACGTACCGAGTTCCTTAGGCTAGTTACCTTCCATTTTCATATGATGAAACGTCATTCTGCAGGTTTAGGCTGCTATTGTTTAAAACAGAGTGACTGCCTTAATGTAACATTGTACCCCATTGAGTTAGAAAGCAAAATCTAAAAACTAACAGTTTGAATGGTTACACGTGGCGTCTTTCAACTTCCACAATACGTGTGATTGGCGGTTTGCCTGGAGGACGTTATAACCTTCTTGTCGTGCCCTATCTTCTCCTGTCTAGCCCTGTGTTTCAGGAGTGTTGTTCAGCAAAGAGAACAAGGAAATAGCCAATAAAGGATTTGGCTCCATGAGTGTTGAAAGGTATAACCCTTTGACCGGACTGGACTGGAGATCATTTAAACAACCTCCCTTGTTGTCAGGCAGTTTATATCTCATGGTTTTCCCTCGGTCGACTTCCTTCTACTTTCAAATACGGACGTGTTCGGGATGCAAAGGAATAGACTAACCTACTCGATACAAAAGAGAGGAATTAGCCAAATCTAAACGGGACTTTAGTGTATAATTCCATACTCATTTTCACATCCGTTCAATATCAGCGTCCTCCGAGTACGCTTTACGTCTCCTGAAGGTTACAAGATCCCAAGGCCAAGTTGCTACAGAAGCCACTGTCAGTCAAGGACTCCTCTGACCGCACCAGTCCATTGATAGACAGGACCCCCTGGTAGGCAGTGCGCGCGTGTGTGTGATTATGCAGTGTGACAGGCCAGTTTCTGACCAGTCATATGCTGTGGGCTGCCCCTGCACGTTCATTTCTGGTCGTTTTACGGCGCCTTCACACGGATTTGAAGGGGACGCAGGTAGGGGTGGGAGTGGGGGTGGTGGTGGTGTGTGTGTGTGTGTGGGAAGGGGGGGGGGATGACCCGGATACACATCACCAGATCGAGGGAAGTGAAGAGGATGCAGACTGTGAACCACTACTTTTGTAGAGATATGCAACATGTGGTCTAGCCTATTGGCAAAAGGCGTCATGTGTGACGCTTTGGTAGCCTCCATAATGGTCATGGGTAAAATAGTCCCACGTTTGGAGCGTCCCAAGGTCAATCTTTCTGAGTCGGATGTTTTGGCCTAGCCTTTTGGTCCTGAATGGTCGCAGTGTGACGTTACCTATACTGATCAGCTATAATTGAGCAAACTGTTCAGTTAAAATAAAATGAGACATTGTAGTTATATAAACCATAGTTTGAATCTTGACCATTGTTCTTTTTTATTTTACACTCTTCAAAGGTCGCTCTCGAGTCAATAATTCACTTTATTTATTAGCTATTACTTTTTTATTTCAAACGAATGCCAACTTAAGGAGAGATACGGGCATTTCTCATTATGTGTACAGTCAACGGGCGTGTAATCAACGAGCTCGTGGAGTTAACATGCGCTATTAATTTTTCATTGCTTTTTCGTTCGAGGCTCACGCGCCCAAAAGCTTGCATAGAAGAGAGGTAAAGGGAGGCAAGACCCAAACAACAACGTTGCCTCCAAATTTGCCTCCAAATGATTATCACGTCTCAACCAAATTCTGAGAAAATGTTTTTTATGCAACCCCCCTCCCCTTTTCCGACACGCGGGAAACATTGCAGAGGTAATGAAATATGGTAATGGATTAGAACCCCGGATTAAACTCGTCGCGCGCCCTGATGGAAGTTTTCTCCAAATTTCCCAGCCTAAAGCAACAACAATTTGTATACATGATTGATTGTGTTTGGCGTTTTTAATTGCTTATGCATTTAATTTGCTAATCGGCAAGAGCGGGATAAGGACGGTATTTTTTTCTGGCAAAAGGAAGGCTATATCTTTAAAACAACTTGGCAAAGGGAGTGAAACCCACGATGAAAAAACGAACAATGATAGAATCCAATAAAAACGATCTAATTTGACTTCGAATTCATCTTGAACTAACCATTTGGCTCTGGCATTTTAAGTTAGTATAAAAACTACGTAAATCTGAACATGCCTACCACAGTAGCTCAATTATATTTTGAAATATAGGCTACATTAAAATCAAGACAGAATTAATCAGGGGATATCCATTCACCATTACCATTCATCATGATTTGATATATACATTTTTCTTTCCATGTCTCTCTGTGGCTCCTGTCGTCAAACAAATATCCTCAAATTATAAATGTCAATGTAGCGTCCAACTAAAGCATTTCATAAGAGGATCGCAGCCTATGTCCTGTCTATTGGACTGTAAAACTACAATAGCTGCGTTAGGCCTAGTTTCACTTTCTTCTACGTGTTCTTCTCCCTCTGTTCTCCCTTTGGCCTAGTTGTTTATTTGAAAAGCAATTCATGTCAATAAAACGTTTTTGAAATATAAATGAGGATTAGAGTGAATGCTTGAAATCTAGTGTTTGATCTCTGACAATCAGTGGATTATACAGAAGCGTAAGTGTTGAATGTTGCAGAATGCAGCCGATTAATGTCATTAGTCTACTGATGTGTTTGCTACGTTATTTAGAGTAGTTAAAAGTAAAAGCCTCACAACAAAAAATATCATGTTTCTAAAATATGTTAAATATGCTTATCCTATCAACAACTGACATTATGTTGGTTCTTAAGACTTTAGATTTTTTAATTATTGAAATCTTTTTAGGGAAAATGTATCTTCAGTCGAATGCCGACTAATGTGGTCTGAATAGGACAAGTGTTTGTGTGCGCATCTGTAGGTGTGCCTGCGCGAGTTTGACTTTCAAGGATCCCAAATGTGCTCGCCCTCTCGTGGTCCCCGCAGGAAACAATCTTTCGAGCGTAGCCGATCCAAACACCAGTCAGCTTGGAGCCTGTAGACTTCTCTTGCGTATAGCTAAATACTTTTGCGTGTAGAAAAATATAGGATATTCTCAGATCATGTTTGGTGACAACAAAAAAGTACCTTGTCAAAATACCTTGTCAAGTGATTTTTCTAGTATACCGGATGAAAATATGCTCCAAATGAAATTTATGTTAAAGCCTTTAATTTAGTTTAATAAATATACTCGATGATTATTATACATTTTCTCTCCTAGTGTTTAGGGCCATTGCAGCCTAACCTTTTTGGACAGTATACGTCCATTTCAGTTTAAAGTAGTCTGGCCTTGTTTAAAAACTGTTAACATTAATGACCATTTTTGTTGGTCTGAAGCACTTTATGCGTCGCTAAGGTCGTCTGTTGATCATACAAGTTTACAAAAACAGCTTTACCAGCCTAGTTGAATTTTTATCGGTGTCAAGATGGAATATTCGATTGTAGGGAGATTATTTTATGCATTAAACCTAAAACGTGTTGAAGGAAAAGCCTGTGCAGTCTGACGGATTCACATCACAGACAAAATGATTAAACGTCGAGAAGAGGAAGAGGGGAAAATAACACTATTTAATTTGGTTGACGCTGTAGGCTATTTTTCTGGTTAATATTTCAGAGGTGAAGCCGAGTTATGCCCTCCTAACTCACGTGGGACGAGTACGTATTGAATCTCTCTCATTTTGGTGTGTTGAATGTGATGCTGGCCAGTTGCATTTGATTAAAAACGGCACCGTTTGGGATACACAATCAATTAAGTAATGAGTGGAGATGCATGTTTCATAGCTGTCTTCCTCTGAGTTATAGGGTTGATAATCCAGGATTGGATAAGACTGGCGCTCTCTATAACACTGATACTTCTGACTTCATGTTTGCGAGATGTTGATATAATCCATTCCGATCACATGTCAGACATTTTGCCACCTATTTCAGTGGAAATAAATCGAAACATACCTAAATCATTTACTGGGATGTTTAACGTATTGAAAATTCAAGATGAGATGATTTTTCGTTTTCGTGTTTGTTAGTCATTAAGTGGAGTGGTCAGAGAGGGGACAGCTTTCAATTCTATGGCAAAGTTCAATTTTAAGGCCTAACTGCAACTAAAGCTCATTTCAATAATTCTCAATTAATTAGCCGTTCAATATTGACATGAATAAATTGTGTGTAAATGGATATAAATGCAATAGGTGTTTTACCTTGGTAATTGAAATTAAACATACAATCATTGAGTCCCAAAACCCAGTGTCGCCACACAAGCCTTCCTATTTGTCAACTAGCAATTCGGACGATGCGTCATTCGCCCGCAGGATTTGGACCAACCAATCAGTTTCCTCCTTACCAGATGCTATCAAGGGTTGGTGATGACGAAAAGCCATGCCTGGGCCGTGATTGGCAGGCTTGGGTTTGAGTGACACCAGCGCGCGGGCGTGAGTAGTAGGTCCAAGGGGCTTGCGCGCGGGCGCTGTCCACACGAGAGCTGGTCCTGAAACGCGGCGTGCGCAACTGTGATCGCTCGCTCTGTGACTGGACCCACCGGGAGGCAGCGTCTTGCTGTAACTAAAGCTCTCACAGAGGGAGCGATAACGTGAAGATACATACCGGTGCATGTAACGGGATTGTTTTTCTGTTGTTACCAGGCATTCCTGTACTAACACGCATCTCGGGGATTCTATTTGGGTGTGTGCGTAAAGGGCACCGAACCTCTAACACACAAACCCAGATCTGCTCTTTATCACAACGGGACAACTCTCAAGTTCCTCTGAAAACATTAACATCAGGTTCCGTTTATCATTTCTTTTTCTTTTCTGACGTTTGAGAAACTTTCCAGTTTGAGCCCCTCAGATGTGCGCTCTCGTTTTGCTCCGATGCGCTCTTATGGAAGTCATGGCAACGTTGACGGAGTCTGCCAGCAAGCGAGAGGACTGAGGACGCGTCGTTTTCTCCAGTGCCTGGAGTACCGAGAGAAATGTTCAACGCTGAATAAACTGGACAACCGGACATCTTGGATTTGGAGCGAATATTTTACCCAAACAGACATATGGGGGATTTCGACGGAGCTTAGTGCATACCGGTCACGGTGTTAGAGTTTAGAGTCGACCGGTTAGGTGAATCAGGGACAGGCACAGCTCCTTGCCTTAACGGTTCAGTCACAGTTCAGGGGTCACACGGCCAACGGACCGAGAAGCAAGAGATTCCGTCACCAAGTGATTTAGGCTACCCACTTTCCTAATTGATTCAGTTTTTGACCTCTTATTTTGTATAATTAATCTTAATTTATTTTAAGTTTTATTTTTTTAATTTTTTTAAGATGAGTTCTCTTGATCCACTAAGGGAGTTAAGTCCGTTTATATTTATGCAAATTTGATATTTCTCCCCAACTTCCCAAACTCGGTGACCTTAAAGTCTCAATGAAGAAATCGATTTAACGTTTGGTTGTAGTCTGTTCCGGGTCCTTTCATTATCAGTCAAATTTGTTACGTTAATTATTTTTTGGGATCATTATTATTATTATAGTTGTGTGTGACTAGGGTTAACCCTGACCCGAGCTTTGTGACTGGTTATAGCTCCACGAAATCGTTTTTACCCTTTCAAAGTTTTTCCACTTTCAACTGAACAAAAACATTTCTCAAAAGACAAAACTTCTCGGAAGGACCTTTTTAGTATTTTTGTAACTCTATTGCGTGCAGAATACGAGGACCGGTGACCTCGTGAAGACGCACGTACCGTAGGGGCCTCCATCCCCCCACGCGAGACCTTACAGATGGAGATTCACTGTAAGCACGACCCGTTCGCGGCAATGCACAGTGAGTAACGCTCTAGGAAACCTGTCATCTCCATCTTTGCCTATACTGATCATTACAAGACCATTTTGCCAAGTTGGCTTGAGGGTCTTTTAAATACTTTCAAACAAACTCTCAAAACATAGCAGAATATGGTCTACATCAGTAATAAAAAAAACCGTTAAACTTTCACGTTGCTTGGTTTAAGGAAATACAATTGCATGGTTATATACATATTGAGCCGTGCGGCATAGGCCTAGTGAATTGGTTTGGTGATAGTATCTAGTAGTCTGCCGGGGCAAGCGATATCCCAGTTGTTTCTTGAGAGGAAATGAGGTGTGGGGGTGGAGGGATGGTGAGTGTGGAAGGATGGTGAGGATGGAAAGGTGAGGGGGCGAGCAAGCAACCAGCGAGGTAACAAAGCATGACTAAAAGCTGAACTTGACCCATTGTTATGAAGCCTCAAACTCCTACCAGTAAGGTTAACCTGTTTACACGGACACAGGTACATTAGTGGTCGGCCGGGGAAATGTGAGAGTGCTCGTACGCGTTCACAAGGCATGTTTTGTCATGCACTGAAAAATGAAGAGAATCAGAGAATCGGACGGTAAAACCTGGTCACTCAATCGTGACATGGCGGGCTGCAGCGCATCAGGTCACGTTTTTTTCTCTTCTCACATCCACCCTCCTCACTTTTCTCTCTCCGTTTCTCTCGCCCTTTCTGACCCTCGCATTGTGCTACTTCTTGTTTTAATGCTTGATAACTGAGAACCGAGCTTCCTTTGAATTAATTTGCCTCGACTGGCTAAAAAGGTCTTACCTATGGGTCTGCCAGCAGTACATAGTTAAGATGAAAAATTGCTGCATGTTCTGATTTGCGTTTTAAACAGTGGCAGTGTTAACGATGGTCATATTAATGATGATGGGCCTATTGACAATACGATTACGTTAATAATATATTGGACGACCATAGACATTTTGTAACTGCAGTAATGAAATAACGCAACTCATGCAAATTAAATAAATAAATACATCAAATCCTTATATGAAATCCGAATATGTAGACCACCAGTCATTTGTAAGCTTTTTAATATTATTGCTGTTATTTAACAATAAAGCTGGACTGCATAGCTTATCATGCTATTGCCGTTACGCTAATGCCAAATAATACCCGCGGGTATTGCAGCGTGATTACCAGGTTTACCGAGGGATCCCGGAGAAGACTTGTCCTCTCACACTCCGTTATGTGGAATGACAGTCATTCTCACGCCACGTTAAACGCTAGATTAAACGGACACATTTCAAAAGCTAGAACGAATCACGTTTCCTATCCATTCCGGCTTTTGAACCACCAGACCGTTTCTTTCCAGACGCTAAACGATCTAGAGCTCGACAGTGGCGAGGCTAAAGATACTTCAGGGCCCGGGGATGCTTTAAATGATTTCACACAAATGTCAAAGGTGGCGAGGAAGCAAGCGAATTTACTGTGAAGCTTAAACTTTATGGCTGTTAGTGTAGCCTACGTTTAAGGTCTATGCTTGTCTGAAAACTGATCTGTTTATCTGTGAGGGAGAGAGAATTTGTGTGTGTACGTTTTTCAAAGAATGCAAGTTGTTGATTGCAGGATACATGCAGACAATATCCGAAGGACGAAGACAAATATCACCATCAAATGAGTTGGATCAGGCAATTGGATTTAATTGTTTATTTTGCCAATGAATGAATTTATCTAATTAACATCTGTATTATCATAGTTGACTTTCACACAAATGGGATATGTTGGTCATTCTTGGAGCAGTAGGGATATTTTACTAGGCTACAAAAAGCATACTTCCTAGATTTCAGCAATGGTAAAGTCTACGTAGCCTAATAACCCTGCTTTATTCTTGACCGACTGATTTAAAAAATAAAACTGAAAAATCCAAAGAAGAAGACAAATTATGAACGTCAAAAACGTGCATCCTATATTTATTGTCGACCTACCTTTAACAAGGCTCATACATATTATTTTATATGATTCAGCTTCAACTTTTAAAGGCTATTTTTTAAATTATAAAGTAACAGCATGGTCAAGTCTTCACGCGTAGCCTCTGCTCCAGGCAAACCAGTATTTTTAAGTAAGTATTCTTTAAACGACACGAAAGCTACATCAGAAATCAGGCATTTAGAATAAAATATGAAATAGGGCTAATCAGAACGCAGCTGTTTTTTGGGTGGACAATAGCCTACTTAGCCTACCATCGGCACATTTGCTAACAAACACTGAGAAAATGTTCTTTACTGTATTCAACATTCCAAACGTCTGTCTCTCACCAAGAAAATGCCCAAGAGACACGTTTTTTTGTTTCTGTCGAATGAATCCAACTTTTAAAATGCCTGCCAAGCGCATCTCATAGATCTGTAGGCTACATTGTTTACCCAAGCCGATCTGCCTCATCGGTATTCTCTCCGATAACTTTTTCAAACGTTTTTCCCAAAAGGTAATTTCTGTATCCCGTAACTGCGCTCTTTCAAAGAGAGGGGTCGGGTAACGGTTGCTGCTAGTTTTCATTTGCCTTATTTTTGAATCGTTAGGCCGTGACGCGGCAGTAGATGTGAGATGGAGTGAGAGAGAGAGAGAACTAATGGACCCTATTTTCTGGATGGTGGAGCATGAATACATTTCTCTTTATCTATTTTTCTCCCGGAAAGAACCACTGAATCAATCAAAGTTAAAGGAGAAGCTAGTCTTTTTAGTCATATCTAATAAATGAATACCCTAAATAAATCCAAACAGAGACAAACAGCACCAAGACAAATAATAGCCTAACTCCAGACAAAACTGACCCCTAGGATAGAAGCTTCGCATACATTTTTAAATAGATTTTGTGTTTTCAGTTTTGGAAAGGAAGAAAAGAAAGTGTTTTGATTTGGCAAAAAAAAATGAATTACGTGGTCAAAGTTTATAGCAAAACCTTGATATGTCCTAAGCCAGCGTTTAGTGTAGGCCTAAGACCTCGATCAGTCTTCTTTAATAATTTGTGAAATTCCAAACGAATAATCCTTAGTCAAGAATGAATGGGTCTTAGCGTTAAACAACTAATGCCAAAAGTAAATACACAGATAAGTGTATAAATAGTTATCTGCTGTTTTTTTTGTGGGTCACAAGTAATTTCTCTTCGTCTCTTTACAAAGCAAGGCGTATTTCAGGCGCTGGCCTAGATAGCAAGGGGTGAAAAGAACCATTCGATTTACTCTTATCTGTAAGGAGCGAGAGAGCGCCGTCCGCATTTTCTCTATACACGTATGGCGAGCACCGCTCCGGTTGTATAAACGATTCGACAACAAACAGTTTTTTATTCCACGGAGCAGGCTGGAAACGAAGTGAAGTAATAGTATAGGGGCAAGCACGCGCCGCTATATCTACAACTATTCAGAGAGATTGAGTAGAGAGAGAGAGAGAGAGAGAGAAAGAGAGAGTGAGAGAGTTTAGGTTGCACATTGACAAACCTACAGATGAAGGCTGTCTTCCTTTACAAGTAGGCAATACAGGGGAAAATAATATGTGTATGTGTGTTCATGGTGTGTATGTATGTTCATGTGCATGTTCACAATTTAATTCAATATTTCAGTTTAAGTAGGGCGAGTGAGACATTATCACAGATGATCTGTAGGTGAGCATGTAACTGTGTTGGGAACTGGTGATCTCTGCCCTGTCCAACAGTCAGACTATGACCAGATGGGGGGCCAGTGATGTCAACACAATCAGGACGGTCCTGGATCTGTCAGCTGGAGGTCAATGGGTTAACAGTAATATGGTTCATGTTTAGTGTTTGAATGCAGGGTATCACCAGCAGTAAGGGCATCCCTAGTAGTTTGAGTAGGGTTCATCTAGCTATATTCTCAAAGTTCCCCAACTCACTTTAGCACTGTAACGTCTCGGTTTCCACAGCAAATAATCCTCCCTCTTAAAGTAGTACTAATGTCCCTTTTTTGTTCATGCTCGTGTGTGTACACGTGCGAGAGTGTTCACTTGTGTACTTGTGTGAGTGTGTGTATGTGTGAGAGGATGTGTTGGAGCTGGAGGACAGGACATGGGGACAGGTTCAGGGGAGGATGTTGCGTTGTTAGATGTGTGTTTAAAATATATTACCCCTAGAGCTAGGATTAGTGTCTCTCTTTTTGTGTTTGTCTGGGTTGTGTGTCATGCCCCTACAGACACAATCACCATGTTAATAAAAAGCCAGTGGGTATGAAGAATAATGTGGCTGATTCACCCTTCTGTCAGGGAGAGGGTACGAAGATTCACAGCGGAGTGAGCGAGAGAGAGAATAGAGAGAAAGAGAGACAGACAAATTAGAAATGGAGAGTTGTGAATGCTTAATTGAATATGGTGTGACAGCGTAAAGACTAGTCCATGTTGACGTACAGTGCATGGGTGTGTGTGTGTGTGTGTAGTACCCACTAGAGGCACAGCCTCCTACAGGAGCGTGGCGAGGAAACATGCATAAACTAAGGTCAAATAACAGGGTCAGAGTGAAATAAATGTATGTGTGTTTGTGTGTGAGATAGAAAGCTACAGAGAATCTGATGCAGGCATGAATGCGTAACCAAACCAGCATGTGTGAGAGGTCCCCGTCTCTCTAAGGCCATGTGTGAAGTGATGTTCTAAGAGGAGATGTTCTAAGATGCGATGTCCTAAGAGGGCTGAGTCTAGAGGGAGGTGTTCCAGGACGGGAACAGCTAGCAGGAGGTGTTCAAGGAATGGTGGAGTGAAGAGGAGGTGTTCAAGGAAGGGTGGAGTGAAGAGGAGGTGTTCAAGGAGGGGTAGGGTGATGAGGAGGTGTTCTAGGAGGGGCAGGGTGATGAGGAGGTGTTCTAAAAGGGGTAGGGTGATGAGGAGGTGTTCTAGAAGGGGTAGGGTGATGAGGAGATGTTCTAGAAGGGGAAGGGTGATGATGAGGTGTTCTAGGAGGGGAAGGGTGATAAGGAGGTGTTCTAGAAGGGGTAGGGTGATGAGGAGGTGTTCAAAGAGGGGTAGGGTGATGAGGAGGTGTTCTAGAAGGGATAGGGTTATAAGGAGGTGTTCTAGGAGGGGCAGGGTGATGAGGAGGTGTTCTTGGAGGGACAGGGTGATGAGGAGGTGTTCTAGACGGGGTAGGGTGATGAGGAGGTGTTGTAGGAGGGGTAGGGTGATGAGGAGGTGTTCTAGAAGGGGAAGGGTGATGAGGAGGTGTTCTAGGAAGGGCAGGGTGATGAGGACGTGTTGAAGGCGGGGCAGGGTGATCTGGAGGTGTTCAGGGAGGGGTAGGGTGATGGGGAGGTGTTCTAGGAAGGATAGGGTGATGAGGAGGTGTTGAAGATGGGGCAGGGTGATCTGGAGGTGTTCTAGAAGGGGTAAGGTGATGAGGAGGTGTTCAGGGAGGGATAGGGTGATGAGGAGGTGTTCTAGGAGGGTTAGGGTGATGAGGAGGTGTTCTAGGAGGGGTAGGGTGATCTGGAGGTGTTCTAGGAGGGGTAGGGTGATCTGGAGGTGTGTCTTCATTTTTGCTCTGGTGAAGGTACACTGTACAATCCATTTCAATATTGACCAAAATCCCCCTCTCAAAATCTCTCTTTTCCCCCTAATTTTTCTCATTTAGGACATGGAGGCGTGAACCAGTTAGGGGGTGTGTTTGTGAATGGCAGGCCCCTCCCAGACGTGGTTCGCCAGCGAATTGTAGAGCTTGCTCACCAAGGGGTCCGCCCCTGCGACATTTCCCGCCAGCTACGAGTGAGTCATGGCTGTGTCAGCAAGATCCTGGGACGGTGAGACACGCACACACACCACACACCACACACCACACACCACACACCATACACTAACACACTACACACTACGCACCACACAGTATACAACACACACTACACACTGACACACTACACACTACACACCACACACCATACACTAACACACTACACACCACACACCACACACTAACACACCACACACCACACACTAACACACCACACACCACACAGTATACAACACACACTACACACTGACACACCACACACCATACACTAACACACTACACACCACACACCACACACCATGCACTAACACACTACACACCACACAGTATACAACACACACTACACACTGACACACTGTCACACTACACAACACACACTACACACTGACACACCACACACCATACACTAACACACTACACACCACACAGTATACAACACACACTACACGCTGACACACTACACACTACACACCACACACTGACACACTACACACTACACAACACACACCATACACTAACACACTACACACCACACAGTATACAACACACACCGCACACTGACACACTACACACTACACACTACACAACACACACTACACACTGACACACTACACACCACACACTGACACATTACACACTACACACTATACCCCACACATTGACACACTATACACTACACACCATACACTACACACCACACACTACACACTCACACACTACGCACCACACTACAGACTGACACAAACCCAACATACCATACACTGACACAAACCTTACACACCAACACAACCCCCACACACTACACACCGACACAAACCCTACACACTAAGCGCTGACACAAACCTCACACACGGACACAAACCTTACACACTGACACAAACCTTACACACTGACACAAACCCAATACACCACACACTGACACAACCCCCATACACTGACACACTAACAAAAACCCCACACACAACAAACTGACACAAACCTCACACACTGACAACCCCCATACACTGACACACTAACAAAAACCCCACACACTACACCTTAACACAAACTGCACACACTGACACAACCACCACACACTACACACTGACACAACCCCCACACACTGACACAAACCTCACACACTGACACAAACCTCACACACTGACACATACCTCACACACTGACACATACCTCACACACTGACACAAACCCCAAACAGGCAGAATGCTCAGTCTTGTAAGTGGAGAGTTTTCTCTCTTCATTTCTACACACAGGCTACAGTTTACTGCAACATCAGAGCTCAAAGCAGGTGTAACTGTGTCACTCACACAAACAAACACACACACACACACACACACACACACACACACAATTCATCCATTTCCTCAGGAAGCACAAGGTGTGACCTCACATATCTCAAGATGTACCACTCTCTCACCATTCTCTCTTTCAATGTCTCTGTTCCTCTCTCTCGCTCTCTCATGTTCTCTTTCAAACTTTCATTTTGTCTGTCTCTACTGTCTTTCTATCTGTCTGTCTTTCTCTCAAACTTTTCTCCCTCTCCCTCATCAAAGCTATGTTGGGGGTAAATCCTTGTTCTTTCCTTCCAAGGAGAAAAAGACACAAAGGGAAAAGATTCATCACCTTTAGAATTTGCATCAAAATGACAGTGGCACCATATTTCGGCACAAAAAAAGACAGAAAGACAGAGAAGAGAGAACCCAGACAGAATGTGGAAGGAGGAGGGAGAGAAGCAGAAGATAGAAAAGGAGAGAAAAAGCCATTTGAATGGGTTAGGGGAAAGGATTAACTGGTACGACCGTCAGCTATATCAAAAAATGTGTTGCTCATTGTTCTCCCCCCCTCCTCTCTCTCTCTCTTCTCTCTCTCTTCTTCCTCTCTCTCTCTCCTCTCCCTGCTCCCTCTTGCCTCTCCTTCCCTCTCCCTCTCTGGTCGTTCAACTCACTCAAGCGTTACCTTAAGGGGGCTGGGGGCGTTGGGGGTGGAGGAGAGTAGAGAGATGGTGGGATGGGGGGTGGTTTTATCCTCTCCTCTCTCTCTGGTGCCACGAGAACAAAAACACCAACTCTACCATCCTGTTTGTGTCTGTGTGAGTTTGTGTGTGTGTCTGTGTGTGTGTGTGTGTGTGTGCAGGATATCAATAACCATGCTCGTTTACTCACCAATGATTCTGCTGTGAATAATTTAAATAGTTTTTCATTTGAAAATAGATTGTTTTCCTTTTACTGCGTTTGTACTCCGACTGTGTGTGGTGTGGCACACACGCATGCACGTGTGTGTGTGCCACACCACACACACACGCATGCACGTGTGTGTGTGCGTGCGCCGGACACTAACGGTGGTAAGATTGACTGACAGCCTGCACCCTCCTCTGGCACCTCCCACTTCCTCCCCACCGTATACTGTCCTGGATGTCTCCAAACTGCCCTTCTACATGCAAATGCATTCGTAGAATAGCCATCGGTCGTGGTGTGAGCAGGTGTGTGTTAGGGTGTGTGAATGTGTCGGTGTATTTGTGCACGTATGTGTGTGTCTATGTAATGCTGTCATCCTCTTTCTAACGTAGTGATGTTTGCTATTAAGCAGGCTCGTACCATCACAGGTTTCAGGACTCTTTTGCTTCAGCTGCGACCAGTCAGTGTGTCCCTTGCAACTCGACTGAAAGACATGCCGCCACTGTTTCAACCCGTAAACATGCCACATGTCTTTGAAGACTCAGTACAGCTCTCTCTTTAACCCATGGTGTATCCCCTTGGCTTGATTGACAGGTACTACGAGACAGGCAGTATCCGCCCAGGGGTGATTGGGGGATCCAAACCAAAGGTTGCTACGCCCAAAGTGGTCGACAAGATCGCCGATTACAAACGCCAAAACCCCACCATGTTTGCCTGGGAGATTCGGGACCGGCTGCTGGCAGACCGTGTGTGTGACAACGACAGTGTTCCCAGCGTCAGCTCCATCAACAGGTGAGAACGAGACGAAAAGTGAAGAAGCCCAAAGCACAGAAAGACATAGCTGCCCCACGAGGGGCCACGGAGCCGAAAGCGAGCACAATAGCAACGGAGCCCCAGGCCTCCATATTTATAACGAGGCAGCAGCCTCAGTGGGAAGTCCTCACAACGATGTACGACATGGCACAACCCCTTCCCACTGAGGCACAGAATCGAGGACCGGAGGGAAGGCCGAGGGGGATGGATGGCATGGACCGAGGGAATGAGGAGAGGAAAGAAAAGGGGAATAGAGGTTGTAGCCATTGAGAACAGGCGCAAGCAGGAAGTGTGAGGCCCCTCTGCCATGTCAGCCTGCCTAGCCACTTCACTCACACACACACACACACACACACACACACACACACACACACACACACACACACACACACACACACACACACACACACACAGAGAGACACGTTCTTACGATGGTCATGTTTTCTCTGTCACTTGTTCGCCTCTCTCTCTCTATCTCTCTGTCTCACACACACTCATATACTTTGGTCCTCTCTCCTCCAGGATCATTCGAACTAAAGTCCAGCAGCCACCAGGCCAGACAGGCCCAATCTCTGCTCACAACTTAGGTAAGCCACACTGTTACACCGTCAGACATGTACCATGATAATGTTACTTTGTCAGTAGCGCACCCTGGGAATGTTACATCGACAATAACACATCCAGGTATTGTGTAAAAATGTTAAGGGAAATTACTAAAGTATCAAAGTATAAAAATACAGGGACCCTGTCCCTCCCTCCTCCCTCCTCCCTCCTCCCTCTCCCTCCTCCTCCTCCTCCTCCCTCCCTTCTCCTCCTCTCCACCCTCCTCCCTCCCCTCTTCTCTCTCGTCTCTCTCCCTCTCTCTTCCCTCTCCCTCTCTCTCCCTCTCCCTCTCCTCTCCTCTCCCTCCCTCCCTCTCCCCCTCCTCCCTCCCTCTCCTCCTCCTCCTCCTCCTCCCTCTCTCTCTCTCACCCTCCAGTGGATTGTGTTTCGGTGTCTGTCAGATCTTCATAATCACATTTCGTCACTTAATCTAAATTAATTTCACACACACTGCTCCCCAACACACACAAACACACACCTCACTAAGATGACACAGATAAATGGATCCAAGTCTCAGCCGGAAAATTGAACATTGGGATTTGGAGAGCAAAATAGAGAAAGAGAAAGAAAATCTGATAATTGCGGTTCTAAAGGAAGGGGTCGAAAAAAGGAGGGATATGCATCCATTACATTGTTCGTGTCGTTAGTGAATGAGAGCAGGCAGCACAGGACTTTGATCTGACGCTTAGCGATTTGGCCCTCTTTTTCCCACTCTTTCTTTCCTTTCCCGTCTTGTCGTGTTTGGTGTCTGCGGGGAGAGGGGATTAGGACGTCTCCACACCTTTCTGGCCCTCCAGGGACACCATCCTGTCACTCACACCTAGCTCCACTGACAGGAGGACTGATAGGAGATCGGGAGGGTTACAGTGTGTGTGAATGTGTGTGCGTGTGCGTGTGTGTGTGAGACAGGTATGTGGCTTGCTCCCTCGAGGGGCAGATCAGACAGAGAGATGAGAAGAGAGAGGAGAGCGCAGAGTGTTTCTAAAATCATAGATCACACACGTTAGCAATAGAATTGATTAATCTCACACACTGTATACTGTATAGATGACTAATCCCATACACTGTATACTGTAGAGATGATTAATCCCATACACTGTATACTATAGAGATGATTAATCTCACACACTGTATACTGTATAGATGACTAATCCCATACACTGTATACTGTAGAGATGATTAAT
Source organism: Plecoglossus altivelis (assembly GCA_036571765.1). Lineage (NCBI taxonomy): Eukaryota > Metazoa > Chordata > Actinopteri > Osmeriformes > Plecoglossidae > Plecoglossus > Plecoglossus altivelis. The sequence continues at coordinate 6,551,397 of BROE01000012.1, forward strand.
CTCACACACTGTATACAGTAGAGATGATTAATCTCACACACTGTATACTGTATAGATGACTAATCCCATACACTGTATACTGTAGAGATGATTAATCCCATACACTGTATACTGTAGAGATAATTCATGTCACACACTGCATACTGTAGAGATGATTAATCCCATACACTGTATACTGTAGAGATGACTAATCCCACACACTGTATACTGTAGAGATAATTCATGTCACACACTGCATACTGTAGAGATGATTAATCCCATACACTGTATACTGTAGAGATGACTAATCCCACACACTGTATACTGTAGAGATGACTAATCCCACACACTGTATACTGTAGAGATGACTAATCCCACACACTGTATACTGTAGAGATGACTAATCCCACACAAACCCTTCATGCGATACCTAACCCTAACCCTGCAGCCTTAACAAATCCTTCCTAATCACATTAAACAACTAATCTGACCTTTGACCTATGTTACCAGCCTCCTCCGTCGCAGCAACACAGGTCTCTGCAGTAACCAGCGACTCGGCTGGCTCCTCCTACTCCATCAGCGGCATTCTGGGAATAAGCTCAGCTGCCGACGCTGGCAAGAGGAAAAGAGATGATGGTAAGAGTGTGTGTGTGTGTATCTGTGTGTGTGTATCTGTGTGTGTATCTGTGTGTGTGTATCTGTGCGTGTGTATCCGTGTGCGTGGGGGGGTTAAACTCCCCTCATATATACTTTATCCTCAGGTGAACTGTTTCCATTTTCTCTCTCCTTCTCTCTCTCTTTCGCCCTCTTTCGCTCTCTTTCTCTGTCTCTGTCTGTCTGTCTGTCTGTCTCTCTCTCTCTTCTCGTCCTCTCTCTCCTCTCCCCACACACACACACCACACACACACACACACACACACACACACACACACACACACACACACACACACACACACCGGACTATTTTTGGGCCCCCTGTTTTCCAGACCTTAGTGAGAAAAGCACAGATGGAAAAAGCCTAACCCATCAGGATAGTTGACATATGTGTGTGTGTGTGTGTGTGCGTGTGCGTTTGTGTGTTGGTGTGTGTGTGAACATTTGCCTCTTTGAAGTGCAGATCAAATATCTTGGTTCAGTTCGATATTTTTGTTTGTTTTGGTTTCTTTTTATGCAGTAAAGCACATCACTGAAAATAATTAGATATCGGTTGTCTTATTTCAGTCGATCATTAGTACTTGTCTGCACTTACATTTATTAACATAGGTTTGTGCAGTAGTGTGTCTGCACATATGAGTGAGAGAATGAATGTCCGTCTGTATGCATGTGAGACTTTCACTGACATTAAAAAGCCATCACTGAGACTCAGTCTCCTACAGTAAATGAGACAACATATGAGTGTGTGTGTGTGTGTGTGTGTGTGTGTGTGAGGCCATCACTGAGACAGTCTCCCATGGTAAATGACACAGGACCAGATGTTGGAGCTAGAGGGGGTGACAGAACGCTGCTGGGCCCACCCTAACACACATGCGCGCACACACACACACACACACACGCACACACGCACACATACACACACACGCACACACACACATTTCTTGCACATCTTTCTTCTTGCACGTTTCAGTGAGTTTTGAGGGAGCCCCCTGGTATGCTTGGATACGACCCACTCCTTGTTAGCACAGCAGTAGGACTGACGTCCAGCCAGTGAATATCTAGTCAGTCTATGTCCATGACAAGACAGGAGAGTGGGGATCCAGTCAGCACATTTCTATGACAGGCCAGGAGAGTGAATATCTAGACAGTGTTGGCTCTGTGATGAGTTAGATTGTGTCATTACCGGCAATGTTAATGACAACAACCATTACCATGGCCCCTGCTGTGTGTGTGTGTGTGTGTGTGTGTGTGTGGGTATAGATACAGCAGCTGTGCAGGGGAACAGGAGAAGGCGTGACCGGTAGTTGGGGGTGGAGGGTGGGTGGTGTGTAAGGGGTGTGGGGGGCAGGAGTGTGTGTGGGTAAAGCTCTGCGGTGACCTCTGACCTCCCCCAGAGGAAGGGGAAGTGGGGGGGTGGGGGGGGAGTGGGGGCATGAATGGGAGAACTTGACTTGTGAGACATAAAGGCGCATTATATCCAAGACCTCTCCTCTTTAGGGAGATTTCAGGGAGGTAGTAAGAGTGTGTGTGAGTGTGTGTGTGAGGGGTCGGACACTGCTGCATCCAAACTTTGTACGTAACAATGTATCTAGTCGCTGTCCCCCTTCGGTGTTGGTGTTTTGGATAGATTTGCGTCGTCATAACCACCATGACTTTTCCCAGAACAGCAGGTCGACCTTTCACCTCTCTGTGCATCCAGCGTGACACCGAACGGCTTACCAAAGAAAAGCACCGAGAGAAAGAGAGAAAGAAAGGGGGAGGAGGGGGGAGCAGGAGAGGAGGGAGGAGGAGGGAGGAGGAACTTTTTACCCACAGTGTTCTTCCCTTTGCCCCGCCCTTTGATCAGTGAAGTTTAGGGGGCACATACACACGCACCCACACACACACACACGCAGCCACACACACACACACACACCCAAACACGCACCCACACACACACACACGCGCACACACACACAAACGCACCCACACACACGCACAAGCACATACACACACACAAACCCAAACACACACACACACACACACATACACACAGGGTTTAGTCTATGGGGTCAGAGTTACGACCCTCATCCCATCAGTATGATAATCTATGTCAAGTGCAAAGAGATTCACGCCAGTGGTGTCCCACCCCCATGGGCACACACACACACACACACACACACACACAGAGTCTCACTCACAGTCGGATGGGAGACAGACACAAACAAATACACTGTCTGACTATGATTCACCTCTTGTTTGCCTTCTGATGAGGAAACAGTTTCCAGAGAGTGTGATAAAAAGAGAGAAGAGGATGACTAAGTGAGGTAGGAAGCGAGGGAAGAAGGGCAGGAGAGAGAGGACAATAAGTGGTCATTGTTGGTTTTGTTCTCCTCTGAAAAAGAGGGAAGAGAAGAGTTTTCCTTCTCAGAAGGCCGTTACAAGATTGAAGCAGCCTTGTGTGTGTGTGTATGTGCCTGTGTGTGTGTGTGTGTGTGTGTGTGTCCAACAGTGAATAGGATTTAACCCGTCACGGCAATGAGTTTCTTTTCCACTGGCCATGGACACAATGAGACCAGCCGGATATCAAACCATCCATCCAGACACACACACACATACACACACACACATACATACACACACGCATACATACACACACACACACACACACACGTACACACACACACGCGCGCGCGTTTGTTAATGCATTGTCAGATTGCGTCAGTAATGATGATGAATGGATGATGTTTATACTGTCATTACAGACACTCTAGGGTTGAGAAAATATATGATCTCTATCTCTCGTTCTCCACTTCTTCTGTCTCTTGCTATCTCTCTCATCCCTCGATCAGTCTTCTGTGTGTGTTCTGTCCTAGAAAGAGTCAGTCTTTGAAAATGACGCGTGAGTGTGTGTCAGTGTGTGTGTGTCTGTTGGAGAGACAAGGGACAGAGAGAAAGCAATAAGCTGGCTGAAATGGTACCATCAGAGCAACATGATTGATCAATTGAATTCCATCAGAAGGCCTGGCCAGTGGGATTAGGAGGGTCGCCTTGGGATGCCAAGCTAAAGCATCACAGACATCATACTGACTTTATCTCCCTGAGGAGGTTCCTGTCACTAGACACCCTGATCATACACTCCCTGACTGGGCGTGCGTGTGTGAAGGACACTTTATAATCAAAGTAAGAAAGCGTTAGAAATGGCGTGTTCCCATGCTTCAAGTTAAGCTGTGATGCAGTGGTGTTAAACCCATTGAAAGCATCGTTGGTGAGTACTTCTGTTGTGCTGTACAGTAGATTCAAGAGAAATTCAATATGGTCAAAATATTTCTCGTGATTCATCCTCCTAATTCTCTCTTCTTTTTCCTGATGATCCTACCTCTCTCTTCTTTTGTCTCTCCCTGCACCCCCTCCCCTTGCCCCCCTGCACTTGAGCCTTGCTAAAATGGATCTGTCTTTGCCCCAAATGAAAGATTCTTTATTTTCGAGACTCCCCACCTCTATCCCCAAAACCCTCTGTCTGTCTGTCATTTCTCTTTCTCCTCACAAATATATAGCCTATAACGAATAATATATATGTCTATATATATAATATATATATATATAGAGAGAGAGAGAGACAATGACATATAGTGTGTTTATGATATATATATTCTACTCAGTCATATATATAGAGGAGACGAGAAGAGAGGAGAGCAAGAGAGAAAAGAGATAGACATATATAACGGAACCATTACCTATCTAGTATGACAGAGAGAGAGAGACAGATCATATATTATATTAATATATTATAATATAAGATTATATAATATATATATATAGAGAAGAGAGAGAGAAGAGAGACAGTATTATATATAGTGCTGGAATTCGCCCCTTGTTGGGACAATAAAAGCGATCTTTATCTTATCTTAATATATATGATAGGGGGTAACTAATATATAATATATATAGATATATATACTATGATACTTATAGCGAGAGA
>BROE01000012.1:6557412-6812412 GCA_036571765.1 Plecoglossus altivelis
CCCTGCCTCGCCCTGCCTCGCCCTGCCTCTCCCTGCCTCTCCCTGCCTCGCCCTGCCTCTCCCTGCCTCGCCCTGCCTCTCCCTAGATTCTCACTATCCTACCTTACTCTTCCATGTCCTGCCTTGTTCCTCCCTACACTGCCCTTCACTACCCTGTCCAGTGGTGCCATATCAAACCACTTGTCTTCTGTGTATTTCTATAATGTAATTAAAACAGAACTGCTCAATGGAAAATAAAGAAAATGTGTATGTCAGCCAATAGCATTAGAAGGCTGTAGCGCTCAGGACCATCCATTCACACTGGATCATGTAGTTGATTGTAGCTCAAGCTGGGATACTATTGACTTCTTCCACACTGCCAGGTAATGAGTGATGCTGGGGTTTGGACCTGTCTGTCAATATGACCTCCTTTCCTACTGCTCAGGAATGTCAATAGAACACTCAGGTGGTATGCTGATGTATCGTGGGAAAAAAGGAGGGGCTTATGGGAAGCAACCAATCCCAACTGAGTTTCATGTTAACAGTCATGACGGTACTGGGTTCGTGCCAGGCTCTATGCAGCCTGTTTAGAACCCTGAATGTTTCAAAGCCGGAAACAGACATTCTCAGCCTCACAGGAAGCTGATGAGATGAGACCCTTGAAGAGGAAGGTGCTTAGCGGAGGCCCTTTCCTGCTCTGTCAGCAGAACTCTCTAGACTGAGAGGTCAGAGGTTGTATCAGGACAGGACCTGGTCTGACCAGGGCAGAGAGAAGCTTTGGCCAGTCCAAGACCCAGACTGACATCTGGACTGACAGCCATTCTCCTCCAGCTGACCCACACACACTGTGTAGTGTTTAGGGCCGAGAGGTCGATGGGGATTGGCTATCGAAGCTCTATAGCCTACGAGAGAAGACTATAATACCCATAATGCTGAGGTCAGGCCCCAAGTCAGGCCCAGGGGTCGGAGATCAGGGGTGAGGGGTAGGGGTGTTAACCTCCACATCACATAGACTCTGTAAGACACGGTGGGGTCACACACACATACTTGCATGTGGACAACAGACACATTCCTGCACCTGCATAAACACATTCTCTCTTTCACAAACACACACATGGATGCCTTCACTTATGGGCACACATGCACACTTGTGCACATGCAGACACATCACCTAGTGTCACATGCAAACGGTTACATGAATTCAGACACATTCAAACACAAGGCAAAGCCTCTCATGGCAGGAACATCCTTGTCCTTTCTCTCGCCTCCCTTGGCGTCTCCCTCTCTCCCCTCTCCCCCTGTCACTCTCCCCAGCACTCCTGTCTTCCTGTCACACTCTCTCCCCTCTTCCCCTCCCCCATCTCCCACTGCAGCCTGAAAACTTTTAGTTCCCAAACAGAATGATTGACAGACACACACTGAACACTGGTGACTGGCAAGTCACAGGTCTTAGAGGGGGGGGTGGATAGGGTGGTCATGAGGGCACATTTTAAGAGACTGCTGGTGGACTTGCTTGGACCTGACCTGGGGCTTGTGTGTGAGGTGCTTTGTGTGACCGAGCGGGTGTGTCTGTGTTGGTGTATCCAGAACACAGAGACTGTGGTAGCAGAGTCATAGCAGAGGGCTCCAGGGCCTCCTGTTTTAGCTCTGTGGCAGTGTTACCCAGTCTCTGATCTCTCCTTTCTGTTGGCTATCCTCTCTCACACAGTCTCTGATCTCTCCTCTCTGTTGGCTATCCTCTCTCACACACAGTCTCTGATCTCTTCTCTCTGTTGGCTATCCTCTCTCACACACAGTCTCTGATCTCTCCTCTCTGTTGACTATCCTCTCTCACACAGTCTCTGATCTATCCTCTCTGTTGGCTATCCTCTCTCACACTGTCTCTGATCTCTCTTCTCTGTTGGCTATCCTCTCTCACACAGTCTCTGATCTCTCCTCTCTGTTGGCTATCCTCTCTCTCACACAGTCTCTGATCTCTCCTCTCTGTTGGCTATCCTCTCTCACACACAGTCTCTGATCTCTCTTCTCTGTTGGCTATCCTCTCTCACACTGTCTCTGATCTCTTCTCTCTGTTGGCTATCCTCTCTCACACAGTCTCTGATCTCTCCTCTCTGTTGGCTATCCTCTCTCACACACTGTCTCTGTGGTCTATTAAGTCACAGTATTAATTAGTGTGTGCGTGCGTGCGAGCCTGTCAGGCGTAGTGATTTTGAATTTCCCTTTAATCACTTCCTATTACCCAGGTGATACATCACAGATCCGATCGTCCCTCCAGCCCCCCAGGGTCCTAGCGTCCAACTGGGGGAGGGGCAAGAGGAGAACTGGGAGGGGAGTTGTGGCAGCTGGACAGGGAGGAACAGAGCTGCCACTCCCCCCCATTCTTCCTCCATCCCTCCCTAACTCCCTACCTTGATTCCTTCCTTGCTTCCTTGTTTCCTTCCATCCTTCTAATCTAGCCATGCTTGTGGTATTCCCCCCAGCATGCGTCAGTTCTACTGAGGAGGAAACTGAAGAGTGAGTGCTGCTGAACATCTTCCCTCCACTGCCAGGCTCAGTCTTAGTCTGCGCACTGATAAATATCTGCCTTCCAGTCTCCCCGGGCTCTGTTTTGGGGTTTGCGGTTCACTGTGAGACCTGTATTTCCTTGTAGTCTTTCCCATCAGGACTAGAGAGAGAGAGACATAAAGAGAGAGAGAGAATGTGAGTGTGTGTGTGAGAGAGAGGGAGAGAGATGGCACTGTGAATGGAATGGGGGATGGAATAGGTAGGAAATACCATTATGCAAATAACTTGTAGTGGCAGGGCCAAGATAGAATGAGTGTGTGTGTGTGTGTGCTTGCGTGCGGAGTGTGTATGTGTGTGCGAAGTGTGTGTGCATGTGCGGGGTGTATGTGTTTGTGAGCCAGTTGGACGATTAAGCCTCATCTGTTATTGATGTGAGATCTGGACCAAACCATTACAGCCTTGAACCTTCTCTGTACTATCTGACCTGTGTGTATACGGGTGTGTGCGTTTTAGATATGAAAAGTGGATATTTGATGTGTGTGCGTGAGGTGAGGTAACGTTGTTATACAATCTCCCCTGTTGATATTGTAAAATCAATATCAGGGTAAAACTGTCCAAGTTTCGTAAGCTTGTTATTTCACACAAGCTTACTTGATTTCCATGCTCGGTTGAATACAGCTAACTCTCACTTCCATCCTTCCTGCTCGCTACCACTCTGCTCTTCCTGTCATGCTAAACGTCACCTCCTTCCACATCTCCCCTCTTGTCTTCTCCTCTCCTTTCTCCTCCGCTCCTCCTTTCAACTCTCTTCCTCTCCTCCCCTGTCCACTCCTCCTCTCTCTTCTCCTTTCTGTCCCAGCTGTGCCTCTTCTCTCGCCCCTGATCAAGGCTGATGGCACTATGAGAGCTGGAATTGACAACATTTACAGGCCACAATGAGAATGATCCATCTTCCTTAGCAACCTGTCACCGTCGCCGGCCAAACTTCATCATCGCCAATTACCTTCTAGTCAACCAGCCCCCTTTTCTAACCTCCTTCCTCCCTCCCTCTCTCCCCCTCTCTGCCTCTCCCCGCCCTTCACTGACACACACACACATCTTACATGGACATATTAGGAGACTACATGACAATAGGGGGTGATCAATGAGGGGGAAAGTTGTTTAAACTGATAGAGAATAGGAGAGAGACAGGAGGGAGATATGGAAAGATAGAGCGCATGGAGGAGAGAGGGGAAGGCAGAAAGAGTTAAAAAAAGAAATAGAAAGAACCAAAGATAGAGTACGTGTTGGGGGAGAGGGGGGAGAAAAAGAAGGAGAAAAGAAGAGCTAGAGAGAAAGAGAAGAGGAAAGAAAGAGACAGTTAGTGTAAGCCCTTATTGGGCAGGTCACAGTCCAGTGGTTGTGTTGAGTACAAGCACACGGGTGTTTAAGAGGTCAGTGAGCCCACATGAACACACACCTAAGCACACACATGTTAAGCACACACACACACACGCACACACACACGATGACACACACAGGTCTATTTAAGGGCTCAGTGTGTAATTCTAAATGCATCAACCAGAGGAGACCTGATTGCCGTCATTGGTACACAGAGAGGGAGAGAGAGAGAAAGAAAGAGATAGACAAGAGGGAGAGAGAGGAGAGAGAGCAAGACAAGAGAGAGAGAGAGAGAGAGCTAGACAAGAGGGAGAGAGAGAGGAGAGAGAGCTAGACAAGAGAGACAGAGAGAGAGAGAGCTAGACAAGAGGGAGAGAGAGAGGAGAGAGAGCTAGACTAGAGGGAGAGAGAGGAGAGAGCCATTTACTACTTATCATGAGGGAATATCCATAGTCCAATACATTAAGTCTATAGTTGCTCGTCACTGTCATTCTGATGACCACCATCACTCTAAACCATTTATACCCCTGGTACACCTAGATAGACTTAGTCAGCCAGCGCATGATGAGGAGGGATGAGTGTGTGTGTGTGGGTAAGTGTGTGTGTGTGTGAGTGTGTGTGTGTGTGTGTGAACGTGTGTGTGTGGGGGGGTGGGGGTCAGACACAGGTGAGGAACACTTTGTATCCATCACGTTTGTGCATTTCATGATGAGAGGGAAGGAGATGGACAGAACACTGGAAGACAAGACTGAGTGAAAATAAATGGAAACAAATTCCCAGGACCTTAGCTGAGTCTGTTTGAAAGCACATCTGATCATTCAGATATCCACTCTAAGTATTATACAGTTCTTCTGAACTGACGACCTGATGTCCTGCCTTCTCTCAGTCTTTGTTGCACTTTCATCCATCCCTCATTCTCTCTACTGATCTCTTGATTTCTTACCTTTATGGGGAAGGGTCTGGGGATGGCTTCTCAGTACTCTTAATGTGTGTGCATGTGTGTGTGTGTGAGACGCTCAATGATCACAGGCCTTATTGTTGCCATACAGGAAGGCAGGAGGCTTTGTGTCATCTTTACTGTACCTGGGAGAGCAGTGTGTGTGTGTGTGGGTGTGTGTGTGTGCGCATGTGGGTGTGTGCGTGTGGGTGTGTGTGGGTGGTTGTGTGTGTGTGTGTGTGTGTGTATGGGTGGTTGTGTGTGCGTGTGTGTGTGTGTGTGTGTGTATGAGTGTAGAGATCCCTGATCCTGTGGTTATAGACTCTGGCCTGGATGTACAGTAAATCCCTGTCTTTGTCAACAGATCAATAACCTCTCCACTGGAAGTGTGTGAACGTGTGCATGTGTGTTTGTGTGTGTTTGTGTGTGTGTGTGTGTGTGTGTACGTGTGTCAGTGTGTTCACTGCACATCCTCTTACTTGCTATTGACATGTTGGAATATGATAAGGGTACATATGGGATTTATGGCAGAATATTAGATGTTTAAGATGCACACGTGGAACACTCCTCCACCTCAACTGCATTACTATTAGTAAACCTTTACTCTTTCTGTCTCTCTCTCTCTCTCTCTCTCTCGTTCTTGTTCTCTCTCTCTGTGTCTCTAGTCATCAGATTACTCCATGGCCTCTCTAGCAGGAGGATTGGAGGAGATGAAGAGCAGTTTGACCAATCCTGCAACAGGGGCAGAGTTAGGAGCCAGTGTTGCAGGTCCTCAGTCCTATCCGCTGGTACCAGGTAAGATACAAACTCAAAATATAAAGACACAGCCATGTTTGACACATCCACACACACTAGGTAAACCTACATTTCCTCCTCTCCCTAGAACACACCTCCTGATCTTCACACCCTACATCTTATACCCTTCACCCTACTCCCTCTGCCTGACACCTTCCACCTTCCATCCTATGTCCTACACCTTCCACCCTATGTCCTACACCTTCCACCCTATGTCCTACACCTTCCATCCTATGTCCTACACCTTCCACCATACGTTTTAGATCCCACAGTCTGTACATCGAATATTATGAAACAGTCTGAATAACTCAGGGTCATGCTAGTCCTGAAAGAAGAGACTGGCTGCTAGCTTTTCATCCCTTCTCTCCATCCTCACCTCATCTCTCTCTCTCTCTCTCTCTCTCTCTCTCTCTCTGCTTCCTTGGGTGTTTGGCGGTGCAGGGAGAGGTGTGGGTTCATTAAGGGAGCTCAGGGAGTGTTCGGACAAGGCCTTCATGTTCCAAGCTCTAATGACACAATCATAGCCCTGGGAACCTGGGAACCTGGGAACCTGGGAATGAGGTTTTTGCTTTTTGCCTCTAAGGAATATTACCTGGCCACAGTGGGAGAAAGAGGGGGATATTTCCATTTTCTCTTATGTATGCACACGCATATGCACACACACATGCACACATGCACGCACACACCTTTATATGTATGAATATCATTTGCATTTTATTCTCTGCCAGTCTCTCTCTAAAGAGTCTGTGTAGCTTAATTATGTCTGAGTGGTGCCCTCTAGAGGGTGGAAGCACATACCCACAGCCACACACACACGCACACACCCACACACTCCACCCCCCCAACACACACACACCTACTCTACAAAACTCATGTTTCACAAATCCAATCTGCACGTTACTGAGTGTCAGAGAAGGAGAGAGATAGAGAGAAAGAGGGAAGAAGAGAGAGAGAGAGAAAAAACACTTGAAAAGCTATGGTGAACAGATACATGAACACACACACACCTCAGAGGATCTGGCCCTGTCTGCCCTCCTCTAAGTTAGCTTGTAGAGACTCCATCTCTCCCTGTCCTCCCTCGCTCCCTCTCTCCTCCCCCTCCTCAGTGCCCTGCTCATTGACCCAGAGAGGATGAGTAGCCCGTCTGGACTAATGCCTCAGTGTTGCATCAAATGTGGAGAAAAACTTTAGAGGGGAGGTGGATGGAGGGAGAGAAAGATGGAGGTGTGACTGGGAGGTGGGTGGAGGGAGAGAAAGGTGGGGGGGTGACTGGGAGGTGGATGGAGGGAAAGAACGATGGGGGTGTGATGAAGAGGTGGATGGAGACATAAGAGGAAGAAACGGGCCCTGTGCTGTTTACCTTGCATCGCCAACGCTGTTCATACAACACAGTCCAGAGTTCTCCCCCTCTCTGCCTTCTACCCCTCTCCTCCCTCTCCTCTCTCCTCCCCTGCCCTCAGCTCTGCCTCTCTCCTCCTCTCTCCTCCCCTGCCCTGCCCTCAGCTCTGCCTCTCTCCTCCTCTCTCCTCCTCTCCCCTGCCTTCAGCTCTGCCTCTCCTCCCCTCCCCTGCCCTCAGCTCTGCCTCTCTCCTCCTCTCTCCTCCCCTGCCCTGCCCTCAGCTCTGCCTCTCTCCTCTCCTCCTCTGCCTCTCCTCTCCCCTCCCCTACCCTGCCCTCAGCTCTGCCTCTCTCCTCCCTCTCCTCTCAGTCAGTTAGTGCTAGCTAAGTGGAGGGGAAATGAGTAGGATTGATGGTGTTAGTGAACGAGTTCTTTATGATGATGATAAATGTGCGTGTGCGAGAGCATGTGTGTGTGTGCGTGTGTACGTAGGTGATGATGATGATGAATGTGTGCGTGCGTGAGCATGTGTGTGTGTGCACGTGTGTACGTAGGTGATGATGATGATGAATGGAAGGGTCTCTCTTCTCGTCTCCGACTGTCTAGTGCTGCAAACACAGAGAAATGATTTAGGCTGACACACTGTCATGTAGTCTAATGCAGTTATAAATCCTAGCAACACACTGACAGAGCAAACGAAGGAGAGAGGGAGACAGGGAGCAGAAGTAATGAGAAAGGAGAGGAGGAGGAGTGTATTTAGAGGGATGAGGAAATGGGGAGATAAAAACATATCTAGATGTATACTGCTAACCTGTGTTTATTATCTGTGTACGTGTGTGTGTGTGTGTGTGTGTGTGTGTGTGTGTGTGTGCAGGTCGGGACCTGGCCAGTACCACTCTACCAGGATACCCACCACATGTTCCTCCTACAGGACAGGGCAGCTACTCTACCCCCTCACTAACAAGTATGGTACCTGGTGAGTATCTACACACACAGCACCACACACACACACACACACACACACACACCCTCCGCTAGATTTCTAACTCTGTCTACCACTATTTATTTTCTTTTTGTGTGGTGTGAACGAGTATGTGTGTGATCGTGAGGGCGGCAGTGCACTTGTCTTTGCCCTGCTCTTGTTCCCCCGTCTGCGTATGGCTGGACCAGCGACTCCAGGGAGGTGATTTGTGTTTGTGTGTGTGGTTGTGAGTGTGGGTATGGTGTTGTGTGTGTGTGAGAGTGTGTGTGTGTGTGTGTATATGCGTGTGTGTGTATAATTAGAGCCCAGTCACAGTATCACAGCTGTCCCTTCTCAACATTAGTAATTTGTTTTTAATGAGAATCACCAGTGACCCACGACTAATTCATTCATTCCTTTCCACTCTGCTTTTTACACAGCTTTGTGTTTCAATCCTGGGGCACACACACACACAAACACACACACACACACACACACACACACACACTCAGATAGCTACTTCAGGGAGTTCTACAGTAGAGTGGTCAGTGGTCAGTATGGAGTGAAATAGTCAATACCAGACACAAGCAGGAGGGAAGAAGAGAAGAGAAAGATGAATACAGCCAGATAGTTTCTTCTCAGTCCCTTGCTGTCACATGCCCCCCCACCCCCCCACCCCCACCCCCACACACACACCTCTCTGTGGACTTGTAGGAACAGCTCGTCTAAAGATGGGTAACCCTGTCCCCTGCTCTCACCCCAGCCTGTACCCCGGTCTGACAGCATGTTTGGGTGTGTGGGTGTGTGTGTGTACTGTACGTGTGCCTGTGTGCTTGACTGCTTAACAGCATGTGTGTTTTTCAAAGTATACGTGTGTATGTGTGTGTGTGCGCATTTGACAGTGTGTGCGACCTTGACACAGAGCTCCACACGGGGGGACCCCACCCCCCTCCCCTCCTTCCCCCTCGTCTCCTAAACAACCTGACACACTGCCGTCACCGCAGCAATGACAAGGGGAGGATGTTAGCACCCTGGGACGCCATGGAAACCGCCTCCCGACCCCACCTGACAGACGCACTCTGAACACACAAACATACACATACACACACGCACATCACACACACACACACTGAATTAAGAGAATTCAGACACCAGTGTCGAACATGACCAGAACAGACACACCGAAACATCTACACACATCCCAAACAATGACACACTGCAAACATAACGATATTAACATTAACATCCAACACGAACATTTACACACAACTTAAACAATTACACACAATAACCCCTCCTGGCCCCACCCTGTCTAACTAACATGCCTAGCTAGGTCAGCTACACCCACATTTCAACTGAAAGTTACAATGTATTTCCCCTGTGTGAACGTATACAGTTATAGTATCTACTTATGGTGTGAACATGTACATCCATACTGTCTACTTCTATGTGGACTTTACAGTCATACTATTTAGTGAACATGAGACCACATGTACTCCTGGGGTCTCTTATGGTGTCTTAGGTCTGTTCCAGCAAATAACCCTCTTTTCTTCTGCTCACTCTAATATCATCCTTTCATCAAGCCAGCAAACTCTTCTGCTCCTCTATCTTTCTTCTTCACCTTTCTGTCTCTCCCCCCCCTGCCCCCCTCCTTTGTCTTCAGCAGGGGGCTGACACTCAGAGGGGGTGTAGAGAATCAGTGAGGCAGAACCGACAGAACAAGAGAGAGACAGAGAAGAGCATTAAAGAGAAGATAGACAATGGAGGAGGGAAGATGAGAGGGGTGGAGGCAGGAGAGGGGTGGGCTGGGAGGGGGGGGGGCGGGGGTCTGTGACTAAGGCATCCCGAGGGGAGAGTAAAGTTCAGAAGAAAAGAGAACAGCAGAGAGAAACAGAAAGGAGGAAACAGAGGAGAGAGAGATAGAGAGAGAGAGAGCAGAAAGAGAAACACACAGAGAGAGAAACAGAGAGTGAGAGGGAAAGTAGAAAGGGAGAGAGAAACAGATGAGGAAAGAGAAACACCGAGAGAGAGAGGAAACCAGAGAGAGAGAAGAAAACAGAGAGAGAGGGAAACAGAGAGAAGAGAGAGAGAGGAGAGAACAGAGAGAGAGAAATGAAAAGGGAAAAAAGGGCAGAACATTGTTTTGACATAAGAGGCTGTGGGAGGGCTGTACAACAGAACCTGAAAAGCAGAGGAAGAGCGGGAGGAGAGCTCAATTGACTGGTAGCAGATAAATGTTGTGCAGGCGAAGCCCTCACTGAAACCAGATATAATAGAACTCGTGAAAGAAGGTTCCCGATTCGTAAAGCAAATGTCGTGTGTATGCGAGAGTAGTAAAATAGTACGTAACATCGATTGACTGTTTAGTAAACACAGAATACACCACTTCTTGGGCTTTTGTGCTGATCAACAGATGTGTTTGGAGACATGAACATCTCAGAGGAATCTATGTGGTCCAGTTATACAATCAACTCCATGTGTTGACTCTTTCCTTCATGTTTCTGTCACTTTCAGGAGGAGATTTTTCTGGAAGTCCATATTCCCACCCTCAGTATTCCACATACAATGACTCCTGGAGATTCCCCAATCCCAGCCTGTTAGGTAACCATATCTATCCATCCTATCCCCTCAGCCCTGGTCCTGACTTCTGAACATCCTCTTACTCATCACATACACCGTCATCATCATTCTCTGTTCAATATTGAGGACCTCAGTACTGGAGACAGGGGCTAAGTTGACATATCTAGAATCATATCCAGACAATCCAACCAGATCTTATTCCTTTTTGTGTCCTATATATTGTTCCGTTTCAGTGTGTTAGTGACAGGGAAATATAGGGAAGAGAAAGAGGGGAGGACATGTAGGAAATGGCCTGGGCTGGAATCAAACCGGGCCACTGCAGTAAGGTCCTAGCCTCTGTGGTACTGAGGGATCCGGTGGGCCACGCAACACCCCTATCCTAACCATGTCTTATTCTGAAGAGTAGCAAGTCATGACCAGGGCTCAGAGTTCAGAGGTCGGAGGCTCCCTCCAACTGTACTGTGCTGTGCCCCCAGTATTCCAGCAGGACTATGGGTGGACACGGCCAACGCCAGGGGTCAGAGGTCAGATTCTCTAACGGTCCTGTGTTGTGTTCCAGTGTTCCAGCAGGACTATGGGTCTCTCCTGGGGACAGAGATCGGCTGTTCCTCCAGCATTTTCACCAGCCAGGCAGGACAGATGCAAGGTAGGTCTGATAGACAGGCGAGAGGATAGGCTCACAAACAGACCACATGGGTGGAGGAGAGAGAGAGAGCGGGAGAGAGAGAGAGAGAAAAGTGAGCCTGTCTGGCAGAGAATGGGGGTCTGCCACTGGTTTGTCAGAGATCTTTAGCTGTGGTATCTTTATCCTGCCAGTCGCGTGGATTAGCTGAGGAGGGCACCACAGACCTGTCACACACACACACACACACATGCACACGCTCACACACACACGCTCATGCACACGCTCACACACACACGGATTACTGGATGGATGTGACACGGACAGGTAGTGGAGAAAGAGAGTGTGTGGGTGTGGATGAGTGTTCATCAGTGTGGGGGTGGGGGGGACAAGGTTACAGTATTGAGTTGACCCTCTCTTGGAGAGAATAGACCTGTGAGATCAGCACCAGGAGCGCTGTTCTCTCTGTCAGCTTACAGTATCACTGCCCCTTCCACTGTGTCTGCGTGCGTGTGAGTGTGTGAGGTAGTCAACTCAGACTGCCAGCACTACTACTGGTATACATAGATAAGGAGGTTCAGAAGAGTAGGTCTTCCCTAAGTGACTTTGACTTTGTGTTTCTGTATTTAAGTGTTTCCATCTGTAAGCGTTGTTATGTCTGTACGTGTTGCTCCTGTCTGTCTTGAAGTGTTTCTGTTGGTAGAAGTGTTGTTTCTGTCTCTGCACAGTGTCCTCAGTGATGATCATTTAACCACCAGCACCCATCCTCTCTCCTCCTGTTGTTCATCTATCGTCCTGCTCTTTAGTTCATCCCTTCATTATCACGACTTCTCTTATCTGGAAGTCAAGTGTCATGGCTGTGGTGTGTGTTCATCTGAGATCCTGTGTGGTTCCAGGGTCGCCATATTACTACAGTGCCGCGTCCCGAGGGGCGGGACCTGCTGCCACAGCAACAGCCTCCGCCTACGACCGCCACTGACCCCCCCTTCCCTGAGAGAACGGGTGGATGAGGGAGGGAAGGAGAGAAGGAGAGATAGCACCAGCACTGTCCAATACTAGCCTGCCTACTGACAAGAGGAAGAGGAGGATGAGGAGGATGAGGAGTTGACTACCATCTGCTTTTTGTCAGTAAAGTTCACTTTTCTTTGATTGACACTCAACCCAACCAATCCCAGCCTTGCTGAGACACACAGCAGGAAAACCACTGCCCTGCTATTCCACCCTCTTGTAAACTGCTATGATTCACTATGAAGCTGTTACAAATCATTATGAACAACTTTATGACAGGCTGAGAACGTTCATAATCATGGGGTCCTGGGCACTCTCCACCAAAACAGCGTCCCCTGTTAAGGCTCAGACGTTTAGTGTTCACTTCCTCACAACTCATGAGATCGCAGTTACTCTGTCACCCAATGTGTGTTCGTGTTCTACAAACCTTCAAAGTAACAACAGTGCTGTAACTGGGTGATGTCTACCTTTTTTTAGTATGTTACTGTGTTTATGGCCAAATCCCTCTTTACAATCACTCCCAGCGCTTCCTTATCAATCTTTATGTACATTCCACCATTTCCTTCTCCAACCTGAGATTTTGTGATGTTTGATCTCTGTTTTGAAGTCTTGTATATGCAGTCAGTCAACTGGGGATGTAAAGACAATCTGATATTAATCGCTTCGTGGGAGAACCAATCATACCACTCCGATCTGTCATTGAGATAACATCGTGCAATGACGTCACTGGAATGTCAAAAACATGCAAGAACCGACCCATTCCAAATGGAAGTATGTCATAATTAGGATGCTGTGCTTGATGATGCAGCCAAACGCTGTCGCTGTGCAAAGACGTCCTGGTGGAGTGCCCAGCCTCGTAATTCTAAACCCAGTTTGGCCAGGTAGCACAAACACCTGGTCCGAGTTCCTCTGTGTTTCACCACAGAGCGACATGCCTGCTGGCATGGACACACCTCCAGACAGTCGGTTCAGTAAAGCACACTCCTCGCTGTCTGCATTAGTAGTCAACAGACAGACTGATTCTGCTGTCAACATGTGCCAGGCCTGACTGTTGTTGTATAGGGAAGTGCTAAAAGAGCTATTTATAAAGGAGAAGAGACAGAGTAATATATTTGAAGAAATACTTTTTTTTTTCCTTTGCTGTATTTTGAGGAAGATGACGGTAACGATGACGACGAGGATGGTGGTGGTGGTGGAGACGGAACGAACGGTTGCTACGGCGTCTCTCTGTCACGCTGTTACGGTCCAGCAGAGTTAAAGCAGTTGTAGGATTATGTCAAATTTAACTTCAACGTTTCCGAAAGAATTTTTGGTTTTATACGATGCTGAAGTTTATTGCGGTATTCTGTGTTGTTTTTGTAGAGTGAGTATAGACTGCCAATGCTAATGAAGCAGCAGCAAGTAGCTCTGGTGGCCTCTCTCTCAAAACTCCCCAAAGATCAAAGATGGCCCCTGTAGTGGACCGGCCGACCAACGACAAAAGCACAATGAGACTCAATCACCTTCTACAGAAGTTTAATTTTTGAAGAAAAGCTGAACAAAAACACAGACTTTCTTTCTCCCTTTTTGAGTGCTTTTCCTTGAACTGTTTAGAGCTAGATGATGATGTCCCTTCACGCTTCATACAAAAGAGAAAACAAGACATGTTTCTCCGTTATGTTCTGCGCTGTGACAATGCATGACACCAGGGTCGAGGCCTTACCCACAACTACATAGAAAGGAGGGGGAGGTTGGCCTTAAACTCTGATCTGAGGTCAGTTCTATATTTCCCTCCAAACTGTTAATATTAGAACTGGTGTAAGGAAGTCCTACCCAGAGGATCACCTTTCTTCCAAACCTCCTGCCTAAATAGCCACTTCCTGTCTTACTTCCTGTTGAGATTTGTATAGTATTATGAGGAAGAGAAAGTCTTGATATCAAATACCCAATTTCCCAATTATTTAATATTTGAATTTAGATTTTTAGCATCGAAGTATATAAAAAGAAAAAAAAGAAAATGGTGTGATGTTTTAGCTACAAGTGTTTCCGTTTTTTTTTGTTGGGAGGGGGGTCTGTTGTGTTGGATACCATATGTGGCTGACTGTAGGAGGCTCTTTCTACGGTTTCTAGTTTGAAGCTAACAGGTCAGGGGGCACCAAAACGTCGAAGCGAGATACAAATACATATAGATATATTAACATATAGCCTAATATGACTACTTAACAAAGCTGTTAGTTTTTACAAATCTTTGTTTGTTGTTCTGGGTTGTAATATAGTAATAGAATGGATCCTTTAACATTTTTAGACCTTAAAAGTTGTGTGTGTGCAACTCTAAAAGAACATTTTTACCACGGTTCTCTCCTCAAGAGGAGCCTTTATTTCTCTCCCCCCCCTTCTCTCTCTCTTTCCCTCTCCCTTTCTCTTTTTTCTTCATGTCTTTCTCCCTCCCTCCCTCGCTCTTTCTCTCACTCCCTATCTCTCTTTCTGTCTCTGTCTTCGTCTCTCTCTCTTTCTCAATTTTGAGGCATTAAACGAGCTGACCCTCACCAGCAGATAAACAAGGACAGTGCCTTTAGTTTTGTATAAAAAAGCCCTCTGACAGCATATCACAAAAACAAGGTATTCCCACCGGCCCCCACTCACACAGCCCCACCAAACCCCCTTCAAGGGCCACCACAGGGTCAAGGGTTGAGATGATCATGTCAAGAACCAATGGACTCTAACCAACAAATGAGCCAGGAAATATAACATGGACTCTCGACTAAAACACTGAAAGCAAGAAACTTAGTTACTTTAAAAGGATCTACACACATAGTGATGGAGTCAATGTGACAACTAAATCGATCAACCAAAACTAACACAGCCAAGGATCCTATTGGGTGAATTTCTGAATTTAAAAGTGTGCATGTCTTGATATGCGATCTTTTTAGTTATTCCTTGTCAGAGTTTTCTTTTGTTTTTTTGCGGGAGTCCCCGGCATTCGTCTCCTACAGTAGTTAAAACACGATCAGTCCCCGCCTTCAGGCTGTACCATCCTCCTATGTATTCATGTGTCAAACAGCTTGCCTTTCCATGGCTTCAAGCTTATTGGTTGATAGAGAGAGAACAAGGACTCCCATTGGCTGAAAGCAATTCTGATTGACAGCTGTGACATTGAGCGCAGCAAAAGCGATGGTTGTCATTGTGGGTGGTACTGTAGCTCAGTGGGTAGGGGCCACACGCACATGCGTACCTACCCACACACACACACAAACACACACACACACACACACACACACACACACACACATACAAACATCCTCCCTTTGTCCTCTGTGGAGCGGTACACCCCCATTCCCCTGGGAAGGACAGACCTGCTGTGCCATCAAAACCTTACTGGGCTTTTTCTCCCCTCCCCCCTCCCCCATCCCCCCAGCCTTCACCCTACTCCCCCATCCCTCTCCCTACTCCCCCCATCCCTAATCTCATCATATCTCACAGTCCTTTCCGCTGGTTCTTCCTCTTCTCTCCCGTCATATCCACAACCTCTGGATTATGGATACAAACACTTCTCAATTGATCACAGTCCTGTGACCTTCAAAACAGTCCCGTCTTTCTGGTGGTTTCCCATTCAGATGTATTAATCCTTTTCTCTTCTTCTCTCTATACCTTTCTCTCTCTCTCTCTCTCTGCCATTTTGCCATTCAGACATTATGTTCAAACGTAATTCAGAAATTGTGCAGAGGTAGGAATAAAATGTAGAAGCAGACCGCTTTGAGATATGATGGGAGGTCATTTCAATGGCAAGAAGGCTCACAGGCTTTTAGCCTGGCAGTTCATATTCATACCTGTCTGATTACATTCAAGCAGGCCTTTTAGGACACTTCAAGTAATCACCGCCACACTGTCAGTATTTTACAGCGCTACAGGAATCTGTACGTTTGCAAATGGCCAATTGAAATGTGTTTTGTAGTTTCAAACTGACTGTCCACTGTCCATGTTACTAAATCAATACATGTTCAGGAATACTGAAACTCTTACATACAGCAGTAGCAAATTGTATTTCAATAAATATTCCACTACAAATAGGAAACCAATGAAAATCCATGTTACCAAAATCGAAGAAAGTCTATATTGTCGTTGGTTACACCATCTTTGATGCCTTGAGTGGCTACATTTCATTTCAGTTGTGTGTGTGTCATCCTAACACAGTAACCAATGCAGTATAGAGGAGACATTACAATAACAGATGATTTTGTCGGTGTAGGGGGGAGGGGGGGGTCGGGGGTACAGATTTTACCGCAACGTTTCAGTGCAAAAGAAAGTCGAATCAGAAGTGGGGGGAGACAATCATTTTCACCTAACTGTGGCCTTTAGTGTTCAATCTGGAGCTCCTGTCTCTGTCAACCTCTTAGACTTCTTTATCGTTTCCACTCCTACCGTTTTAATAAGTTAGATAACAGAAGACTGAGACAAATGCAAAAATAAACCCAAAACCCCAAATAAATTGGGTTTCAAAAATCAGAACACTTTTTCTTCTGCCGAAGAGAGAATCCCCGGAAATGTAAAAAAAAAAGAAAAGAAAAAACATCAGTTAAAACATCACCAAAGGTCTGTTTCAATTACACAAACCTACAAAATAGGAACATACTGCTTAATAATCACAGAAATAACCGACAATAAGAAATGCCTTCAACCTTCAGGAAGGTGGGACTTACAACAAGAGAAATGAAATAAATGGTTCTTTAAAGAAAATGTGTATGTTTTTTATTAAATTTTCTAGTAGTTGCAAACAAACTTGGTGTTTTTCTCTGTGCGAGTTGTGTGTTGTCTTAATATTTGAATGTATTTTACTGCAGTGCAAATTTGCCAAAGATATCATATCACTTGATTTCCCTTTCGTTTCTTTTCATTTGTTTGTTCAAAATTGTGACAAAAAAGTTTGTTTATGAGAACTGGAAATTAACAGTGACTTTGATATGGTTATTTTTATACTTATGTTATTACTGTTAATATTATAATTAATTTTTCTTTTCTGGGTTTACTGTGAAAAATGAAATAGCAGTTTATTGGAAGCCTCTCCATGCTCTGTGTTCCCTCAGTCCTCCAGAGTGAGTGTTGTTGGTGAATTATTATGTATGTACTTGTAATGTGAAGCTAACAAGTCATTATTTGTAAATACTGGCCATAATTTTATTGGTTCTTCAGAATAAAAGTAATTTTTTTGAAGTTCAAAGGTTCTGTGTCTGTACTTGCATTTTATGCACGCACACTCCTCTGCACATGCAAGCACGCACGCACGCACACGCACGCACGCGCGCGCGCACACACACACACACACACACACACACACACACACACACACACACACACACACACTGTATATATGCAGCACTCAATGTAGTTTTTAGTATATTTGCAGTTTAGTAGCACAAGTGGTTATCTAATGTAGTATGTAATGATCTATGATTTAGTTTGTAGGCTCTATAATGTATGTAAAGGTTTGGTTTATAAGTCTCAACATGGTTGTGTGTAGGCATGTAGAATGTCAAATTGAGGTCTCTCTCTAATAAATAGTTCTCTAGAATGTAGGTCTACACATTTAGCTCTAGATTCATTAGAACCCCTGGTAACTGCAGTATGTATGTTGATAATGTGTTATGAAAATATCACCTTTTTTTCAGCTTAATGTCACATAAAAAAACGATTAGACCAGTCCAATCTTTAATTTAAGTAAATGTATTTTGAGAAAAGAAGTCTGTCATCAATCAAAAAATAATGTTTGAAAACCATCACATTATTGGCACCTCTCCATCTAATACTTACTACAAACTCCCAGGCAATAAACACATCTCAGTCTCACAGTCCCACATAAGCTTGGAGAACAGAGCTTGTAGTCCCAGAGCACTCCTCTTTGAGTTAGTGTTTGTGCATTGATGGATGTGAATAAGGGACAATAGCATGTGTTACTCTCACTGCTAATTAATTGAAGACTGGATTGTTTTTTTCATTTTTCTAACGTGATTTTAAGCTATTTTACAAAAAGCTGCATTTTTTAAACCCTTTTTACTCACCTTAGTCAGGGGTATTAATAACTCCAGAGATGACTGGGGGGTTATAGTGTGTAGGGCTCTGGTGTATCATGTTGATTTCTAGTATGTAGGGCTCTAGTATGAAAGGACCAGCCACAGATCGCTATCGCCCTCATGGGTGAATACTCTCATCTGGTGGCCTGGAAGGGGCATCATTGCCCCCCAACAATGGTGAATGGAGCATCCCTGCCCCTCCCCCTCCTCTCGCATCCTCCCCCCCTGACCTGGCTGAATGGCGTGTCCCAGCACAGCGCTCTTGGCTGGAGGCCCAGTCCAGGAGGGAGCAGAAACGGGGGAGGGTGATAATGGAACACAAGCACTGACAAGGATACAACATGCCACACACACGGAAAACAGCCAGCACCAAGCTTGAGACACAGACTGCCCTGGCCATGACTTGGGTGTGTGCCCAGGGCCAACCAGGACCACGTGGCAGGGCTGTGTGTGTGTGTGTGTATGTGTCAGCGTGTGTATATGTGTGTGCTGTAACATTTCTGCTTCCAAAGCTGGCTTAAGTCCCTAGTGTAGGCTTGTCAGTGAAAGACTCAGGTATTCAATACGGCGCAGGGGAGCACCCACACTGTTCTAGAACATTCCTCACCCTCCTGACCTCAGCAGATCATCCACAAGGCTCAGGGGTCAGGTGTCAAAGGGACTCAGTGAACGCGAGAGTTCTGTCTGACACCCCCTTGCCTTCTACCCTCCCTCCACGCTCCTCGTTCCGTCCCTTACCGAACACAACTGACAACCCCTCCGCTACCTCCTCCTCTCCTTCTTTACCTCTCCTCCTCCTGTGAGGTCTGGGCAGCGACAGACAACAGAGGTAGTTATGGAGGGCAAAAAGCCACACAAATTAACGTCATTCAGCATTGGAGCTTTTTGGCCCTCCAGAGCCCTGGTAGGGAAAGAGCTGCCGGGGATGCTGGGTAATTGGACTGGCTGATTAGTGAAGAAGAGGAGAGGGCGGAGGAAGAGAGCTGAAGGGGTGGAGGAGAGGGTAGAGAAAGTGATGGGAGAGCAAAAGAGTATTTGAGGGTGGGAGAGAAGGAGACCAAGGAGGATGAAGAAGAGAGGGAGACAATGAGAGAAAAAAATCAAGGGAGTAGAAGAGCAGTGTACACAGTAATTAGTTTGGTGAAGTAAGGAGAAAAGAGCAGCAATGTGGTGGTGGTTATTGAGGCATCAAAGACAGTTAAACTACCGGGATCCTTGGAGAGAGAGATGGGAGATGAAGAAAGGAGTGAATGAAGAGATGTTGTGACCTTTTCATGAGTGACCTTTGGTCCGTATAGACTGTATTAACATGCTCCCTAGTGCCCTTTACTACACACACATGCACACACACACACACACACACTCATACACACAGTCTTTCAGTACAATTCCATTCATACACTCTCTGTCTGACTCACTTTCATTGACACACACACACACAGTTCCAGAGAAGCTCTCCTCAGTGACAGTGTACTGTAATGATGAAAGACATGTGCAGAGAGTTTATATGCTGCGTTACACTCATTACAGCCCCTGGAAGCACACAAGGAGGCATGTGGTTCCACAGCGTTTTTCCCTCAGTCCGTCACTCAGATTCTCTCCCTCTTAGCCGTACTACATGTAACAAATGTCAAATGTCAGCATATCGTGAGTGTGTATGTGTGTGTGCATCTGTGTTACACTGCTGACAGCCATAGAAGCAGCTTGTTGAACTAATAGCCTAACTAATGTGTCTACATTTCCCCTCCCCTCTCCCTTCTCCCTCTTTCACTCGCTCCCTCCCTCTTCCATCCCACTTTGGTAAAACTGACATCCATGAGCCCAGAAGAAAAAGAGAGAGGGAGGAAAAAAGAGAAAGAGAGTGAGCTGACAGGCGGCAGGGCCTCTTGCCCTCCTGTTTGACTCCTTCTCTCTCTCTCTCGCTTGCACAGTCTCTCCCTCGCTCCGTTTCTCCTTCTATCCCAGAGGGTTTGTCTCCCAGGATCAGCTTATGATGAATGGGGCTGTCTGAGCTAACCTAGCAGAGGCCAATTAGAGGAGGGATGGAGTGAGAGAGAGAGAAAGAGAGAGGGGAGGGAAAAAGTAAGCGCCAGAGAGAGAAAGGGAGAGAGGGAGAAAGGGAGTTGGAGAGAGAAAAGGGGGAACGAACAAAAAGAGAGGTAGACAGAGAAAAAAAAGGTGGGAAGGGGAATAAAAAGAGAGAATAATGAAAGAAGAAAAGATGTAAGGAAAGTTAAGAAGAGGGTAGGTAGCAATGATTATGAGTGGGGCTTTTTATTTGTTTTTGCATATTCTGTCCCAGGAAATGTCTTTGTGATGTGTTGGGACTTGAGTGTCTGTCTGCAGGAATGTCTGTGTGATCTGTCAGTTCTGAGAGGAGCAGTGTAAGGAGGCCTAAACTCTTAACCTCGTCTGCTGCAGCACTGGATGACATGACAGGACACACACACACACAAACACACACACACACAAACACACACAAACACAACTACCAGGTTCCACCACAACAAGAAATCTCTTACTTCTCCCTCTCTCCTCTCCAAAATATGAACTCTTTGCCCATTCCTTCAGTCCTCTTCACCCTCTTCACTTCTCTCAGAAATGCCTTTGCATCGAATTTCATTCTACCCCTTGTCCATGCATCGCTTTCTCCTTCTCTCTCTTTCCCTCAAAGACTTGAAGACATTAAACATTCTGCTTGTCCTCAACAATTAAACAACATGAACTCATAAGCTTCAGAGCAGAGAGAGGGAGGGAGGAAGGATGACAGCACAATTAAGTTTTTTAATTCTCTGCTTGAGTGGGCTGGTCCAGTCTTTATGCTAATTAGGATGCCAAGACTATGTAATAAATCTCTATGATTTGCCTTCATTCTCCCTCCATTACACACAGACACACACGCACACCCCATTTACTGCTCTGTCTTTACACACGAAAAGGTCTGCCTTTAATACAATTTGTAGTTATCCTCAAACTAGAAACGTGTAATGGTTCCACTGCTCCGCATAGACACTGGTGACCAAGCTGGAGACGGCGAGGGCGAGACGTTTTGTAGCGTGATTCAGCAACGCACATCATTGTGTAGAATATTTCATCCGAGAAAAGACACTCAACATTTGACATTTGACAATCGGTATGTATGCAAATGTATGTCCGTTAAGTCTTCACAAAACACAAACTACGATCTGTCCGTCTCTTCCTCCCTTCATCCTTACATGACAGACATATCTAATGATAGCATCTGTAGTCAGAGACGGAAAAACAAGAAAAATCCACAGATAATTGGGATCCAGAGATGGAGTGTGCGTGTGTGTGTGAGTGCGTGTGTGTGTGTGGACACGTGTGTGGGTGTGAGTGCGTGCGCGTGTAGACACTTGTGTGGGTGCGTGTGTGTGTGTGGACACGTGTGTGGGTGTGAGTGCGTGCGCGTGTAGACACTCGTGTGGGTGCGTGTGTGACAGAAGCAGGCTTTGTTTTTCAGAACAGTTTTTTCCCTCATTTAGATCAGAGGGACATCTAGTAACAACCAGTTTAATCAACATTCGTGTTTCCAGTCAATGACTAATGTGACAGTGTTAGCAGCTCTGCTGCTCTCACATCTTGGGTGTGTTTCTAACACAAGTACTCAGATCCATGCTGCTCGCTGAACAGACAGAAGGCACCCTTACAAACAACTCAAAGGAGTTCTCGAACAAATGATGTAGTCAGTCACCATTTTTACTCTAATGTTAAGATATAAACAATACGGTCCAGATGATGACAATTGACTTTATGCGGTAACATGGATGAACATAAATCCAGTACAAAATTCATTGACCAAAAGTATTTAAATGAGGAAATGATTTGATGTTTGCGGATAGAACTTTGAGTCTGGTCAAGGACAAACCCACTCAAAATCAACAAGGGAACCTTCAATTCTTTACTGTTATTACTTACCTGCTAAATTCTCCAAGAAATACAATTCAAACCGAATAGTTAGCAATCTTATAATTGTTTGTAATATAAGAGAAGTACATTACAGAATACAATGAAAAGCGATAAACCAAAGTTGTTAAATCAACAGGAAACATTTATTTTGGAATTAAAACACAAATCTCGATATGCAGCCTTCTAAGACAACATGGCACCCACCCCTAACTTCTGTCCCTTTTCCCTCCGCTGCTCCAGTTCGTCCTGGTGACCGACTCTACCGGAGTGGGTAATGGGCTCCATCTGATGCCAGTCAGAGCCAGTATGGTGGCTGTTGCCACAACCAAGCCTAGGTGAAGCATATAGAGAGCCACCTGCAGGCAGGACAGCACCCCAAGCAGACCCAGGGTGGCGCTGGCCCAAGGAGCAGCCAGGACAAGGAGCAGAGTGTAGTAAAGAGAGCTGAGGAGTAGGCCGGGGGCAGACAGGAGCAGTCTGACCATGGTGGAGACCACCCAAGTGTAGAGCGACACAGGGGAGAGCAGGAGGGAGGTGGTTTGCTGACTCACAAAGGAGACCTGGGGGGTCAACGAGGAGCAAACAGGAAGTTGGTTAGGATTGTGCGCCACACGTAACCACCGTTTTAGTCTTGGTTAGGGTTAAAGGGGGGGGGGGGTCTTACTTGGTCACAAGCAAGTCTGTCAACTTCAGATCTCTGTGCTTTGTGAAGCCCTGAGAGGCATACGCACAGACACTTATGGTGACAAACACATCGTTTGCATTGACACACTGGTGACGGCTAAGCATGACAAACACAGAAGTTATTATGGTGCGCAAACTCTTCTACTGCTCTCAACTCACAGATGAAGAGGAGAACCAACATGACCACCAGAAAACGCCTCATCTTCCTCACGGCCTCACCCCTGGCAACACAGCTGGACACACACCAACACATTGTACACACATGTTCATTTACCAATTTACTTCCTTGCTTTTAAATGGCCTCCCCTGCAACCATGATGAACAGGGAATCTGAACTTCCTCCAAATGTGGATTTCACCCAGGACAGACAGTCACCTGTAGCAATAATACTCACCGGAATTTGCGTGAGTTGCAAACAGTTTGACGTTACTCACTGTTGGCAGTAGCTACGCTGATTTTCTATGGCAGAGAAGCAGAATATGGTGAAAGTGCCTTGGTTTAGAGTCCACTGGAAATGTTCTCTGTTCTTCAGTTTAGTTTGTTAATCCTCTTATGGATGTAGGGGTGGGGCAGAATTCTAACCTCTTGCTCTGAGTTTTAGAACTACATTGAGCAGTGGGCAGAGACAGTGCTACCCCCTGCTGGTTTGGAGAAAACGCTTGACCTATTCAATCACAGCAACACTGACATACCTTCCAATTAACTCCTACCTGTCAGTCTACTTCCTGGACATTAAGAGGTGGTTGTTAGTGATGCTGTGCATTATGACAGGCTGTTTATATCTTCACCTTGTACATATACCCATATCTCCTAGCATGTATAAACCAATCGTGAGGAAGAGAGAAAGGGTGAGAGGGAGAGTTAAGAAGGAGAATCTTTCTTTCATAAACGAGGCAGGTGACAGGTGGCGTCTGTTCCTGCTGCTGCCCCCTGCCCCACCCTCCAACACACACATTCCCCCACACACACAGCAGTTTACCTACCCCCCTGTTCAATTACCATTTAACCCCCTCCCCCTTATCTACCCCCCATCTTTCTCCCTCTCCATCATTAAGGTTAAGCTCATATTATTGTCTCACCCACCCATTACTCCCTCCCACAAGGAGACCAAGGAGAATCTGCCTCTCAGACACACGCCTGCCCACTCCCACCAGGCTCGCTATTGTAGCTAAATGTCATTAGCATTTATGCTATTAGCTACAGTCATTAGATAGACCTCACACAGGGCCAATTAGCATGATGTGCTAACTAACCACTTCACGTCATAACAATCACTCTGTAATAGCCTTTCTACTATAACAATCATCGCTGGATCATCAAACATTTGTTTGGACCAAAAGAATCAAGACATGTTTCAATTTTATTTAATTTGTACTTGCATGAAACAGTCAGTTCATGGAACACATACATAGCTCTGTGGAAACGGAATTATTAATTTTCCTAAATTTACACATTATAACACATTATCAATTAAAAAAGAGAAGCTACAATAGACATAGAAATTCTGTACATCCACAGAACGGTAACATACATGATAGGAAAATATCACTTATGTACAATTTTTAAAAAGCATAAAATGACAGTAAATGAGTCCACTTTCTTTACAATGTCAGTTATGTGAAGTGTCAGGGAGGAATATGGTTTTGTTACGATTGGTATGTTTATCTACAGAACACTGGTGAGAGCACGCATGCATCCCAGAATGAAACCAGACAGACCCGCGCTCAGCTCAGATACTGGAGCTGGACAGGATGTCCTCCACCAGGTGCTTGTAGACCCAGGCATCTCCCTTCAGCCTCTGGCGTCTCACGCCCACCACGTCAGGACGCTGTAGCAGACACACCTCCAGCTCAAACGCCATGGTAACCTTCCCAAAGTCCCCCTGGGTTCGGCACTTCAGCGTGTACCTGGGGTGGGGAGGGGCGTTCAGTCAGTGCAGCTCAGGATTCAAGAGATGTCAGGGAAGACGTTCAATAAACGACTTTGCAAGCTTTGAATTCAAGAGTGAGTGTGTTTGGGTGAGGTAATGTGGGTCTACCTGTGAGCAAGTGTGTGTGTGTGTGTATGTATGTGTGTGTGTGTGCGCGCGCATCGCTCACCCTTTCTGAGTGAAGTCCACGTGTTTTTCAGGCAGGATGGCGAGGATGTTATTGAGCACCTGGTCAGGGCTAGTCTGGCTGGTCAGGGTGACGTTGTACTGGGCCTGGGGGACACATGGAGGTTCAGGCCTCGCTCGCTAGTGATCACATCGCCAAATATAATCGTATATATATGCTCTTTTGCAGCATCGCTATATTCCTGTGCATGTGTACCTTGATCTTGCGTGGGCCATCGCGGAGCGCGCGTCTCTTGCTGGGAGTGAGCATGGTGATGACCTTGTCCAGACCTCTCTCCAGACTGCCGAACACCTTCCCTCCCCGCCTCTTCTGCCCGCTGTCACCCTGGGACGCTGCCATGTCCAGAGACCGGGACCTACGGCGGGACACACTCACCTTTGACCTCGCCTGACCAACGTACACCATCTAGTGTCACGTTTGTCTTCTTTCTGTGTCATCCATTATGCTTTCCCCCCCCTCTCACCTCCGTTCAGGGCTGAAGGCCAGTATTTCCAGGTCTCCTGGCTCCTTGGTCTCTTCTCCTCCTCTCTTCCTGGACTGGTCCTTAGCATTGCCCCCTCCTGAAACACACACACACGCGCGGTTTAGGGCAGAGAACACGTCATTACACACCACACGGGACAGCGTGCAGGGAAAGAGACAGCTACACCTGTCACAGCACATGCCTAGGGAGTCTGTGTGTGTGTGTGTGTGTGTGCGTGTGTATGTGCGCGCACACAAGGCTGTCAAGTGGTGTCTGTCTGTGTAGCTGTGTTAGAGGGAGACCATAGTGGTGAAGCATATTGTACTGAGGGAATGTTAGGAAGACAAAAGAACGACCTGACAAGCACATGGCTGTTTTGATTGTCATGTTAAGCCTTATTACACAGACGCATATTTACCAATAAAGCTAATGGCACTATAAGCATCTGTTATTAACAAGTCTTTGTAATACCTCAAGCTTAATACTAGCACTGTTAATAGGAAAACTCCATTGGTTTGACAATGTCAATTAGACATGCACACACACGCACCCAAAGTGGTGTAATGACAGCTGAATCAGAGAAATATGAGTGGCTTTGGGAGAGGTCAGACCCACACCAACACAGTTTATGACAGAATACTATTTACTTGCAAATGTGTGGCGTGTGGATGTGCCACTTCTGATTATAAACGTGCTGGAAAATGTGTGTGTGTGTGTGTTGGCTGGAGAGGGCAGTGAACTAATCTTTAATGGAACAGGTGGAGAGTGCTTTAAATACCCAATGGGAAAACATCCATATACAACTAGACAGGGCAGTGTGGATGTGTGTTCATACCTTTGGGTGTGTCTACTGTGGTCTTCGCGCCAATATTGTTGTGATTGGAAGTGGGCGTGTTCAAGATATTCTTATTGGGCCGTGCAATCTTCTTATTGGTTGCTGGTGTCCGAGGAGCAGGCAGTGCAAAAATATCTGCATCCTTATTGGTATTCTCTTTGTTTTCACTGGGTTTTTCTCGCCGGCGATGTGGAGTGATTTGAGCTTTCTCCGGAGTGCGTCTGTGAGTCAGCTTCCTGTCGGCTGCAGGAGAGACAGCTCTCTGTGAGGACACAAACACAAGCACATTATCAGCATGGATGGCTCATTATCCAGTTGTTCATGACACATTCAGTTGCGTACACAGACACGGGAGATGTTTGTACATCATCTATCAACATCACACGTGCCCTGCTGACCATGTCCAGATTGTCGACGTCTCGACCTCTGACCCCCTGGGGTGTGCGTGCCATCCAGAGACAGTCATCGTCATAGTAACAGTTGTCAAGGAAGTCCACGGAGCCCTGGTCCTCATCCTCACTGAAGTGGAGAATATTCTGAGACTGGAAGGAGAGAGAGATTAGAGACAGATCAGGAAGAAGCAGATGGATAGAATAAGAAGGATGTTAGTGAGAGAGAAATGGAGATCCAGAGATCTAACCAGCATACTATTCAGGCAGTAGGTGTGTGTGTGTGTGTGTGAAGGTGTGTGTGCCTACCTGCAGGCTTTGGTGCAGAGGGGAGCAGGAGGAGGCCTCAGTCAGAGGGGCTGGGGGACGCAGGCGGATGGGCTTGCCTCTCTGCTTCTTCGACTGCAGCAGCAGGTAGGTAGCTGTGGTCTGGTCGTACGCCCACTACCCCCACCACAAACACATCAGTAAACAACTGTAGCTCAACTATAACTTGGCGTATTCTTCCGCAGGATAATACATATCCAAACAAACGGACCGAGACAAACACGCACCTCTTTGACCAGCTTGATGGTACTCTGTCTGGATCTTTTCATGTTGACAGCCATCTCAGTGATGCAGTCCTCATCAATGTGACCCAGCTGGACCGAGGCAAACCCACAGCGCTCAGACAAGTGCATGTGTTATGATGTTCATACGCATGGGCATGGGCATGTGTGTGTGTGTGTGTGTGTACCGGAAGCTTGCTGTGCCACTCCACAGGACTGCCGTGGCCAGCCACCATCCAGGGATGATCCAGCAGAGCATGCACTGTCACACGCCTCCTGGGCTCCACCTAGTGGGCAGACACAGCAGCTGCAGGTTAGAAACCTCCAGCAGGATCAGCATAGGGAGAGCAGAGAAAGCTTGACTGTGAGAAACAAACTACTAGATCAATGGGCACTGGTAGATAAGAACAGTATGGAGAGGGGGGGATATATTTATGGAGAGCGAAAAGGAGGGAGAGAAAACAGAAAGGTGGGATGAGGGCGAGAAGTGTACCTGCATCATCTGATTGAGTAACTGAACGCTGCCTGGAGACAGCCAAGGAGGGTTGTCAAATTTACCTCTCTGCAAGAACCACAGAGGAAGTCAGGAATGCAGACACATGCACACACACCTACATATATGAACACACGCGTTGTGGATGGGTGGAATCAAACCCCCAGACTTACAGTGATTTTCCTGTAGAGGACCATGCAGTTGTCATCATCAAAGGGTAGGTAGCCGCACAGCAGAGCAAACAGCAGGACTCCCATACTCCACACATCAGCCTGCACGGACCAGCCATTAACTACACACACGGCATCTCACACACACACACCATGTTCACCAGTCACTCGGAAGCAGGGCCGTACCTCTGAGCCGATGTAGGCCTTCCCCTGAATGAGCTCTGGAGCTGCGTAGGCTGGGCTCCCACAGCAGGTCATCAGCTCATAGCCCAGGCCTCCCTAGCACACACACAGCTCATTCACTACATGAGACCCACTGAAGGGAGCAACGCAATTCACTTCATTATGTTAGGATTGGGAATTTCCGAAAACAAGAAATGCGTACACACAACATACCTTAGGTTTGGCACAAAGTCCAAAGTCGATGAGTTTCAGGTTGTGGTTCTCATCTATCAGCAGGTTCTCCTGAAAAATCAAGAAAAGAACCACGTCAGAATTACACACTCTTAGAACGTTCAATTAAACTGACAGTGTCATTCATCATACAGACCGGTTTGAGGTCCCTGTGTGCGTAGCCCTGGCTGTGGACGTAGGCCAGCGCTGAGACGATCTGCCTGAAGAACACTCTGGTCTCCTCCTCTGACAAGCGGTCCTTGGCTATGATGTAGTCAAACAGCTCCCCACCAGGACAGTACTGTAAGGACAGAGGGAGGAGAAGAAGGAATGGAGACAGGGATGAGAAGGGGGTAGTTACTGGGGACGGGGGACATTACACACGGGTGTGTTTGGGTGCGTCTCACCTCAAGCACCATGTAGATCCTGGTGGAGGTCTCAATGACGTGGAAGAGACGGCAAACGTGCTGGTGACTGAGGTTCTTCATGGCCTCTATCTCCACCTTGACACGCGGGAGGTCCTCCTGAGCGGGAGGAGATCACATCACCATTGTTCATCAAATCAACTGACGACATTAAGAGTAGTGCAAAGTCATCCTCGTCATCAGGATCACCAAGAAGACTCACCCCTAAGTCTTTTTTGTCCATGATCTTGATGGCCACTTTTTCCCCCGTCAAAATGTGGCGGCCCAGTTTGACTTTAGCAAAGCCTCCTAGGAAAGACCGTTGGACGCAGAACACAGATCAAATAAAAACAAACAACGCTGTGCCCATACGCGTTTGCCATTTCTACATTATTTACAGATAGACTAACACTAACAAACTGACACAGTCATATGTAGCCTAGATATTTTAGCTACCTGAGCCGATAGTCTCGTACACCTCATAGTACTTGAGGAGCTCAGCTGCATTCTCTACGGTGGGCATCTCTCCGTCGACCTGGGTCAATAAACACAACATACCGTTTAATCTAACGTTACTTGCAAACTATCGGTTGCTGCAACAAAACATTTTTAAATGCCAAGATGAGATTGATCGATGGGAGTAGATAATCAAGTGCCATTAAATCGGTACAAGAAAACTCGTCCATTCTGTCATAAATGGCTACGGTACAGTAGCTTGTTGCTAGCCAACATTTTAAAGATGGAATTGATTAATTAAATGGTAAGCTATCATACAAAGACACTTTAACTTACCTTAATATTACGCACCTCCTCGACAAGTGTTTGCAATGAGAGACATATGCTTCGTGAAACTAAAATAACTACGACTGCTTGTTGCCAAAATTTGAATTTCCCACTTGGTGACGGAACTTCCTGTTTCCGCTTTCTGCGGCGTTGTGTGCCTCGTCTATACGTTTGCGGTACTGCGTAGCCCGCTTAATATACACATTAAATATACATTTTGAAACTAAAGGTTTCACTTAACTAAAGGGCATGGCGCTTGAACTTAATAGTTGCCTTGTGGAAAACCGACATGTGTAGTCTGTTGTGGTTGTGTTCTGATGCTCACTTTTTGAACCTTCAGATTTTGTGGCTAGTGGAGGAATGATCAGGGGTGTATGTTTTAGCGAAGGAGTGTGCGCACTCATCTGCTTCAAGCCTGTCATTATCTATAAGGTCAGACGTCAGGGAAGAAAACTAGTAGTTTAGGACAAAGTCAGGTCTCCTCTTTATCACCTGACCATATAATCAAGAACTCTCTATGTCACTGAAGGCTAGTTGGTTGTGTGTGTATCTGATTTGTTCTTACACAATATAAACTCTCCATCATCAGTCATTGCAAAAACACCAGGAACTTATGTCACAGAGGCCTGTAGGCCTACTCATCTGTCATTGGAGGATATCACGAGAAAGAAGAAAACACTTGACCTAAATATAGTTGTTTAACCGACACAAACACAGAGGCTCAGTTGTTTGAAATTGTTGAGTGTATAATGTGCATGTAGCTATGTTTACATTCCACACACACATCCTCAGGTATACCTGATCAGTAAGCTTCTCTCAGTACTGCAGCTGACTGCTGTTCTAGAACACTGTGCTAAGGTTCCAGATCGCTGCTATTGATTGATGGGTCAAGTGTGTCTCTAGAGTTTCTCATGGTCGTTCGAGAAGCAACGTGTTGTTAGAGAAATAACTAGTCATTACGGGAACTCCAGGTGTTGTCATGGTGGCTGGACCCTTCAGTTAGGTGTCGGGGCAGCTGGCCTGGACGACGCGCCTTCAATACTATCTATACATCTATCTCTCTGCGAGCTATCTGAGATCTACATGAGAAGTGAACAGCTACTCTGTGGGATCATTACATAATCTATATCTGCGCGAGATATCCGTGAGGAGAACATCCTAGGGGGTTTAGACTATATGATACTTACGAGGCAGCAAGAGTGAGACGGGGAATGGGAGAGACATAGAGCAGAAGAAACCGAGGTCAGAGGAAGGGAGTGAGAGAGAGAAAAGTGAGAGGCGTTGTGTGCTGTCTGTGTGTGTCTCTTCTCCTGGTCTCAGTTTCTCCATGGCTGGCTTGCAGCAGCAGCCCATGCTGTCAGGGCTGGGTCTGGTCCAGCTGACCTTCTCAGTTGTCCTCCTCTTCCCTCCTGTGGAGCCTCTCCCAGGGGACACTAAGAGGAGCGGCTCTGCTCCTGTGCAGGTAAGGAAGCTTCAGCTTCATTCAGGACCATCAAAGCTACAGGTCAGGAAGTTATGGTCTAACAGTGCAGTGTGTAACAGAACATAAGACATGCATATACAGTTATTGTATATCTGGCAGGATGTGAGATATTGTACAATAAGGGCAAAATGTTCTAGATTATGTGACATCGTAAAGTGCTTTTAAAATGCATTGTGTCAGAATGCTTTCACACTTGGCATGGCATGTGGTTTGTGGCCCACATTTGATACATATGTAAAAAAATGTAGCATATTTTCACTTAGCAGTTTGTCTCGTCTTGAGGTGTGGCAGAGAGTGTTGTTTCTGCACATCTAAGATTCGTATCACTGGGTCAGTAAACACACAGAGGCAGGGGAACAAAACACAGAAGAGAGGAGAAAGACAGAGAGAAAATGATGAATCAGCTGGTTTAAACCGAGCAAGAAAAAAACATTTACATTTTAGACTGTTTGATTGACTCTTAAGAGCCATGAGTGGGAAGCAGGTTCTTGAGTTTCTGTTTGGCGTAGTGAGGGGATCTGCTGTGTTTAGGTAGTGAGGGGATCTGCTGTGTTTAGGTAGTGAGGGGATCTGCTGTGTTTAGGTAGTGAGGGGATCTGCTGTGTTTAGGTAGTGAGGGGATCTGCTGTGTTTAGGTAGTGAGGGGGATCTGCTGTGTTTAGGTAGTGATGGGGATCTGCTGTGTTTAGGTAGTGAGGGGATCTGCTATGTTTAGGTAGTGAGGGGATCTGCTGTGTTTAGGTAGTGAGGGGGGATCTTCTGTGTTTAGGTAGTGAGGGGGGATCTTCTGTGTTTAGGTAGTGAGGGGGGATCTTCTGTGTTTAGGTAGTGAGGGGGGATCTTCTGTGTTTAGGTAGTGAGGGGGGATCTTCTGTGTTTAGGTAGTGAGGGGATCTGCTGTGTTTAGGTAGTGATGGGGATCTGCTGTGTTTAGGTAGTGATGGGGATCTGCTGTGTTTAGGTAGTGAGGGGATCTGCTGTGTTTAGGTAGTGAGGGGGATCTTCTGTGTTTAGGTAGTGAGGGGGGATCTTCTGTGTTTAGGTAGTGAGGGGATCTGCTGTGTTTAGGTAGTGAGGGGATCTGCTGTGTTTAGGTAGTGAGGGGATCTGCTGTGTTTAGGTAGTGAGGGGGATCTTCTGTGTTTAGGTAGTGAGGGGGGATCTTCTGTGTTTAGGTAGTGAGGGGGGATCTTCTGTGTTTAGGTAGTGAGGGGGGATCTTCTGTGTTTAGGTAGTGAGGGGGGATCTTCTGTGTTTAGGTAGTGATGGGGATCTGCTGTGTTTAGGTAGTGATGGGGTCTGCTGTGTTTAGGTAGTGAGGGGGATCTTCTCCCGAGCCATCCTCAGTATGGGTTATCACAAGATCCTGGAGATTCCTGTTGGAGCTCGGAACATCACCATACGTGAAACCATCAAGAGCAGGAACTATATAGGTACTGCACATACTCACGCTCTCTCTCTGTCTCACTCTGTCTTTCATCTCTGTCTCTGTCACTGTCTCTGTCTCTGTCTCTGTCTCTCTCTGTCTCTCTCTCTCTCACACGCACACACACACACACACACACCCACACACACACCAACACACACACACACCACACACACACACAACACACACACACACACATCACAACACACCACACACACAGACACACACACACAAGCCACACCCCCTGTTTGCTGATTGTGGGTGAAACTTACTGGTATGTGGGTCTCCCAGCGTCCTAGGACTGGAAGCGGTTTTTTCATCATCAACGGTAACTGGGCAATCGACAAGCCAGGTGTGTACCTTGCTGCGGGAACCAGGCTGACATATCGACGGCCAAATGAAGTTCGCTCCCGCACCGGAGAGTCCATTACTGCACCAGGACCAATAACAGAAGAGCTACATCTATATGTGAGACACACACAAAGCGTCACTATTTGCTATGGCCAAGGTGCAGTAAGATAGCTCCTCTTTTGAATGTATTGAACCTGCTGTCATTGTTTCAGGTCTTATACCAAAAGCCTGGCCCCAGTGTGTATTACGAATACAGCTTGCTGCTTCCCAACACACACACCAGTCCCCAGCCTGATACACGTCCTGACACAGTGTCCCTAGGCTGAAGTATATAATATATACTATATACAAGTGTATATATACACACTCTTAATCATTATAAGTTGAATCAAGTTTTTAAACCTTCCACTTCTTCACTGTCCTCTTTCTACCCTCTGCCTCCGACATCACTTCCTCTGGCCCTGACATCACATCACCTGTCTCTTTCATTTTCAGCACCCGACACCCCTTCACTTCTATTCCCCCCAGTTGATACTATTGGCTCCTCTCACAATGATACTTCCGGTCTCTCTCAAAATCACACTAAAAGTCTGTCTCATAATGGCACAGATAGCCTCTCATACAATAGCACAGATGGTCCCTCCCAAAATGACACTATTCCCTCCCACAATTACACCAGCCTTTCCAACAACCTTTCTAATGTAAACATTATCCCTTCCCACACATACACCGTTAGCCCCTCCTACTCAGACACAGGTAGCCTCTCCTACACAGTCAAAGATAGTTCCTCCCCTACAGTCATTGCTAGCCCCTCCTACACAGACAAAGATATCCCCTCCTACTCAGATACAGATAGCCCCTCCCACACATACACCGTTAGCCCCTCCTATTCAGACACAGATAGCCCCTCCTACACAGACACAGATAGCCCCTCCTACTCAGATACAGATAGCCCTTCCTCCTACACAGACATTCCTTCCAGCAAAGACTCTATTGGACATAGCTTCATAGAGTATGACATTATCGATGACCAGGAACATACCAACCAGGTGGCCTCTCACCCTTTTGTGAGGCCTGACTCATGGATCAGCTACACCTGGACCAGCACCGGACACACACCCTGCACCACCACCTGCGGCACCGGTGAGCTTCTTTATGAATTCATCCTCACACACACAAAGCTCCAACACTCAACCGAAGGACATGTCCTTGGTGTGGAAGGATAAGCAGATGAGTACAGGAGAAGGTGTTAAGAGGTATGTAACTGGACACTGCTGGTATGTCCTCGATACGTGTCAGGCAGACGCCAGGTGTTGTGGAGGTGTATTGAGAGGAAGACCCAGACCACAGTAGCAAGTGATCTCTGTGGCCCTGCCCTTCCTCCTCCAAACCACGAGGAAGACTGCAACACCCAACCCTGTCCAGCATTGTGAGAAACTTCCTGCACGCATGCACATGTTTGTTTTACTACCCTACTGGCGACAGACAAGGAGTCCCTTCTGGAAATAACAATAGATGTGGGGCTGAAGAGAGGTCGTCTTATATGACTATGCTTGTGGGACCTGCACACACACAAATGCAGATTGGAATCATACGTTGGTGTCAATCTCTGAGGAGGAGAAGGTAACTCTCAGTAAGACCTCTTTCCATGATTTGATCAAAGCTGGGACTTGGGAGAGTGGTCAGAGTGCAGCAAGAGGTGTGGCCCAGGAGTCCAGCACCGGCAGGTCCACTGTCGCCAGGTGACCAATACCAACGTCAACGGAACAGCGAGAGTGGTAACTGTGGGAAAGGAGCTGTGCGAAGTCAGCACCGCAATGCCAGCTACATCATCGCCATGCCAACTGAAAGTCTGCGGCCAATGGCAGTTACGTTCTGATTGGAGCCCGGTAAGACTGACATACTGATAATACTACCATAGTATTGCTGCAGTACCATTACCTTTACTCTAGTATCACCTCACAAATTATACCACAAAGCTAAAACTGCCATTTTGGCAGATGAAAACTTTAAAGACAACATTTGATGAGTCCCATCACAAATCTGCAAGCCAACTGTCCCCCCCAGTGCTCTGTGCCTTGTGGTGTTGGGCAGCGCAGCAGGGAGGTGGTGTGTGTGGGGGGCACAGGACTCGTGGAGGATGACCAAGAGTGTAACTTGGCCCTGAAGCCAGACCACCTCCACAACTGTGACATGGGAGCCTGCGCCCGCAGCTGGTACACCTCGCTCTGGAGTCAGCGGGTAGGCTGGGGGGAGGGGTGGGAGGAAGGGGGAGGAGGGGTGGGAGGAAGGGGGAGGAGGAGTGGTTAATAGTTGTGTTATGTATTGTGTGCATGCCTGTGTAAACGTGCCCTCTCTGTGCCACCTCAGTGTTCTGCTGAGTGTGGCAAGGGCCAACGCACCCGAACATCCATGTGTCTTGTCGATCACGTGACCAACCTCCGATTGGGCGGTTGTGAAGGGGAGCGACCACAGGAAGTGATATCATGTGATGCCGGCCCATGTCGCCAAAAAGTGGAGTGGTATGCAGGACCCTGGGGACAGGTGTGACACAGAACCCACTGCATCCAACATGTCATAACACACAGAACCCACTGCATCCAACATGTTATAACACACAGAACCCACTGCATCCAACATGTCATAACACACAGAACCCACTGCATCCAACATGTTATAACACACAGAACCGACTGCATCCAACATGTTATAACACACAGAACCCACTGCATCCAACATGTGATACCCTACCATGTTTGTGTACCAAAGCTGAATACATGCTGAATACATCACAGAAGATTGAAAGAAGAGTAGTTGATTGTGTGTGACCCAGTGTTCTGCAGAATGTGGAAATGGGACGCAGACCAGAGGCGTGGCATGTCTCCTTAGAAAGGAAGGTCACCTACAAGCTGTTGACCAAACCAAATGTTTCCACTTGCCTCAACCAATCAGCTCGCAGCCCTGCCAGCTGAAGCTGTGTGGCGTGCAGTGGTACATGACAGAATGGAGCACGGTGAGAATGCTTGCACTCCTTCCTTCTCTTCCTCCAGTCATCCATCTCTCCATCCACATATCATTTGAACCAGCCAGGACATGCATCTCCCAGGACATGCATCTCCCAGGNCATGCATCCCTCACAGCTTCTCCTAAGCTTGTAGGAATGCATCTTTATCTTGTCCCACTGGCTCCCTCTAGTGTTCACGTTCCTGTGAAGGCGGTTACCGGGTACGTGAGGTGCGCTGCCTTGCCGACAACATGGTCCCTAGCAACCTCTGTGACCCCAGCTTGACCCCGGAGAGCAGCGCAGAGTGCAACCCCCAGCCCTGTGTAACAGACACCAGTAAGACATTGCAACACTCATGTCAGGAAGGATGATTGATATTCAAGATGAAACCCACAACTGAATTACTTTTCCCTTCCACATCTGGTCTCCGCTCATCTCCAGGTTTGTCGTGCAAGGACCAGTATGATAACTGTGTGGTGGTGGTCCAGGCCAGGCTGTGTGTGTACCCTTACTACCAGACTGCCTGCTGTACGTCCTGTTCACGTGTGGCTAACAAACCCCCCTACCCATACCTGAAGACTCACCACCGCAGACACGCTGTCCACCACGCTCCTGAGACCTCCGCAGATGATGCCACTTCAGAATAGACACACGGCAGGGGAATGTTCCTACAGAAGACAAGTTGTGACAGGGAAAGTGGGCTTGGA
This sequence comes from Plecoglossus altivelis, assembly GCA_036571765.1. Lineage (NCBI taxonomy): Eukaryota > Metazoa > Chordata > Actinopteri > Osmeriformes > Plecoglossidae > Plecoglossus > Plecoglossus altivelis. The sequence continues at coordinate 6,593,740 of BROE01000012.1, forward strand.
ACAATGCTGAATACATATCTTAATGCATGCGCTATCTGTTACACAGTTGAAACCTTGGTATTCTTTGGAATGATCATTTTGAGATTATTTTTTCTAAATAAAGGCATACAGTTTTAGGGGTATTTGCTGTGTTTCTTTTTTACAATTAAAATCATGACAAACCAATACTAACTTGCATGAGAATGTGTAGTGGCTGATTCAATTATACGTGATTAGTCTTGTCTCCCTCTCCCCTTTCTCAAAAATGAATGTCTAGACAGCAGTCCACACACATCTTTACTCAGGATAATAATACCTTTGTTTTAATGAACATCCAGGCTGACAGCATGTAAAAAGGCCATTATTCAATCACGACAACTTAAAGCACAAAAAGAAACAAAAAAGAACCTCCAATGTCTTGTAGCTCCACTGTCCAGGAACAAGCAGAGCAGCTGACCAGTGCCTGTGGGAACGTCTCCACACACATTCCCCTTCTCCTTCCTTCCATCCCCACACCACCTTCCATAAGGATGTCCTGGTGCTCTGAGGGTGTTTGTGTCTGAGAGGAAGCCTGGGGTGCAGGGACCCTGCCAGAAGGCTGTGTAGGCAGAGGAACCAGGTGAGGGGAAAGGCTGAGGCCTTTGGCTTCAAGGGTCACCCGAGGGTCACCCCAGGGTCATCCAAGCACCTGTCAGGTATGAACCCCTGAGCCGCAAAACATTCATCTCTTCTGTCACTTCCTTCTTCTCTAGCCCTTCCTTTTTTTTCCTCTAGTTTGAAAAACAATCATATGGAAAGACATGAGCCAGTCCACTGAAGAATCCTGTTTGCTTCCTCCTGTGATTGTGATTTGTAAGAAGTGAACCAGGCAGTCTGGATACAAAGACCTGACCCAGGCTTGGTGCCCGGGAAACATGACTCTCCTCCAAACATACATTGTCCTGGAATCAAAGCTGCTGTTGTGTGACTCAGTTCTGAAAGGACAACGGCAGGTAACATTTTCCTAAACGTCCAAACCCATTTGAGCTTCACTCTCCACCTGATATTCAGCTTATTGAATGAATTCAGGTTTAGTTTCCTAAATGTCGTACCAACATTCATTGATTTTTCAATACTGTTGAAGTTATACAAATACATAAATATTATAGGATACAATATTACAGTATACTGTATAAAATACAAAATAAAATTGGTATACTTAATTGAACTGATCACTGGAGGTAAGCAGAGAATAAGGATCTTTGACACGAGGTGATCAAACTTGGCAAAATAAACTCAAAATAATAAACATTGTATTTCTTACCCCCTGAGGTCTAATGTCAACGGTCAAGAGTCCAAACACACCCCGTTCTAAAACAAAGCCCATGTCAGTGAACACCCTTCCTTCCCTCCTTCCTTCTTTCCTTCCCTCCTTCCTTCAGGTAAAGGAAGCAAGTATAAGGCGTTTTTAGAGTGCTAGAACGGGGCCCCAACATCAAGATAGTGCACTAGATTTGAGTACATATGGAGAGGCACAAGGGACTCTGGGTCAAGAGTAGTGTACTAAGGAGACAGATGGAGACACAGCACGTGTACTACGCAAGTACACAAGTTTGGGTCCAGTTGCTGCGTGGGCGGGCAGACTGCAGGCCGGGGCGCTACAGGAAGCTACAAGGCACATCTGAGGCAGCGGGAACCCAGAGATTCGGCGCTGACGTGGCGTCAGGGGAACGGGACCAAAGGGGAAAAGGAACATTGATCTCGTTTTCACCTATCCACCGCAGGTAACACACCCCTAGTAACAGGCAACACACTGCTAGTAAACAGGCAACGCACATCTGACTAGAACACTGGCATCCACTGACCCTGCAGAGCTGGATGAAACCTGGGTCAGACACACGACAGCACGTACCGTAATGCAACAATGTCTTTTTTTCTTGACCGAAAATCCAACATTTAAAGAACTACTTGGGTATCGTTCGTCTAACCTTGTTCAGCCAACTCAATGAACAAGATGAGAGTGGAGATGAGGAATAGGCAGGACAATGGACTTCAGGATGTTTGTAACCAGGGTAACAGGCTCACTATGGGTCTGACACAGGTTCAAAGCTGGGCTTTAAATGATAAAACACTAGTTGTCAAAAGGGGGTGTAAATATTTTAAGTCTGAGGACGACGAGGCAGTGAATCAGAAAGTTTTAAGGCCAATATTTATGTAACCGTCCAATCAGGTTGCCCGAACAGTTAAAATGATGCAAGACCTGACCAATCACACAGGTTTACAATGACATATTTAAATATTCATCCAAAGCATTTGCTCTCTTCCTCCTAAGAGTCTAGCTAGCCTACTATAGACTAATCAAGGTTTAGTCACTTATATTAAAACAAGGCTTTTTTTGTATGTTGTTCTTTCAGTTTGATATTATGCACAATATATAAACGTATGTTACAAGAATATACAGGGCTTTAGTCATCATATCTTAGTCAAGAGTACATCCAAGCATTCAGGGTGAGGGCTTTGGCTTTGTGAGGTTAGTCTACATATGCAGTTATGAAACGCACATCCAAATGCACCATAGAAAAACTCAAATACACAAGAAACAAATTGAGTCCAAACAAAATCAGAGAGAAACCAGATATGAACTTGATATAACTCCATCTCCAGTCGTTAACACACGGGACCAACGTCCGGCTCCACCTCTGCCTCCTGTCGTTCTCACACACACACACACTCACACACACGCTCAGGGAAAAATACAACTGAAGTATTCAAGTTTCACTTTTGTCTCACAATCTCACACACCAAATCACAAAGAAAGGACACACGATCGACCGATACCAAAGGAACAGGAAAGTCAAAGGTGAAAGGTCGAGATTCTAGTTCAAGTTTGTCATTCCTCATGTACAAGTCAATATAAAAATGCTACAACTTGTATGTGGCTGTCATTGGCAGACACGCCGGTCTCAGGGTAGGGCCCATCTCTCTCTAGAGGTGGAACATTTCAAAAACGGGAGCTGAAAATTCAGTCAGCACAACTGATGCAGCTTCTCCACCTCCTCTCTGGATCTTCTCTTGCCCTCTCCCTTGACTGAGGGGGGGGGGGGGGGGGGGCGCAGGAGGGAGGAGGGTTAGGGGGCTGGGGGCGCTGCCGGCGTTCCTTCTTTTGTACACTCCTCCGCTCCTCTTCCCAGTTTAGCTGGAGCCGTTTCTTCGCCTCTCCTCCCAATCCCTCCCTCCCTCCATCACTCGCTGTCTGTCTCCAGGTCGGAGTCGGACCACTGTACAGGGGACAGTTTCCCGTTGCGCTGGGCGTGTTCGATGACAGCAGTGTAGCAGAAGTAGTACTGGTCCCAGGTCTGGATGCTGAAGGCTCGCTGGCCCCGCATGCGTCGGACCGTCTGCCGCACGTCCACCGTCCCAATGTCCTCCAGCCTGGACAGACAGATGTCCAGCGTACAGAACGTACCTGAGCATCGGACAAGAAAGAGGAAGAGAAATGAAGAGAGAGAGAGAGATGACCGTATTATTTCCAGTTGTATATTTCTACACTTCAGAGGACCACAAAGACATGATAGGTCAAAAGAGATAAAAGACAGGCAGCAGTAGTTCTCTCTACCTGTGCGTCCAATTCCTGCGCTGCAGTGTACCACCAGAGGAGGCCCCCCTGGAGGCCCCGCCCACTGGGAGCCCAGGCTGTGCAGCGCCGCTTCCTGCTGCTGCCGCACATGCTCACGGAAATCCAACATGGCAGACGCACACTTAGGCACTCCGAAGTCTGGCCAGCTGACATAGAGGTAGTGGGACACCTCCCGTCTTTCTCCAGTCTGGAGAGCAGAGGAGAGAGAGGGACAGAGGAGGGGGTGGGAGGAGAGAGGGGAGTGGTGGAGAGAGGAGGAGGAGAAGGTAAGGGTGGAGAGGGGAGTGGTGGAGAGAGGAGGAGAAGGGAGAGAGGAAGCAAAAGTAATTTAAAGAGATATGGATACGCTTTGTAGTTAAGTATTGTGTTTGTATGTGTGTGTGTATGTACCTGGCTGTTATAGAGCTCCAGATGAGAAAGCTTGAAGTCGTGGAACACTTGGACATTGGTGTTCCTCACCAGGAAATACCCGTGCTGCTCAGTCCTCCCATCCTCTAGGGGCCAGTACTGACCACACTTCACACGGCCCCGCTCCACCACCCTGGATTGTAAGCATGCGTACAAAGACATGCTGTCAACCCTGCCCTGACGCAACACACACACACCTGTCTCACTCACAATCACTGAACACACACTCACCTGGTAGTCATGACAATGATGAGCACCATCTGTTCCCACACCATGCGCCAGAAATCACCAAAGGTTTTAGGCAATGGACCTGAATACCACAATGACAACAACTAACATGACCACACACCCCATAGCAAAGTCTGCACCACTGCTGTAGACTGCAGACCAACCAGATGCCAATTGGAGGAAGAAGTGAGTCGACACCCAGGGAAGGACCAGGCTCAGAATGGTGCATGCTGGGACTCACCCTGAGTGGCGATGTAAGCATTGTTCCTCTTGTACCCGTCCATGAAGCTGGCGTTGATGTAGTCCGATGTCTGGGAACCACAGAGAGAGATCAGAGCCACCTGAACACACACTCACCTGGTAGTCATGACAATGATGAGCACCATCTGTTCCCACACCATGCGCCAGAAATCACCAAAGGTTTTAGGCAATGGACCTGAATACCACAATGACAACAACTAACATGACCACACACCCCATAGCAAAGTCTGCACCACTGCTGTAGACTGCAGACCAACCAGATGCCAATTGGAGGAAGAAGTGAGTCGACACCCAGGGAAGGACCAGGCTCAGAATGGTGCATGCTGGGACTCACCCTGAGTGGCGATGTAAGCATTGTTCCTCTTGTACCCGTCCATGAAGCTGGCGTTGATGTAGTCCGATGTCTGGGAACCACAGAGAGAGATCAGAGCCACCGAGAGAGAGATCAGAGCCACCGAGAGAGCGCTGACGAGACGCCAGCCAGAGAGAGAGATCAGGAGGCCAACCGAGAGAGAGATCAGAGCCACCGAGAGAGAGAGATCAGAGCCACCGAGAGAGAGAGATCAGAGCCAATAGCCCGGAGAGAGAGAGAATTCATGAGGCCACCGAGAGAAGAGATCAGAGCAGAGATCCAATTCTTGAGAGAGCGAGAACAGGAGAGAGAGTACGAGAGAGAGAGAAGCGATAAAGGGAGGAAGTCAAAAGACCAAGATCGTTATAACACCAAGTATCTCTCACCTCATCCCCATCATCACCTAGCTGACATAGCCGCACTCGGGATTGGTCCAGACAGAGGACGTCGCTGTACCTGTTCTTGATCTGATTGGCTGGCTTCCTAGGAAGGGGGTGGGAGAAAACACAACAAGATCATACAGGACCAAGAGAGAGACAATTAGACACGAGAGCAGGGAGGAGACAGATACGACCACAGGAAGACACAGAGACAGAGAGACACAGAGACAGAGACCCAGAGACTGAGAGAACAGAGAGTGTTGTTTCTTCAGGTGTTACTGGGTCTTACTTGGAGTAGTCGAAGGTCCCGGCTGGCGGCTCCTTGCGGATCTCCTCATACTCCTGATAGATCCCCTTCTTCTTCTGCTTCTTCACGTACTCCACCAGCTGCTGCACCGTCATGCCCCCTGCTTCAGGCATGTGGACGGACACCTCAGCACACATGTCTTCCTCCTCCTCATCCTCAGGCCCCCACGAGGAGGGCAGAGGGGGGCATGGGTGCTGAGGGGGCCGGGGGAGGGACTTCTGGGGGAGCGGAGGGACCCCTTCCTCCTCCTCCTCTTCCTCCTCCTCCTCCTCATCCCCATGCTCCTCCTCCTGCTCCTCTACTTCCTGGTTGTCCGCTATGTGGGCGGAGCCTGAGGGCTTGTCATTAAGCACAGCCTCGACTCCTTTCTGATGCAGGGGGGTGTCAGGAGGGGTCTCGGACTGGGGAGGGGGCTGGCGGCCACGGCCGTTAACATTAGCGTTGGGGGTGGTCCCGCTGTTAAGCCCTGACCCTGCTGTCACAGCAGAACCGTTCCAGTGTTGGTGGTTCCCATGTGGCCGGTTCTGACCCGAATGCGGGCTGTGCTGCTGGATCAGGGCATGGGCACGAGTCCTGCCATCCACACCATCACAGTGGTTGTGTTGGTTAGCATTGCTATCGTCATAGCAGTTTGAGTTTGCTGTGGCTAGCTGGGAGGCTAACGCCAGCTGGGGGTTTGTGTGGGAGCCTATGGAGGTTTGAGCCGTGGTTAGCATAGCACCGGCGCTAGCGTTGTTGGGATCCAAGTAGTAGGAGCACAACAGGCTGCCCACGCAGTCATGCGTGTCCTGTGTGAACATTTCTCCTGGGTTGGCGTGTGTGTGCGTGTTGACGCAGGACTGTATCCAGGCAACGTGACTATACTGAGAGGTTCCACCCAGATGCTCTGGGAGAGAGGAGACGGGGATGTGATTGGCCAGCTCGTGAGCCTTCACCGTACACACCTGATAAAAGGAGACACAATTACACAGGCGAAAATCGCCAGAGCGCTTAGACACACGTGCAGAACGATAACAAACACCCACATACCCGCTCTCTGAGCTTCTCGCGGACAAAGAGGCGTAGGACGGCAAAAGGGGCTCGAAACCAGAGGGGTGACGACACGATGAATACACACTTTAGACGAGCCGGGAATGCCCCCTGTGAAGACACACACAGCTCACCGACTTGCCCTTCACTGGACCAGAGGACACACACAGCCGAGGAGACATGGAACCTGATAGCCTAGGGGTTGGGAATGAAGAGAGTCCTGGACAGACAGTTGTACCTTCAGCAGGTTGAGGATTTTGACACAGAGTTCGTAGTCAAAGTTGGCGTAGCTGGAGTTGGTCATGTCATAGATGAATATGAGTCCTTCGCGCTGGGTCTGAGCACTGGAGGGAGGGAGAGAGGGGTTGAGGGATAGAGGGGGCAGGGAGGGGTTGAAGGATAGAGAGGGCAGGGAAGGGGAGAAGGATTGAGGGATAGAGGGGGAAGGGGGAGAAGAAGAAGGAGCCGGGGGAGGAGGCGTTAGGGGCAGGGAGGGAGAAAGTTGAGGATAGAGGGGGAGGAGGGGAGTGAAGGGAGACACAAAGGAGAGGGAGAGACAACATGGAGTGGGCTGGAGACAAGGAGGGAGGGAGAAAAGAATAAGGAGACTGAGAGAGAGAGAAAGAGGAGGGGGAGGAGAGGGATAGAGGGATTAGGAGGGGAGACGGGGTTGGGAGGGCTGACTAAGAAACGGTTGCAAAGCTCCTCTTGGATGATTTGAATGATGCTTTCATAAGCAATGCTGTGGAGGCTTTGGTCTGCTGGATGTGTCTCACCTCTCGATGGCTTTGTCCAGCTGGTAGATGATGGCCTGGAGCACAGCCTTGTGGGTAGTGACATCAGGTCGGTGTAGACGAGCGGTGAAGAGAGCAAGAGCAGCACCGTTTGCATCACGACCAGGCTGGAACAGACACTCACAGGGTTACACTCACAGGTACACACTCACAGTTACACACTCACAGGTACACACTCACAGGTTACACACACACACCCACACACACCCACACACACACAACACACACACACACACACACACACACACACACACCACACACACACACACAACACACCACCACACACACACACACACACACCACACCACACACACACCACACACACACACCACACACACACACACACACACACAGGTTACATACACAGGTTACACACACATAACATACACACACAACCCCATACACACACTCACCAGAACAGTAAACTTGCCACTCAACAGTTCCGAGCGCAGTGGCTCCTCTCCTGGGTTGATGTTGAAGATGCCCTCTTTTATCCTGGTGTTCTTGTTAGATAAACAAGACAGGATGACAAGGTGAAGAGGATTAGAGAGAGAAAGGGTTAGGCTGACTGTGCTGACTTGTGTACTTTGCGGCAGCAGACTCATGGGCTTTACAGGACACCAGGCTTCACAAGATAGGAATCCACTTCCTGGCAAGCAGACACTAATGGTAAATGATGAGTTGGTTCAGTGATGGAATGACTAAGACAGGCAAGGCAGAGACAGACTCACTCAGTACTCGCATGTGAGCACACACACACAGACACACAAACACACACCTTGTATGCCTGGAAGAGGTCGATGGCTCTGGAGACGTCAAACTTGCGGGCCATGAGGAACTTAACTGCTGTTGTCTGGGAGACCAGAGCAGCACTCTGGGGCAGCTCTCTGCTGCGTACCTCACCCAGAAACTCCTCCACAGCCTAGAATAAGCAAAGGACACAATAAACATATGAACACACACACACACACACACAATTTACTAAAGCGTTATCATACTGTGGCTTACAGAGTGTTCATATTCATTTGTTATCTTTCGTACCATGCAACGGATCCCAAATCTGAATTAACATGGTTATGTGCACTCGGCAAACATCTCAGGTTTCAGATTGAATCAACCGAGGCTAGTTAGGAAGAGAACATAGTTACCATATAAAAGTGCTAGCCAGTTATAAATGGGCGGTGATGTCCCAAACCATTTATACATGGTCGTCTGACTCTTTCTATCCAACGAAAAGCACGCTCGCTGAAGGTGAGCGCCAGCAGGCAGGCAAGCTGTTCATGACAACAACAATGCTAGGAACTGGGAGACCAATTCTGTGAACTGCCTGCCGTAAACATGAGAGCCAGCCTTCATGCTAACTGGAAAGCTCAGACGAGGGCCAAGCCTTCGTAGAATGTACTCGAGATTTACTACCACACAGCCAGTTCATCACATGCTCGCATAACCACGATCATTTTAAACACTGCATATTGATACGTTTTCCCCACTTGCTATGCCGTGGAGAGTTTCCTGTCATCACATAGATCGGCTCGCTAGCCAGCTAGCTACATGTGGTATCAGAGAGATGGAAACTAGCTTGCAAGCTGTTAAGAAGACTAACGGTGCTACTTAAGCGAACAGCTGCATTAAAAACAAGCATGACACATGCGTCAAAAAAATTGGGCTTGACGCTAGTTACCATTCGGTTCAACTTAACAGATGGCCTTTAAAATCACTTTCAATGAGTAGCTAGAATCACCACATATTTCTACCTTCTAGCTAACCTAGATCTAGCTATGCAGCCTTTCATAGCCACTCAGCTAGCTGGGCTACCATCATAACCATGCTAACCAGCTACTGTAGGCACACGGGATTCGGCCGTGACGGGAGGGTGCGAACGGGCCACGACTATTTATCACCCTCCATGACAAATACTTATTGCACTAAATATGTCCATAAATTGGGCATATTATATAGGGAATAATACTGACAGAGATAATTATCCAAGTTTAGAGAGAGGCGATATTAAAAACATTTACGGAGACTTACCAGCTCTTCTTGGGTTGTTAGGGCTTCCGCCATCTTGAAGCCTCCGCAACGTCACAACGGGCGCGCCCACTACTTGCTCGCTCACGCCAAGAGCGAGACAAGTGTGACAGGAGTATGGCGTCGCTTCAGGAAACGGAGCCTCAAAAACTAATGGTCAAATAGCATGACTTATGTACATTATTGAGTATTTTTTGCTCGGTTGATAATCAGGAGCAACGGACATGCCAGCCACAGGTTGAAAGGTTCCCTAAACCTTCACAAATTTGGGGGTTTGTTAAAGAAACCATCAGCACCAGAACTACAGACTGTTAATTGTGTCTCGGTCCTATCGCGCTGATGTGATTTATACTGTCTGCCATGGCACTACTGGGGGTGCATTTAAACACTGGCTCGGTTCAGAGTTTCCCCCTAGGAAAATATGGAGCTTTAATCAATCTCTTCATTTAGTAAAAGAGCACCACTTGCCCACTGTGGGTTTGGGAACATGGCCAGTTAATCACTTTGCCAGTGCCTTCCCTTAAGAATGTGTGTGTGTGTGTGTGTGTGTGTTGAAACGCCTTTGTGAGTGGGCATTAGAAAACAAATCATGAAATGTATGGCAATGTAGCATAGGGAATTGAGTTGACCAGTTGTCAGTAAACGCTATCCCAATCATCTTTGGCTACCGGTAAAATAAGATCAACTGTAAACTGCTATAGGCATATCATTTCTCATCATAGGTTAATATTAGGTTATAGGTTAACACTGATGGGCATTTAAGAGGGGAACTTTGAATTTGCTTCAACATAGCTGCTGATGAGGCTTAAATAAATCTCAAGTGCAACCAAATATAACAGGCCCACAGTTGCCTGCAGATGTTGGCAGGGTGACGCCCAGGTCTAAAATCAAGAACCTGGGCCAGATAAACAGTCCTCTTAATAAGAAGCGTTTCGGGAAGGAATCCGAATAGGGGATTACCAGAAAGGACGTAATAAAAATACAATTTTCATGATGGAGCAGACAAGAACATAGGAATTTAACGAATCGTTCGAGTTGCAGCCTCCCAGAATGATCTGGAGGAGAGAAGGTCATTGGTCTGCCTCTCTGCCTCCACACATGATACCTGGACATCCAAAACATAGGAACCAAGTTCAATACAACTGTGAGATCTGACTTGTCTCTGATGCTCTGCAGGATAAGACAAACAGCACACCAGCTGCTTGTCCTGAAAACTCCTTTTTATTGGACCATTGGTTGCCTGTCACAAAGATGAACATCATCACAGTCATATCATCACATGGTTATTTGTTGAAATGCATTTTTACTCGACGCATCCTCTGACATCATTCACTGCACAAGTACAGGACTAGATGTCATAATATACATTTTCTGTGCAAAAGTCAGGCAAGGAGGAACAAAGCAAAGGACTGTTTTTAGTTTGCTCTGGCAACACTCATCTGCCAGTTCCATGTTCTGGCTACAAGCTAAGCTTCTCACAGACTCCCAGTGCCTGACTGATGTCAGAACTGTTGGGGCACTTCTGCTGGCCGCATCTCATTCATTGAAACATTTGCTTTCTGTATGGCCCCATTAAAATCTTTTTAAAAAGCCTGCTTTCTGGAACGTTGCGGAACGTTGTGGAACACCGGCCCTGTTCTTGAAATAAGGGAGTAGAAACCGAGTTTCAGGCTGCTGAGATGCACTGGGTTCAGTTATCGTTAACCTGCTGGAGAGTTTGACAAAAACAACTCAGAGAAAACGTTCAAAGTGATGGAACAAATAAATACACCCCTCTGATGATGCGGATCTACACACAACTGAAGACTACAAACATAACAACTGATGACGGTTTAAAACATACTGGAGTGTAATGATGACAGGGACTGACAGATGGTAGCTTCTGTTTAATGTCTAATAACCTCACAGATACCCTGGTCATTCAGCTAGTTTGGTTTCCCTTCTTTACAATAGTTCTCGCTGGTAGTCATACAGTCTTATCTTTCACGTGTGTGGGTTGACTTCAGAGACAAAAGATATGGTTAAAGGTTTCAGAGGCAGTAGACCACAAGACTCATCAGAGTCATGTTCAACGAAACACACGAAAGAATCTTTGGTGGTACTGGACCTTTCTAGCCCCTCAGTCTCTTCCACTTGTTCATCGTCAAATGAGCAACACTGAATCGACCCGTTTCTTGAGGGGAGACGACAACATGGCATCCTTTTGAAGACAAGCAAATATACAGCATTCAAACTTTCATCCATTACAACCAATTGGAGCATAGTGATGACCAAGAAAGGCTGCTCTGATTGGATGACATGATTGGACATTACAATCCAGTTCCAAAGGATTTTTCCAATGCTGGAACTCTCATTCACCTCCACTTGTATTTATCTTTCTTTACTTCTCTTCTCCTTTCTCTACTTGTCTAGCTTCCAGAAAACAAAACAAAAAATAGAAAACCTGGAGTGGTGTGTGTGTTTATATGTGCGTCTGTAAACAAGTTTGTTTTTTTCTTCCATGTAACTTGCAGAATTGTCACCACTAACACCAGAAGCTTGTTAATTAAGGCATCGGCACAAACTGAAAGAGAGAAACTATGTACACAGTCAAGTGCTACTCGCATCGCCTAGTGGTCCGCAGGAGAGAGAGGAGGGGTACATAACACAGGATCAGGAGGTTGGTACTGGGGGGGGGCGCTGGAAAGGTCAGACGACAGGCGGTCCAGGGAGGTCCTCGTCTCCGTCAGTCTCGGGTGCGAAGGACACAGTCAAGTCCACGTAGCGCCGGTCCACCGTGGGCTTGATCAGCTTCTGCATCCTGCAGGGAGACACGCAGTTGAACTCCCATTCAGAACGAGCCAGGAGAAAGGAAGGCAGTTTGTTCACAGTGATTCCACAGAGAGAGATTGTGGCAAGAGAACACTGTTTCAGAGGAGCATCGATCATTGGAAAGTAACGATGCTGCCTGGTCTCACAAAGAGACCGACACAGATTCCTGGAATCAGAGTTAGATTGCCAGGTCAGTTTGAGAGAGAGTCAGGGAGTTTGACAGACTGAACAGAGCTTACGTGAGTTTGAGCCTCTTGTTGTGCCCAGGCATTACAGGTACGTACAGCATCTTCACTCCGTGGACAACCATGGTGGGCTCCAAGCCATATTTCTCCTGACATCACACACACAGCCGCTCCATCAGCATTAGCCATCATTTACACAAACGCATCGACACTTTGTTGGGAGGATGTGCGTGTATTCATACCTTCACGGCGTTGATAAAGTCTGAGAGGGTAAAGTCTTCATGTCCGCACACCATCCAGCGGTCCCAGATGGAGAAGGAGATGTCATCCCTGAGAGCAAACACACCAGCAGGGGTCAAGACAGGGCAGGATGTCTTCATGTGTGTGTCATGAGTGTGTGTTTGCATGCGTGTCTACCTGATCTGAGTCCTCTTGACAGGGGCTGCTTCAGTGAAGACCACCACAGGTATGGCCAGGTTGAAGAAGCAGTTTTTGAATGACTCAAAGCCGAATCCTCCAACCACCTTGATGAGCTCTAGAGCCACCTATAGAAACATACTGTTAGGCCCCCGTCACTGGGATGTGCACACACTGTTAGGCCCCCGTCACTGGGATGTGCACACACTGTTAGGACTCAGAGACTTTTATCTACATGTTCTCTGAGGGAATTCAAACTGGTCAACCTATTACAATTCGATAAGACCAAACAAAGATGTGCCGGTTTCTGGCAGTTGAATCCAACCATGCAAAATCAGGTGTTCAGTTCTCACCAGCCCGGCGACGGCTGCCGTTGCCGTAGCGATGGCGGGGATGATCTTGCCGGCGATGCGCTTGGTCTTGAGCCGGTCAGCAGCCTCGATGGCGTACATCCTGGCACGCAGGGCGGATGCTGCTGCCACAAAGTCCATGTGCCCGTTACTGTCATCATCCTTCTCAAACAGCAGGGGGGTCATCTGTAACCTCTCTGCACACACACACACACACATTCATGAATGTGTTTTTGTATGAAACATGTATGCGTGTACCTCGTGTGACTTTGTAACAGCAGGTAGGAGTGATGTCAGCAGCAGCTGTGTGTTTACCTGGAGTGTGTACCTGGTGTAGGTGTGCATGTCTATCTGGCCTGTGTGCACCTGGTGTGTGTGCATGTCTACGTGCCTTGTGTGTACATCTACCTGGGGTGTGTACCTGCCGTGCATGTACCTGGCGTGCGTGTACCTGCCGTGTGTGTACCTGCCATGCATGTACCTGCCGTGCGTGTACCTGCCGTGCGTGTACCTGCCGTGCGTGTACCTGCCGTGCGTGTACCTGCCGTGCGTGTACCTGCCGTGCGTATACCTGCCGTGTGTGTACCTGGCGTGCGTGTACCTGCCATGTATGTACCTGGCGTGCGTGTACCTGGGGTGACGTTGTCAGCAGCGATGACCTCCTCTAGCTGAGCGATGGCCTCCCTCTCCTCCTCGCTGCTCAGAGACAGCTTTAGCTGATCAGGCTTCTTAGCGGTCTCATCTGTTTCAATGCGCTGGACACAACATCACACACCAACCAACAAGATTCAGCACATTCAGGATTAACCAACCATCAAAATCCATCCATTCACCCAACCCTCCCTACCTTCTCAGCAGGTCTGTATTCTGGAATCTGGATGTGGGAGAGGATCCTGGCTACAGCCTCCTGGGTCAGATCCTTCACATACACGCACACCTGCATCACTCCTTATTCTACATGGCGTGTGTCTGTATGTATGTAAAAATGTGTGCATGAGTGTGTGTGAGTGTGAATGTATAAGAGAGCTTGTGTGTGTTCACCTTTTCTAGGTAGGAGATGTTGTAGATCCCAGCAAAGAGTCTGGCCCCGCTGACGACAAAACTGAAGTGCCTGATGGGAAAGACAGGGAGACAGGATGAAGGAGGAGGACCTCTGCTTCTGCTGCTTAACCACTGCAAACACCAGGCTCTACTCACAAGGGGTCGTTCAAGTCAAACTGGATAGGCGACGGGGGTCTCTTAGGGGACTGCCAGAACAAACCTGAGGGTGAGGGGCCGCAGTCAGTCCTCACATCCTGATACATGCTGAGTGTGTGTATATATGTGCGTGTGTGTGTGCGAGAGAGAGGTGTGTTTGTGTGTGTGTGTGTGTGTGTGAGAGAGAGTGAGAGAGAGAGGGGTGTGTGTCTGATAGAGAAAGGGGTGTGTGTGTGAGAGAGGGGTATGTGTGTGTGTGAGAAAGAGAGAGAGAGAGGTACACTTACTGCCATCCTTTAACCGTGTGTCCAGAGGGAAGGAATGCAGCAGTTGTAGCGCCTTCAATGGCACACATGCGAGGAACACGAATGAAAACCCATGAAAAATACAACTTCAAGTAAGAAGCCCCTGCTGCTTGGACAGGAGCGTGTGACTGAGTTAGTCTGAGTGGGTGGGATGGTCAGCTTACCTTTCTCTTGAAATACTTGTCAAACTTGAGGCGGGCCAGAGTGACACAGTGCTCCCATTGGCTGGGACGTCTGCTTAGCAGCTTGATCACTTGGAATGCCCCTTCCATGCTCTCGCTGGCCTGCATCCTCTACACACACACACACACACACACGTCACATCTACACGTAGCCTTTTGTAGGTGTTACGTCCAGTCGTGATTGTATGACCGTTGTGTCTAAATTATAAGTACCTGTAGCACTGCCTCTGCTGAACAGTGAGTCTGCCAGAAAACATTATAGATAGAGGGCTTGTGGGCAAATGTACTCTCAAACTAGGGGGGGGAGAGAGAGAGAGGTTCAGGCTCAAAACCACAAGTATTGACAGATAACAGTCTAGAACCACAAGTGGAGAGTTCACCTTGTCTCTGGCCCACTGGATGGTGTGTTCTATGACAGCAGGGAAAGACTTGAGGGTGCAGAACGGGATCTCCTCCTCAGGAGGGTCCCTCTGTCCCAACAAAGAAACAGAGGCTGTTTCAAACAAAGCTAGTGCACACGAACTGGAAAGTATATATATTCAAAAGACATCTCTCTAACTAAACAGAAACTGTAACAGAAGCAAGCAGTTACATGGCTGTTGTAGGACTCCGTCAGGTTTGGCACAATGATCTCTGTGTGGCCTTTGGTTCCCATGGTCCCAGAGTCCAGGAGAGGTTTCTGATTGGATACGCTGCGACTGTTGGTGGACCAAAAATGTATGTATTGTATGACCTAGACACACACCTCCATTGCAACCCTCACAACACACAGAGTAAGGAGTTCTTTTCTTTATGAGAGAACATTTTGCCCCCCTCACCTGTCAACGTATCGGCGGGCCTCCACATTGTCGAGTGCCGTGACAACCAGGTGGAGGCGGGAGAAGAAGGCATCGTTGTACATGTTCTCGCTGGCGGGGCACACTTTGTTGAGGTGGGCGTCGATTTGCAGCTCAGGGTTGATGTCCAGAGTGGCGACCGCTGCCATGGTGCTTTTAGGTTTCTGAGGAAGAAAGGGAGCGATCATGAGAGGTTACCACCTCTTTATGCTGACAGTGATGGTGCATAGGTCAACTGTCTGTGGCGTTAGCTCACCTGTATGTGGTGTTAGCTCACCTGTATGTGGTGTTAGCTCACCTGTATGTGCCGTGGTCTGAAGAGGAACTGTCTGTTAAGGTTAGACTTCTCTATCAGGTCTGGGTCTGTGATGCACACCTGGAGAGATCCCAGCACACACGTACACACATACAGGTCATCCTTCCATTAGATTATTCCTTTCTCCAGCTTTCTGCACATCCCTCTCTGTTCATCCACACATCCCTCCCCCTTCCTTCTCCATACATCCAACAGAAACCCACCTCTCCGCAACTCTTAGTCAATCCAACCCCCAGCAGGGCAAAGTTCTTCAGCATCTCACAGCCAATCGCTCCACAGCCCACCTGGGACACAGACAGACCAGGCCATTAGCTCCTGCTGTGTCTGGGGGAAAAGGGAAAAGGAGATCCTGGCCTCCACTGTGAGTGTGTGTCTGTGAGGAGAGTGCAGGCAGGGCTCACCATGAACACCCTCAGCTTGTGAAGCTCCATGGACAGGGACTGTCCTATGCAGGCACGCAGCCCGTCATAGCGGTCCCCCCTGCGGACATGCACACACTATTGTTTTTGCCTTTGAGTCAGATAAACGTATGTATATAGGCAAGTGTGAGTAGCTATACGTGTGTGTGTGTGTGTTACCTGGGAGAAAACTCCTCAGCAGATAAATGCTGCAGCTGCCTCACTACCTCTACGGCATCTAGATAGAACTGCAGACAAAGTGACAACAGACAGATCAGAGAGAGAGAGATCACAGAGAAAGAGAGGAAGAGATCAGACATGGATGGACATCATTTCCTGTTTTAGGGGTGATCTTGGTGTTTCCTGGTACTCACCCACTGCTGCAGGGGGGCGAACTTCCCCGTGAGGGCTTTGAGAACCTCCTGACTGGCCAGGCCTCCGGCTGCAGCGGCTAGAGGAGGGAGAGCGCCCCTCGCTGTCCTAGACAGGCAGCGAACCAGCTCAGCATTGACAGGGGTCTGGAGACAGGAGAGGTGGTAGGGGAGGGAGGAGAGAGACAAAAAGGGGTAGCGGATGGATGAGAAAGGTTGGGGAAAGGAGATTTTAGACATTTGAGGGTCAGATTTGCATGTACCCACTGCCTGTATTGTGCATGTGCGCGTGTGCATGTGTGTGGAAACACCTGGCTGACTCACTTCGTTTCGGAGCGTGTTGTTGACTTCCTCTGTGAGCTTCAGCAAAACCTCAGCATCCTGCAAGCAGCTGAACACAAGCAGTAGGAACAGACACAGAACACCTCACGTCAGTGAGAAAACCTGTTCATTATTATGTCAGTACTGTTCTTTAAAGTGTCTGAAGATGGGATACCCGATGCCGGGAAGTCGACCATGCTGCTCCTGGAAGTTGTCCAAAGCCAACATGGCGGCGTGGATCTGCAGTGGAGCCTAAGACGCAGAGACAGAATCAAGTAAATAGGACACTGTCAGACACCGCTCACTCTGACAGGAAGTGGAGCAGGAATTCTGATCTCTCACCTCTGGTTTGCTGAAGTCTGGGGTCAGAACCTGAGGTTCACAAAGCTGTCTCTCCATCGTCTCCTGAAGATGGACACACGCAAACACACACAGAAGAGGGAATCATAGCCCCTCAATATACAATCTTAGGCAACAAGAGTGATTTAAAACACCGAAGGTCAATAAGAAAGAGATGGGTTGAGTTGTGTGTTTCTGTGTGTGAGTGTACGAGAGCGAAAGTGTCTACATGTATAACACTTACAAATCTGTATGTTCTAGGCGTCTTCTCCAAGATGAAGAATCCACCATGGGTGTATTGCTGCATGTGAGACGTATCTCCTATGGCAAAACTGTGGGGGGAGAGGACTGGACCACACATATGCACGCCATTGAAATACCGCAGTAATCAAACATGAATCTTACAGGAAGCAGGTAACATGTGGCAGGTGTGTAGTAGGTGAGCTGCTGCAGTACCTGTGACCGGGCGAGAGCAGCTGTTCAGCTCCTCCATGCCGTTGACCTCCCTGAACAGAACGCTCTGGCCCGTCTGCAGCCCATGGGTCCGGCTGTCCATACAGGTCACCACCCCCGGGTTGTCCTGGGGTCAGAAGTTAAACAAGACGGGTTAGAAGACGCAAGCATCCCCCCATCTCAGCCCCCCCAAAACAGACAAACACTTCCCACAGCAAGTGTTACCTGAGTGATGTTTTGGATGAATATCTCCCTAGGCTCCTCCCCCGTGGGGTCCGACACCTCAAACTCCTCCCCAAAGTCGCAGAACACCCGAACGCAGATCCCATATGTGTCGCAGCCAATGAACTGCGAGAGAAGCCGAAACGTCAGCATGCATTAGTAACAAAGGACTAATGCTAGAAAGGATATTGGATATGGGGTTTCCCAGTCTGACAGAATAATTTGATCCTTTGGTAACAGGTATCATACATCATGTGTTGGTCAGATAACTCACCCTGATAGGGGGCTGCTGGGAGTGGCAGAACTGGTCAACCTTTTTCTGCAAGGTCAGTCTGGCCTCTGTTAGAATTACACACTGGAACACAGAACACAACCAGAGGATGTTAGCCTTGAGAGAGCGTTAGCCTTGAGAGAGCGTTAGCCTTGAGAGAGCGTTAGCCTTGAGAGAGCGTTAGCCTTGAGAGAGCGTTAGCCTTGAGAGAACGTGAGAGAGAGACAGAGAGAGAGAGAGAGATGTGAGTTAGCCTCATGAGAGAGTTAGCCTCATGAGAGCGTTAGCCTTGACACATGGGGCAGGTCAGAGGTGACAGTGGAACCCCTGGTGATGGTGCCTGTCTGTCTTACCTGGTACCTCTTGAGGAAGCTGAGGTCCGTGGCATCATCCAGGGGGCAGGAGGATGTCTCCACGTGAACATAGGGGTTCAGTTCTGCCACCCTGGGCTGTACTGCCTCCACCCTGGCGGAGGTGCGAGACAGGCCAAGAGAGAGGGGAGAGAGAGATTAGGGGGAGACAGGTGAGGACAGGAGGGGGGAAAAAGACAGGGGGAAGAGAGTAAAAAAGTAAATATGTTGGAAACAGTAACAAGGACTACTGAGACATAATAAACAGTGATGGTCTCCTACCTTCTCCTCTGGTTTACCACGTCATCTTGATGGATGAAGAAGTTTGAGCCAAGGTCCCAGGTCTCACACTGTCTGGTGTCATGGAGGGTCACTGCCTAAGGGTGAGGAACACACACACTTTGTTAGACTTCAGACACATTACAAAGGAGGAGAATTGGTTCCCATTTACTTAACACTCACCTTCACACCAGCCAGGACTATGTTCTTAGCTGTGAAACGACAACCATTAACAATAAGGCACTTCAGTCACACAATCATTGTGACTATTTTTGCCATGCGTATGATGTCACATTATGATAACATGCAGCACCTACCTATCTCCACTCCCAGACCTCCCAGTCCACTGAGAAATACTGAGGACTGGGCCATCTGCTGCATTGCACTGTCCCCCAGCACATAGCGCTGACGGCTGGATGGACAAATAGATAGAGAGATAGAGATAGATAGATAGATAGATAGATAGATAGATAGAGAGAGAGAGAGAGAGAGAGAGAGAGAGAGAGGTTGAGGAGGGTAGAGAAAAAGCAGAAAAGATGTAAGGAGCGAGAGATGGTGAAAATGGTGAAGGTAAGAGGGGTTCAAAGAGGAAAGACGGAGAGAAGATAGAAGAGACGAGGGCGATGAGTTGGCTTGTTGGTTAACTGTCACAGCAGGCTAACTAATGGCAGTATGCTACGTACTGAGGAGACTAACCTGTAGAGTGAGTCGTCAATATCCATAGAGTCTGCCGCCATGATGGGAAGGGAGGAGGGGGGGACTGACAGATCCAACAAACTAGAGAGACAGAAGAGAGAGAGAAAAAATATGACATGGGCAACATTAGTTAGGCTATTATGATATCAAGGATGAGTAGAGTTAAGCAGTACAACCTGAACTAGGAAGGTCATGGAATAGCAAGCTACCATCTTGAACAGCAGAAAGCGACATATTTATTCTATAGGATGTCTATTTTGACAGAGGCACTGCAGGTTGGTACGTTAGTGCAGAGCACCAGTATATGTTGTTTTAGCCAGTGGGGTTAGCAGCAAATATCCCCTGTCTGAGTCGTATCAGCAAGTTACTCGTGGTATAACTGGTACATGTTTTTCTAGCTATTAAGACTAAATAGCTACGCTGACTCATCATTGTATTTCTAAACTAGTAAATATTATGATGTTGTCACTATGTAGCTAATAATAAACACACATTGATGAGCGAACTATATATCCACTGAAGTAATGCAGGTGATTTTTGGATAGAAACAAAGAGTGTCTAGCTAAAGATATATCAGCTATGATCAGTTAACTTCTAACGCCAAGTCAAGTTATACTGCTTACTCATTGGCCTGTGCTAGTGCTAGCTAGAAAAATAGCAGCTAGCTAAGCTAGCTATACCGTAACTGGTAATAATGTTGGACTGGAGCCGGGTTTGTGTCGTGCATAACATAACATAGCCTCCCAAGACCTACTTCTTGAAGAAGTGCCATGGTTGGGCAGGTATGGGTGAATAATGTCATTTATCCGAAATTCACCACTATGTGTAAGCAAAAACAATGATAAAACAATTTCGGTTACCTGTCACTGTCAGTGTACGCGAGGTGTAGTGAATGAATGGTTAGCTCTTCCGGGTTACCACGGTCACGTGACAATATCCTAACGAGCCTATTTAGATAAAGTAGCCTACAAATGCAAAGATACCACAACGATGTGAATTTCAAAACAGTGACATATCACAACAGTTAATGGTTTGATTTTAAGTAAATAAATAACACTTATATAAGCGGTATTGGACAATTTGCCTAACTTAATTATTTTTTTTAAATGCCACTCGTCCCTGGGCCTACAATTTCCAAGGTCATTCTGAACTTTTTTTCCCAGTTCATTGCAACGTATATTTGGAAAGAAGTAAACCAACGTGTGTAAACAGACAAAGTTCGTCTACCCAGTAAACCATTTACCGAACAATTTACCATCTACTAGGCCACGGGGTATTTGTCTAGCCTTGTGCATCAAATTAATTAAATAAACATAACCGAATCAAAGGATGAGACCTGCGAGCGCACGTTTGTGTATGCGTTTGTGCATGATGTGTTGACGTTATATAATTGTTTTGGCCGGGTGATGTCGACATATTTTATAGGAAAACCAGGTGTCGTTCTCAGTCAGACTTGTCAAACATCCAATCATATTGATCAAATGACAACCAGCTGGAGACCCGCTGTACCTCCCCTCTAAAGAGTATGTCAAAAACGACCTGTCTGGCCCACAAGTACACACAGACGTTACCCTGCGCCAAAGTTCCGAAGTCCCTGTTTTGAACCGGTCTTCTAACTCTTCAACTTGTCTGCTCTGGACTTCTCCCCTGCACAGAGATGTGGTGTAGTCGCGTGGCTCTGCGTCGTCTACAGCGGATTGCCGTTACTCCATTAAATACAGCAGGGGCTCTAACTGGCGAAGTGAAGAGACAAATGTCAACGCTTCCGCGGGTTTATATCACCCGTCAGATCCCTCCAGAGGGACTGAAGATCCTTCGAGAGTCTGGACAGTAAGTGTGTGACCACACAAAAACACAATGGTAGAATTGATGGACCTTGTCTATATTTTATTATGTATGTTTTACACTAGTTTTGTTGTCTTTTCACTGGACATTGGGGGTATAGGCTATATTAATAAATGAATCTGCCAAATGAATATATTACAAGAATTTTGTAAGAATTTTGCTTCTGTAAACTGCAAAGAATTTGCCAATGCTGAAAAAGTTCATCATTTACTTTAGGTAAACAGGTTTGTCAATATTTGCCCCACAGACCTGTTGGATAAGAAGGGTCAAGCCAGTTTGCTTACATAGGTTGTGAGTGAGAGTGTATGTATGTGTAGAAGTTTAATACTTAAAGTCTAGTTGCTCTTTAAATCCACTCTAACTTTTATATCATTCATTTGCTCATCTATCCATCTCAACATCTCATTCCATGCAGAGTGCAGTTTGAACTGTGGGACTCAGACGATGTCCCTGTACCCAGATCAGAACTGCTCCAGAAGGTGAGAGGCATGGACGCTCTGCTCTGTGTTCTCACTGAGAAGATTGATGCAGAGTTATTGGATGCCGCAGGTCAGGTGATTGTCCTTGTTGTCCATGTCAATGTCTTATCCCTGACCCATCACAAGGGGCCTCCTCTTATGTGTGTGTGCCGGCGTGTGTGCGTTCCTACAGGTCCGAACCTGAAGGTCATCAGCACTATGTCAGTGGGATTTGACCATTTGAATCTAGAGGAGCTGAAGAGCAGGTCAGTGACCTGACCAGAACCACAACAGGGACGGTCATGTGGCAATCCATAATCCCATTCTGTGTGTATGTGTGTATGTTTGCAGGGGGATCCGTGTGGGCTACACCCCGGACGTTCTGACGGACTCTGTGGCGGAGCTCACCGTCGCTCTGCTGCTGACCACGTCCAGGAGACTCATCGAGGCCACACATGAGGCCAAGACGTACTGTCCACACACATCACACACTGCCACTCTCTCTATCTTCCTGACACACACACATACTCTCTCTGTCTAACAAACAAACACGCTACAACATGTTTTTCCAGTACGTCTAACCTATCTCTGTTCTCCTCCCCAGAGGAGGATGGGGCACCTGGAGAACCTTGTGGCTGTGTGGCTACGAGCTGGCTAACAGCACAGTGGGGATCCTAGGTCTGGGGAGGATTGGTGAGCATGACAACACTCAACCTCCTAGACCTTGTTACCACACGTACACCTCGCACAATAACATATATCCTGACCCATGTGGTTCAGCACAAAACAGACATTACTGCAGACATTAGCATATCATACATACATACATTTTCTACTGTCCGATCCCTGGGAGGGATTGCAGTGCCGCATTTTCGCATTTGGGTCAATGCTGACTGAGCCTAAAGCCAGGAACTCGGGCCAACATATTCAAATTGCAGACAGAAGACAAGGCGTAAAAGAAATTAGTGCCTAAAAGTGAAGAACAGCAAATACCCACAATATCCACACGGTCTCTAATGCTAGAAAGTAGGTTACAAGAATATGGTCACACTCCGCCAAAATCAATTTTTGAGTAAAAAAGAACGCAGAGCAGAAACAGACAAATTACTGTTCCTCAAGCTCGTTACTGGGCATCCTTCATGTGGGCTCCGATTAACCATACAGTGTGTCTGACTCGATTGTTTTAGGAGGTTCATTTAACAGTTTCAGTAGTAACGACTGATACAGAATGAGATAGTCAGTCGTGCTGTTTACTTGTGTCTTGATTTGCCCGACGCGGGCCATCGCAGAACGCCTAAGCCCTCTCAATACCAGGTAGAAGAAGTGATTCAGTCTTACACAGATGTGTGTACCAACGGACGAACTGGCCAGCATGATCAACGCAGAGTTATTAGAGTGAAGTAGCATTCAGTTATCTGTCTCCCAACAGCCTCCCATCGGCTGAACAAACTAATTAATAGATGGTGATGGTGTAAGACCGATTATGAATGTACTTGTATGTGAGCAAGTGTAGAATCGTGTTGGCGTTCGAAGGTGTGTGTTGTTAACTTTTGATCGCGTGTCCTTTCTCGTCCTCTAGGTCTTATCTTCGGCCCTGGCTGGTACGTAAGGCTAGTCCGGACTTGCCTGTCAGATCTGCTGGTGCTCGTCACGCTCAGTGGAGCGGAGACCAAAGACATCTGCAACAAAAACCTTCTCATTTTCCCAAGTTATTGAAGCACACCTTTGCGCATTCTTTCTATCAACGTACCAGACATAGTTGGTTGTACGGAAAACCAGACATGCACATTTCAGAAACACGTCTCTACACTTTCTGGTAGGTAGGGATCATCGTTACTGTATACTTCTGTGCGTACATCAATGATAGAAACACAGATGTTCAGAGGTGTGCTGTGTCTGTGTCAGGGGAGGGGTGGTGAACCAGGAGGACCTTTATGAGGCTCTGTCCAGTGGTCAGATTGCCGGCGCCGGCCTGGATGTCACCGTCCCTGAGCCCCTCCCAACCAGCCACCCGCTTTTTACCCTCAAAAACTGTGGTGAGTCTGTCCTCTCCATGACTGTGGTAAGTCTGTCCTCTCCATGACTGTGTGAGTCTGTCCTCTCCATGACTGTGGTGAGTCTGTCCTCTCCATGACTGTGGTGAGTCTGTTCTCTCCATGACTGTGGTGAGTCGGTCCTCTCCATGACTGTGGTGAGTCTGTTCTCTCCATGACTGTGGTTAGTCTGTCCTCTCCATCACTGTGGTTAGTCTGTCCTTAAGTCTTCATCTCTGGGGTTTTAATTGGATTTTCTATTTAGATGCATCTAAGACCAGATAGAGACCTAATATTACTTCTAGAAAGTGTGGTTAAATATCTTAGGCTTTCACGTGTGTTTGTGAGTGAGACATTTGTGTTAACTGTATATGAACACCAGAGCCTTACTGCATCTCTCTTCCTTTTCCATCCATCTTTGCAGTAATTCTTCCTCACATCGCCAGTGCCTCCTACAGCACCCGAAATGCCATGTCCGCCCTAGCAGCCAACAACCTGCTGCTAGGCCTGAGTGGCCAGCCAATGATCAAAGAGCTCAAGATTTAGGATCCAATCACCTGCAACCAGGAAGGAAAGGGTCATACTTATTGTACTGAGTGGATGATGCAAAATTGAGACATTACAATAATCTATTCAATCAATAGAACAACAGAGGATAGATTTTCTGTTATTTAGTTAGTTTATTTTAAACAAAGAAAAAGTACAACATTTAGTCTTGTCATGGTTACACTATGGTTACATGTAAAGTATATCATTGTCCTTCCCTTGTTACATGTAAATGAATCGCAGCTTTTCAAGCAACAGGGTATAAGGCAGTAACTTCTGTTACTAATTAATCTTTTGATTTAGGCTTCTCAAATTGGTTTTGGCTTATCCTCACATGGGCTTCTTGTATAAATATTTTTTACAGTGCAAATGTATAAAGAAACTGTTTACACAACTGGTACAATGAACAAGCATCATTGAAACACAAAGTCACAGTGAGAGAATTGGAAGTCATTTTCGATTTTTGTAACAGGGTCTTCAACATAATTTCCCTAATGAATACCCCAGTATTCCGGCCTAACTACAAATGAGCTCTTCACTTCAAACAACCTTTAATACTGTAGGTTTTCAGAAGTTAGATATGAAGAGTAGTAAGAATATAGCTTATGTTTACAGTCACACGAAATTCTACAAAGCAAATCATTTGAGAGGTATGAAAAAATAAAACTGAATACTCGTGTTCATTGAATAAAAAAGGCAATTCCTTTTAACAGTGTAAAGACTCTACAATAAGGTGCCAACTAGGAAACAGAAGCAGGAGATGACATCATCATTCTTTGACACTGGCACAGAGCAGAAGACAAGCTACAACAAGACAAAAGATACAAGGACCTGTTCTAAAGGGACCCTAAACCTTTATATTCCATAGAAAGGTAGCTTTCGCCTGTCGTCTAGGACTTGCTGGGTTCTGGAGTTAGTCTAGGACTCACTGGGATCTAGGACTTGGCAGTAACATCAACACAGTCATATGTACTTCGTTCCGACACATAGTTCACTAACAGAACTCTACAGTACTGAATCAATACTGCTCTGAACTGAAAATACCCCAGACTCACATACATTAAAACTGCAATCAGGACTCTGAGTCTGATACTTTCGGTCAGGTGGGGGGGAGAAACTGAGGCAGGGTTGCAAAATTATTTAAAGTTCAACTTTGAATATCTCTCCTGCCTTTAACTTTCAATGGTAAGTTCTGTGACGTTTTCCACCCATTGCAAATGATTTGTCTAGTTCTACCTATGTTACAGTATATCAAGCATTAGATGTACAAAAAGTGTGATTTGATATGCAAATGCTTTACCAAACTGTTACACAACAACTAATTAATTTGAGTTTTTTTTTTGCTTGATTCTCTTTGTAATGGCAAGTGATTAAAGCCATTTTATGTGCAATATTTACATTTATGTTCTCAGCTTACAGAATATTCCTTCATAAGGCTATAGACTAAGACAAACGCTGTGCATTTCAATACACACACGCACGCACGCACGCACGCACGCACACACACACACACACACACACACACAGGACAGGCCATGTGCAAATTAAAAAGGAATCCCAAACAAAAGGCCAACATACTGTGCCATCTTCCTTTAAGAAGATAGCCTTCGTCAATATTTATTTTCTGGTCAAAGGTGCTCAGACCAAAGGCAACTTCAAACATCCCAAAAACCCTCCTTTGAACTAAATTGATAACAAGACAGAGGAGATTCAGCACCCTGTTGTGAGTTTCTTGCAGAAGAATACTAATCGGATTAGGATTCAAGGAAAATCTGTCAGTATTAGCGTATACTCAGCAACACTCAATTAGACAGCAGTGACATTCTGCAGGGAAGGTTTTGACAATAAGACTTAGACTGGAGACTAACAATCTAAGCAACAGGAGTATGTTAAGGGAAAAGTGGCACTGTTGTGGAGGTCCTTATGGTTGATCTCTCCACTTTTTACCCCTAAAATGATCTCCCTTGCCCTGAAGAGGATCAACGCAAACCAAAGAAAACAGAATGCTTCCAGGCTACAGCAGTGCTACATAACAGGGTCCTCCCCAGACAGGGGGCCTCAGAGCAGGCCGCCAGACATGTTGCTGTTCTGCCACCTGAGGCAGGTGGTCTTGGAGTGTTTGTAGAGGTGGGAGGACTGGCTAAAGCGCTTGCCGCACTTAAGGCAGGCATAGGGCTTCTCCCCGGTGTGGACGCGGATGTGCTTTTTGCAGTCTGTCAGCGTCAGGAAGGTCTTGCAGCAGATCTTGCAGGCGTACTTCCTGGCTCCCTCCACAACCAGGACGTTGTGCTCCGACAGCGCCTTCTTACACTTGGAGAGGACGTCTGCCGAGGCCCTCGTCAGCTGGGGAGGGTGGGAGCTGTTAGGGGGAGCGCCTGTCTCGTAGATCCCAGTCCCGTTCAGTAGCAGGGGACCCCCCAGGGAGGAGGAGGTGGAGGAGGCGTCCTGAATGAGAGAGCCTACCGCTCCTCCTCCTCCGCTCCCATCTCCTCCCAGGCCAGCGGACATCTTGGGAGCAATGCGTCGGTAGCCAGGGAAACCAAGTGAGGCCGCAGCAGCGCCAGCACTCCCTCTGGTGGATCGGACTAGCGAGTGCAGCCCCAGACTTGAGCGCTGGTAGTCCAAAGCAAAGGGGTCGACAGCCCCGGCCCCGCCCCTGGGGCTGACACGCCCATCATGGAGGGGGCGGAGAAAGAGCGACTCTGCATCTGTGAATGACCTGCAACTTTCACCTCCAAGTAAGTGACTGTTGGATGAGGGTCGGAGCAGAGAGGAAGAGGCGGAGCCTGAGTTTCCAGTGGCTTCTGGGCTGAGCAGGAAGTGATGCGCAGCACCGTCGCTGGTTGTCGTCGTGTTTGGGAGGTCATCGTCTCCAGCAACCAGCCCAGCCCCTACCCCTCCGAACACCTTGGCACTAAGGAAGCTTGTGATGCTAAAGCCAGACTTCCCATCCAACCCATCGCCACATCCAAACACTCCCCCACCTCCACCCCCATTACCCCTGCCCAGGCTGGCCTTCAGCAGTTGCTGCTCCCTGGGCTGGGGGTCAGACGTGGAGGTGAAGCTGCGGTCGCTGCTCTCCGGGCTCAGCTCCTCTTCCGCCTTCTCCTCGTCCCGCCTCCTGGACTCTGGTTGGTCGCTGAGGCCACTGCCCTCCGCCTGAGAAGTCACGTCGCTGGTCTCATCCACAGGCTCCGGGGAGCTTAGGGGCTCCTGCTTCACCACCACCTGCAGAACCAGAGGAACGTCAGAGGGCTGAAAAGAATGTGAGGATGCTTATTTTGAATTGATATAAAAAAATTCTGATTCATACATTTTGTTTCAAACAAAAAAAGAAGAAACACCTGGCTTTGTACCTTCTCTGTGCCATCTTCCTCGTCTTCCTCCTCTGTCACCTCTTTCACCTTGATTGGCCCATTCCCTCCATCCACGTACTCCTCTTTCCCCACCCCTCCCTGCATCAGTCTAGGCACCTCTCCATTGCAGTGGCCTCCGTCTGATTGACTTGGCATCTGTTGGTCATCTTGGGACACACCTCCTACAAGGCCGGCGATCGTCGCATCCAGGTTGGACTCCTCCCCCATCTTGCGGGAGTCAGGAGAGAGAAGCCCAGCCTCCTCTCCTTCGCCACTTCCTCCTCCCTCCACTGAGGGGCGTGGCCTTTGCCTGGGCCTGTCCTCTGTTAGGCCCAAGGAAGGCTTCCGCTTGTGAAAGCGGCGAATGGGAAAGGAAGCCCTCTGCTCAACCACACCACCTCCCACCCCATTCCCAACCCCATCCTCCTCCATCCCACCCAAGGCTGAGCTCACCAGGCTCAGTCCAAGCTGCTGCAGGAGGAAAGAGCGCTGGAGTCTGGATTTTGCTGCGTTAGCTGCCAAACTAGCAGCGTTAGCTGCCAGGTTGGAATTTCCATTTTGGTTAGCATTAGCTGCTAACTCTGCTACCTGCTGCTGCCTGTGCCTCTGCTGGTCGGCCTGGAGTTGGTGGTGGTGGGACTGTCTGTCCGCAGAGGCCGGGGGGGACATGGGAAGGGTGCGGGTGGTCAGGTAGTGCTTGCAGGCCTTGACCACACCATTAAGGTGTAGATGGGAGGCGGCCAAAAGGATATCCATGACGTTACTCTCCCCCAGCATCAGAGTGGAGGTGTACATCATGTCCACCAAGGCAGCAAAAGCCTCTGCCGTCACCACCTACAGACACATGAAAGGTTAGTATTAGTAGTCCGCTGCAGTAATTACACCATTCAAAATGACAGTGATATATTCAAGGCTTCTTGTCATCCTCCCCACCTCGCTATCCAGCTGGATCATGTTCATGCTGGCGTCTCCCTCGGCGACGGTGAACAGGGCCCTGAAGTGGGTACTGCACGCAGCCAACACAGAGCGGTGGGCTTTGAAATGGCGGCTGCCCACCACGATGACACAGTCACACAGTTGGCCATGCACGCGCTGGTAGTTGAGCTGCTGGAAGATCTGGTCGAAGTGACCCGGGAAGTCCATGACTTCAGAAAAGAGGGATGCAGGCCACCGTAAAGGGTTAGGGCAGGGGGAGGAATGGAAACCTGGGGAATAATGTGGACAGGGAAATATGTTAAGAAGGAAAGGACTGAAACTGAGAGGGGAGGGGAAATGTTGAGATAGTACACATGCTGGCAAGGATGACAGCAAGTGGGTAGAACATTTAGAGATATAGTTGAACATATGGTTAAACTGGATGTTGACCATTTCTCATTAACTCATTTTGGTTAATGTACGCAGTCTATCAAGCACCACCTCTGGCATGCATTCATCTTACAGTTCCCTAATCTGCGAAGACAATGTAGCATGCCATGTTTACTACTACTTCCAAGACAAGCACATCAATCACTTTGAGATAATATTAGCTTTTGAACCGTTCAAAAAGCACACAAGCACAATTATATAGCATCTCAGACGAACTTGCCCGACAATTAGTGGCCAAAGCAAGTTTCCCATTGAAAGACTCGCAACTTGAGCCGGCAGTACAGTACCGCCTTCAACTACTGTACTGTAGCTAGTTTGCTAGCTAGCTGGCTAATAACATTAACTTATGGCACACATAAAACTTGTCTTGAGCTATACACTGAAACAGATAACGTGATACCAATATCTAGGGTTAAAAGACACGAATATTACCTTATTATTACTTTATCTGAAACGCGGTCGCGTCCGTCAAGACAGTTTGCTAGCTAGCTAGTAGCTAGCAGCAGTACTGTAGCTAGACAACAGGAAGGGCCGCCGACTGCAGTTAGCCAGCTTGTTTTCTAGCCCGACTGGTCGAGTGGACAGGCTGAGGTGCCAACGTGGATAATGTCCAGTTAAATGTTGTATTGAGCTATGAGCTAAACTATATTTGTAATATTCTCATGCTCGTTGTCCATCCATGGTGCTGACGCTTTTTTCCCAGAGCGGCAGCGTGTGTTGGGTTGGTGTTGCTTGGTCACTGTCTAGCAGCACGCTTGTACTACTAGTGTGCAAGGACACAGAGGGGCGGAGGTTAGGGCTGGATACTGCTGGGAGTTTAGGCACGGTTGCCTGGAGCAACCTATCCTAATGTGGCAGTGTGTGTGGCAGTAAAGGAGCAACGTATTTTCAAGCCCAATCGTTTGTACGGATTAATTACACCAGAAATCGGACCTTTGTAGATATTGTGTTTATTTCTTGTTAATTGGTGACAAGTCGGAGCAGTAATGTATTAACCAACGACCACTATAGACAATTTTCGGATTACGATGACCTCAGTGTTGTTATGCTTCATCTTGCAGACAGACTGGTGGCTGTTGTCTTTCCCAGACACAGTAGGTGGCGCTCTATACGATTGTCCCCGACGACGTTGAGCGTTGCAATAACATTCCTCACCACAGGGTAGCGCTGTAAGATTGGCAGGTATTTGCAGAAGTGTGTCGAGTGTCAACAAACATGGACGCTAAGTGTTCCCTCGTATGTTGCGAGGAGGAAAGAGAGGCAGATCAAGCCGTTATCGGTAACTATTTTTACGTGTCATTTTGTCTGTACTAATAAAATGCAATTGTACTATAATAAAATTTAAATTTTGTACCTTTGGGCTTAGACATTTCACTGTAAAATACCTGTTTCCGTCGCACACGTGGGTGCCCCATCCTGAATGAAAGGCAGATCTTGATTCACCCTGACCAATTTACTATATGTGTTCTTTAGTTCAGTTCTCCAATGGGACCCTGCTGAAAACAGACCAGCTAAACTTTAACTTTTACAAGAACGTTGATGAGAACAATCCGAGGAAGAAGAGCAGACGTTTGTTGGTAAGATATCGGCGTCTTACTACAAGAGCAGCCTTCATCTCATCACGAGTGATGACCAATTCTCACGTCTACTACTTTCCAGGTTGCCGAATCAGATAGACTGTCCTACGTTGGGAATAACTTTGAAACAGGATCCTTAAAATGTAACAACCTTTGCAGGTAGGCATCATTCTTGGCCCTTCCTACAGAATTACTCTCAACCAACCCTGTCTCCACCTGAGTGACCGTTGTTTCCAAGAACACAGAAGTATTCCAGTGTTAGTCAACAGGTGTGTGGGGTGTTCACTATTTTTCAGGCATTGTTGTGATCCGTTTACAGGTACTATGTTGGAGTCCTAAACAAGGAGACCATGAAGATGGAGGTGCACAACGCTTTGCTCTTCAACATGCAGCCAGTCATCCCAGGTAACGAAAAAACGACCCCAAACATCATATGTAGGGTTGCGTTCAAGAACACCATCTGCTTTTCTCTGGCATTCCTTCCTGTTCAAGGATATGGAGAGAAACGTAATCTCTATCCGAGATGTAGTGAGTTATGGAGTGTTTCTTGTTCTTTGTCACTGGAGTGAGGATGGGAATGTGGATCTCTCTTTACAGGGGAGATGGCCCCCGAGGCTGACCCGTCTGAAAACAAGAAAACATACAGAGACGAGGTAGATCGCCCTCTACATCGAAAATGAATGACTACATAAATATAAAGGAAAAAAAATACTCTGGCTTTCCCTGTTAACCTTTTCCCTCTTTGACCAGGTGGACTCGCTAATTGAGGCATTTGGCTCCAACAAGCAAAAGCGCGCCCTGTCCTCGCGCAGGCTGAACCAGGTGGGCAGTGAAACCCTGCAGCAGGCAGTGGCCAAGGCAGCCCAGAACGTCATAGATCAGAAGGGTCTGGAAGGTGAATGCAGGCCCATTTACACGCTACCACCTCATTGCTGGACTAATGCATCAAGCATGCATCCAACTGCTAATAACACTGTTGATCATTGGAGCACTTTCAGAAACGCTCTCTGCTTTGTCCCCAGGCCTGCAGGATGAGCTGGCACAGGCACAGGCTCAGTCAGAGGTAGCTCCATATCTGCCTCCATGCCACCCAGACGCCAGCACCCCCGACCGTGTCTACCTCTTTGATGACTGTATCCTTTCCCTGCTCTCTGGATGTGTGCGTGAAAGGGTGTTGTTTTGTGGAATAGCGTGTGAAGATGTGACATTAGCATGAATACATGTAGCCTCTTTGGCCCGGACGTGTGCGTCTCCTTATCCACGTCCCAGTGCTAACGCCAGTGGAGTATAACTCTCTGGAGGCGGCAGGATCCAAGATGGCCACCCTTTCCCCAGAGGACTTACAGACGATGAGAGAAAGCGGAGGGTAAGGGTTCTTCTATAATACCCAGGGTTGCAAAAT
Organism: Plecoglossus altivelis; assembly: GCA_036571765.1. NCBI lineage: Eukaryota > Metazoa > Chordata > Actinopteri > Osmeriformes > Plecoglossidae > Plecoglossus > Plecoglossus altivelis. Next base: position 6,626,003 of record BROE01000012.1, read on the forward strand.
TCTGGGATTTTTTCAAAGTTGTGAACTTTTCATTGGAATGAACTGGAAATGTTCAGGTTAGCCTATGATAGGGAGCTGCATGTTCCAGGGGAATAAAACATCTTGCAGGATAAATTTGGTTGAAAAACAAGAACAAATTGCATGTCAAACCTATTGAATTTCACACTACACGCTACTTACTACATGACTCTTGAAGTCACTCTACTGCATGCACTGTGCATTCCTGTACCACATGTCCAGATCATTTCTAGAACCCTTCACACTACAGCTGGGCACCCTCTTGCTCAGCTTGGTGTTAAACACAACGCGTTTGAAATGGCTATTGTTGAAACAACGGAGACGAACAGCACATCCATGGACCCTGGTGTGTGCATGTGTGTGTTGTAGGTACCAGTGTGTGCTGCAGCAGGTGGAGGCCCTGCCCAGTGAGGGCCCAGCCAGGGACAGACAGGCTCGCTGTGCCTACTACCTGAGCCTGCTCCTCAAACTAGTCCGCTTGAAGATGTTGACACGCAATTGTAAGTATCAAGATGTGTGTGTATGACTGCTGAAGTGTGTTTGTACTCATGTATGACAGATGGCCTGTTTGTATTTGTCCAGTCGGAGAGGAGGACGACTGTCCTCGTATCATCCAGAACAAACTGATGAAGAGCTTCACAGTGGAGACCTTCAACAATGGCAGGTGGGGATTGACTGCTTTACCAACAGCAGGGGGAACCGGCGATTGCAGTTTTTCTGACATTCAAAACTGCTGTTTTGTGTTTGCGAGTCCAGGGTGCAGAACATGGTTTCGACATCCATGCGTGTGAAGGTGGCTGCCTACTGCCTGGCCTTGTTGCTACATATGGGTCACATGACTGCCGACCTCACAGTCCTTCACCGTGACCTAGGGATCGCCGAAAACAAGTAGGAAGCTGAGCCTCTTTTAACATACGCACACACTCTCACGGGTGAACCTAGTGGTCAGAAAGTCCTGAATTACAAGCAAGAGACATTGCCTAACGCTTGTATGTGTGCATATACCTCTTTTACCTGTCTTCCGCAGGATGCTGGAAGTAGCCAAGTCCATGGGGCTAAAGCTGAGCAAGCCTGCCCGAGCGAATGCAGACAAGGAGGGGCCTAAGCACGAGCACAGGCTGGTCTCACTGGAGCTCCCTCTGGTCAAATACGAACCGCTCCTCGACAACAGGAAACGCAAGAAGATGCGTTAGGGAAGGAAGTGACCAGACGAAGGGAGGGAAGAGGGAACTACTAGAGGGAGAAGTGAGCAAGAGCAAGAATGCTATCAATTCCTGCCCAGTGAGGATGAGTTGTTTAACTAATAAAATTCAGAAATAGTAGACCCCTTGTGAGAAATAATTTCCAGCCATGCACTTCGAACTGCGGTTGGCAGTAACTGGACACTTGGCAAGTGACTGAAAACATCCATATTTATATTGTATAGCAAATTGTAGAGGCACGTTTGTAGACGTTTACATATTGCACATATCAAATGAGATGAATCATGGTAGGTCACCTGTTAGCCCAGCCTTGTCGCTGTACTCGGCCGAGTCGCAAGACTAGGCTGGTCTACTGTTACACATTATTCAGGGAAATCAGTCTATGATTTGGTAGACCGCTCGCTGCTTGCGCTCCTCCACCTGTCAAGGCACTGCTTCAACATCGTAGCAAAGGGATGTCATCTCCCACTGACTATCAAACTAGCTCCGATAAACTCACCACCCCAGTCAACTAAACTACTTTTTTGTGTGATCACTACACCTATATACCATGGTGAATTCATGTATCGTTTCAATGGATTAAATATGGATACAAGCTTGACCTGTGCTTCAGCATTTGAATAGAAAGGAGTGCTCATGTATTCATGTGCGATAATCCTATAGATAGTTTGTGTTTTTTTTTGTCCTGACGGCAGTTTGATGACTAAATGTTGCCATTGGTTTAATAGAAAAGTGGTGCTAAAAGTTTTGGTGGCTCTTCATGTCTGTTATAGCTTGCTAAGGATGTGCTCTTTGAGCACAGTCACAGGCTATTCCAGAAGCCTGTGCTATGTTGACACATCCCACATCACATCTCAAGGCTGTGGAGTGATGGCATTTTCTCAGGTCACCACAGGGCAAGAGGGGTTTGTCACAGGATGGAGCAGAAGACGCTGCCATTGTTATGGCAACCACTCTCCACAGAGGCAGTAATCCTGGTGGTCATGGAGACGGCAAGGTGGGTGGGGTGTCGGGCGGAGGAGGTGGGGGGGCCTGAGGGGGCATCAACGAGAGGTCGAGGGGGGGGATTCTCCAGCGTCCAGGGAGGGGTGGAGGGACAAGTCCTAACAGGCAGGAGAAAAGGTAGTATTTCACCAGGCTTGTATGATGTAGAAAAGCTACAGTGTTTCAGTGTTGCTGACAGTGCATACAATTCAGTCTGACAGACTTTCTAGCTTTCGATGGGACACAATCTGTTTTGTTGAGGATGATGAGTTTTACAATGACACAGACATCTAATAAAATGCGGGAAAGGAGGGACAGGTAAGTTCAGTAGGTTGCATAGCTACCTGTTGCTATGCATCAGTAGGCTGTTGTTAGGCAGCACACAGCTCTCGCTGCCAGGATCGCAGTGCAGCAGGGGTTTTGTGTTACCAGGATGACCTTGGTACAGCAGGTTGTCATGGACGACGCCCTTGGCCAGCCCCTGTACAGTGATGCCACACCCCTGAACTGGCTGGACACGGTTACGCAACACCTGAGGAAGACCATGCACACAACCATTAAAATTCAACTCAACAAACTCAACACAACCCTGAAGTGTGTTGGTGTGTTTTCTCTGATCACCTTCACGTCTGCACAGTCCATCACCCGTATCCCGTATCCACGGTTACCCACCACGTCATTCTCCACAATTTGCCCATCACCATGGAAACTAACACCATGGCCGGCATTGTCATAGACACCATTTCCACGGAGCTCCACCCTACACTCTCTGTCCACTGTGATGCCGCCTCGGCTGTTGCCTTGGACGCAATTGGCCACAAGCCGAGTCAGCTGGCTGCTTTGTAGCAAGGCAACACCCGCACCACGGTTACCGTTGACAAGGTTTGCAACGACATTCAACGGCTCGCTGCTCTTCACGTAGAGGCCGACCGCTAGGAAGGAGAGAGAGGAGGGAGACGGGAAGATCAAGTAAGGGCGCAAGACCAAGACAGAGCCCATATACTGTGGGGGCCACACTGAGCCTTTACCTCCGTTGCGGCTCATGCAGTTGCTCTCTACCAGAGCTACGCTGATGGAACGGCGAGCAGAGAAGCGCTCATCCTCGCTGTCCAGATCACTCTCCCACGCCAGCAGCTCTCCTTCCTCATTATAGTTCTCTTGTCCTCCTCCGCCACCTCCACCTTCCCCCCCTCCTCCTCCTCCTTCCCCCCCTCCGCCGTCCTGGTATGCCTCCCTCTGCCCTGCCCCATCTGGATCCTTCCGGCAGAACACCGCCAGGCCGTACATGCGGTTATGGGTAATGTAGTTCCCCAGCAGCTGAGGGAGGCTGGAGGACATGACCCACACGCCACATCCTTTGTTACCTAGAGACAGCAGATGAGAATAACTCACAGGGTTGACCATGTTCTCAGAAAATAAGAAACAAACCGCAATGCCATCACAGACATAGAAGGAAGTGAGCTCACAGTAGATGTGGTTTCCCTCTATGAGCCCGCGGCCCCGCTCTCCAACCACCACTCCGTCAGAGAAGCCATGACAGATGTGGTTGTTCTTCAGCACCGGGTCACCCCCTCTCCGAATGTCCACACCCCCCCACTGGTTCTCCCTGATCACATTCTCTGACAGGGAGGGAAAGATGGAGGGGTGAACGAGAGGGAGAGAGTGACGGATGGAGACGTGGAGGGATTAGGGGAGGAACGAATGATGGGAGAGGGATGGACGGATGGATCGCATTAAAGGAAAGACAAAGAGATTTGTAACTGTGACATGCTGCGTTTCCAGGGAGTATCTATGATGCTCTGTGGGTGTCTGTTTTGATTTTCTCCATGGCATGTCCATACCTAATATCATGCCCCTGCCACTCTCATTCACAGCTATTCCTGCAGCCTGGCCCTGGAAGATGTGATTCCCACTGGGTACACGGGAGACAGAAGGAGTGAGAAAGAGAGAGAGATACAGAGGGAAATTGAAGTTAGAAATAAATGCATGTCAACACATGCACCCATGAAGATCTCAAATACAGAGGTAATTGGACAAAAATCACAGGATAAAACATTCACGTTAAATGAATGTAGAAAATGGTCAAAAACAGAGAGCAACGCAGAGGGGGGAGACAGAGAGGGAGAGAATAAAGAGAGATGGCCAGAGGGAGCGAGCAAGAGAGAGATAGGAAGGTTGAGGGCAGAAATCACAAGACAAAGTGCACAGTTCAAGAATGTTAAAAAAGACAAAAAAAGATTAAACGTTTTTGCTGTTTCCCAATATTTCTGTTGCCTAACCTACCTGACCACAGGGTTGCCATTGAAAAGAACGTACACCCCCGCCTCCTTGTTGTTATAGATCTGGTTGCTGCGGATGGAACCCTTCCCGTTGCCCAGGACAACGATGCCGGAACGCATGCCACTGTGTATTCTGTTACACTGTCCAGAGGGAGAGAAAAGTCCAAATAGCAAGCAGGAAGAAAGGACAAGAAGCTCCCAGGCTTCCACAACATGCCTGCAGTTCACTTGGTGCTGCCTGTTTTGACCTTCTGTTATCACTTTTTTGACGTAAACAATGGTAGAGTGACAATGGGAATGTTGACAATCAACATTGTGCTCTCACATTAGTGAAGTAAAATATGAAAACGTGGTCCAATTCAGCTTTTAGATCACAGTATATGATAAACATATCTCTCTCTGCATCAGATTCTATAGTAACAGCTAGAGCAGTCAGAGATGTTCAGTACACCATGTCCAAGTGGATGTTTAAAAGTTGAGCAGAACTGTGCTCTGGGAAAGAGAGTGGTGTTACCAGGATAATGGGGTTGGCTCCCTTGCGGATGTCTAGCCCTGCCTCTCCGTTGGAGTGGATGTTGTTGTCAGCAATGAGGCCCTGGGCGGAGAGACGGAGGAACACACCAGACGCTCGGCAACCGCTCACCTCGTTACGCAGCATGACTATCTAGAGTGGGGAGACGAAAAGGAGGTCAGGTCGTGGTTGATGATGGAATTATAAGCTGGAGCTGGAGAGCCATAGAGACCGTTACCGTGGCGTTCTGGATGCAGCGCACCGCGTAGTTCAGCCCCCGGAATACATTGCCCTCCAGGCGGGCATTGCCGTGGTTACACACATGTACTCCGCCCTTGCCGTCGCGGAAGAGGCAGCGCTTCAGGATGCAGCCCTGGACTGCTGAGGCCAGTGCCTGGGCCTCCGGGTCCCTCTGCAGCTCCTGGGTCAGAGTGCGGAGGTCAGGTGTCACTGAGGGCGGGCTGGGGTCCGAGGTTGGGGGCAGGGAACCGTCAGGGTTGGCCTTGAGGAGGTGGCAGAGGCCATGGTGGTCATGGACCAGTTTGTAAACGGCTGCTTTGCTGACGATGTTTTCTGTGGTTAGGGAAGTAGTGGTGCGGGACTCCACCTCCTCTTCTTCTTCACTGGGCTCGCTCTCTGTCCAGCTGTCCTCAATCACAGTGTCCTGACACAGACCTTCCTCCCCACCTCTCATCCCCATCCTCCTTTCACCGTCTTGTTTGCTCAAGTCCTTCATGTTGACGTTTGCCCCTAGGGACTGCAGGCCACCGTCCTTCCCAAACAGAGTGCCTTCCCCTGGGCTACCATTCCCAGGTGAGCCCCAGGATGTAATAGTCCGGGCCTGCACTGCCAGATGCTTACAGGCCCAATTTTTCTCCGACACCGGTGCTCCTTCCACCGTCACGGAGGCTGTGTCACTTCCTGCAAAATCGCAGCTTTCCAGCAGGCTGAGGGCGACGCCCAGGAAGTGTGCGGAGCTGCCCTGTGAGAAGGAGCAGAAGCGAGCCTGGCAGGTACCCGGGCCGCGGATCTGCAGCTGGGCCCCTTCAAAGTTACAGTTGTCCAGCTGCACATGACCTGACGATGTCTGAGGGGAAGGAGTGACAGAGGAAGGGAGGGAGTGACAAAGGATGGGAGGGAGTGACCAAGGAAGGAAGCGAGGGAGAAAGGGAGGGACCTTGTGAGAGTTGAAAGTGAAAAGAATAGAATAAAACTTCTTCCATACCCACATCTCCTCACCTTGTAGACAACAGTGGAAAACCAGGCAGGCATGAAGACCAGGTTACACAGCCTGGCTGTGGGGCATTGCTGCTCCACACACACTAGCAGAGCAACCTCACCCAGTCTGCCTAGCCCCATCACCTCCACTGGCACCCTGAGCACCAGCTCAGCCTGCTCCTCATACACTCCAGGGTGAAGCACCACCCGGTCGTAAGGCCCCACCACCCCCAGTGCCCCCCGCAGTGTTTCGAACTCCTGCCCAGACCCCACGTGCCACACCCGCCGGTCCTTCCTCCGGCGGAATAGATGCAGGCAGGCAGAGGGCTGAAGCTCTGGCCCATTCTGGGTCCAGGTGCGGCTGGCCAAGGCGTGTTGCCGCAGGGCCTCCCTCCACGACGGGGGCTCCAGGTGTGGCCGGCTGGGCCAGTTTGGGTGCCGGCACTCGGGGCATCCCAGGCACAGCTGCCTCCAGCGGGTGTTGTCCAGGGAAAGGATGAGTTCCCTCCAGGCCCGACACACCAGGCAGCAGCGGCCCAGCTCAGGCAGGGGCAGATAAGCCAGGATCACCCTCCACAGCTCCACTGGCAGGCTGCCCACTTCCATAGCAGCTGGGACTGGGACCTATTGCCTGAAGAAGAAGGGTGGGGAGGAGGGGATGGGAGGTGGAGAAAGAAGGCAAGTGGGTGGAGTAGGATGAGGAAGAGTAGATGGGGCAGAAAAGGGGGAGGGAGGAAGGAGTAGAGGAGGGGGAGGAATGAGAGGGGCAGAGGAGAGGGGCAAAGGACCACCTGGGGACTATTGCCCAAACACACACAAAAAGCTTATTTTAAAACGGATCGTTTGGATCCAGTATGACTAAGCAATACTAGTAGATGTAAATGGGTGTATATACTGAAATATACATTTTTCTATAACTATTTGGCCTCATGCAAATGTCAAATTTGCAAGGCTTTCTTCAAGTGATAAAGATTGTGCATGAAACTGGTTAACGTCACGAGAGCAGGACAAGCAGCTCTGCTGCACACAGCCGTTAAACAGCAACATACGTAACAAGCCTTAGTTACCACAACTCATTCGAGACTAGTAGCCTACACACATGCAAACACACATGCTCCTCAATTAAGGATACGTTTTGTAAAGCTGTAACATGTGGGCATAAGAGCGAAGCAATGTAGTTGGCAGGCAGGCTCTGTCGTAGACAATTATAAGATACGTAACTAACAGATGGCGAATAAGGAACTCCTTACCGTGTTATCTCAGTTGGTTGGACGAAAACCCGCACATCGCCGTTCTATTTTTACCTGACCGGTAAACCCACGGGTAAACCAACCATACTGACTTCAACGCCACATCATAACAATCCTCATCGCTCAAGATGAGACATAGGCGGAGAGTTCAGGCATTTGCTCTCACTTTACGGCAAGGCATGGAAACAGAGGACGTCGCCGGTTGGGCGGAGGTAGCGAGAAAAAAGGGAAGAAAGAAATACTTTGGATGTTAGATATTGGTTGTGTTGACCCACAATATGCACATTCTAGTGTTTGTCACCAAAATCTAGAATATTCACAAGTAGAAGTTTGGAACGTTATAAAGATGTAGACATGCAGTGACATTTGTTGTGAATAGGTAGTAATATCACTATTTCACCACAAGAGGGCACAAATACTGTAGATTAGTTAATATACCGTATATGCACCCCTGCGCAGGAAACGTCATCCTACGTCCTCTGATCCAACATTTTGACGTTCGGCGCCTCGACACAGCTGTAGAAGTAGTTAAGTCACATCAGTGTCAATCTTGAAAAGAAAGATGTATTTTGGTATTAGAGCCAGAGACGGCACATCATCACTCCAGAGTAATCTACAGTCACTGTTCCATGTATTCTGTGTTTTAAATATAACACAAGGCAACTGGCAGAAATAGCTGGTTTATATGTAGTTATGACGTAAGCCTAGGCTACATTTGTTTCACCCTCCTTCTTTACTCTTTGTGTCAATGTTCCTTCACTTTCTCTTCTTCAGCTTTCTGTTCTCCGCTACCCTCTTGCCTCCTTGCCTACCATCCCTCCACCCTTTCACCCCCACCCTCTACTGAGTTCAGACTTTCACCCCCACCCTCTCTACTGAGTCCAGACTGTCACCCTCACCCTCTTTACTGAGTCCAGACTGTCACCCTCACCCTCTTTACTGAGTCCAGACTGTCACCCTCACCCTCTCTACTGAGTGCAGACTGTGTTTCTTATTTATTTATTCATGGCAGATGTGAGTGCTTCAGCAGATGACAGGGATCTGTGGCCACATTAACATAGACACCTGGACTTCCCATCTCCCAGTGTCTCACTAACGTCCCCTGCTTTTAGCCATCTCAATCGCACAGAAATTAATAATAAAACAAATACACAAATCCTGATTTTGTTTATAAGGTGTTTTAACTTCACGTGGTCATCGTCCATGGTCATCTACATAGATAACAAACACATATTACTGAATTGATGTGACTATGTTGTCATGCATCATGAAAGCATGGGTTTGTGCAGAAGAGGGGGTATGATTGATGTCTCTGTTGTGCAGGTTGTTCATTTACAGCCTTTCATGATAAAAAAGCCTTTGAAAACCCTACCCACTTCTGATTAAAATCTAATTTGGTTCAACATTGGACTGCTTTGTCTCTATGGCAACCTCGCCCATTGAGGTATGGGCCTATCAGGAGCAGGAGAGGAAAAGAACACGGAGAAACTTTGACACAGACCTGAGATCAAGATCAAGAGAAGAACGCAACAGCAAGCTAACGCCTGGACAGTATTTATACAGTTGGAAGGAGCCTGGGGTCAGACGACGGACTGAAGAGCCTGTTGGTTGGTGACAGTGTTGGTGGTGAAGTCTGTGTGAATGTAGAGCAGCATATCAATGATACATTGGCCCCTTCAATGGGGTATTTGGTTCTGGGTAAATTACATCCGCTCTCCTGCATCTGCCTCATATTACACAGAACGAGAGAATCTCTTAATGACTATTCTCTATTCATAAATGATATTGATCGTATGCTAGTCTTTCCATTGGATTTACGCATAGAGTTCACCCCAAATAATCTCTGTTCAATAAAATTTCTGACCTTTAATTGAATCCCTCCTGTCTCACACACACGCACACGCGCACGCGCACGCACACACACACACACACACACACACACACTAAATGGTAAAGAATACGAAACATTTGCATAATCCTCAGCACGACGCGACGGACTGTCCCGGGTTGCATTGAGGCTGCGCACGACGCACTTCTGTTCCATTTGAGACCAAAACGGTGGGAGGTTAAACACGCGCGCGGGATTCTGTCTGCTTGGCCCTAATTTTCCACTAATTTGTCAAAATGATCATCATAATCGAGAGTAAGGTAAGTACTGTTTACTGAGCTCACACGTTAAATCTCGCAGGAAACCTAATGCACAGGTCCGTTCTAAACTCACTCACCTAACCGTGATAAACTAACGTTACAAAACTTAATCAACTTCGGTTGGCAACGACCATGCTAGCCAATGAAAACGAAAGGTTATCGGGATGAGAAGTCATTAATGGGCTTCATATAGGCATGTGGGTACATTTGTGAAATATCTACCTACGTACAAAAAGTCAACAACCATGCTGAGATTTCTTGACTTTTGCCCCAGAACTACGTCTTGTTTTTTTTTGGTTTCTGGCCTTCGCTAATTGTTCTTCCATGTGAAGGGTGTGTTGGCGGGGCCGCTATTCGCAAACGTGGATTCAATTCGCCATATTGCGGTATTTCCAATGAAACACAAAGTAGCCTACATTTTGACCACAACAACTCCATAATATCAATTCAACTAAGGTTATCTGTCATAGATTACTGTCAAGGATTCAAGGTACCACGCTGACTGTATATGTCAGCTTTACTTGACAGACATCTTGGTTAAACAGCGGTTACACTAGGCTACAGTACTGCCACTGGTGGTGGCTAGCTGAATCAATGCTGCTACCTTAGCTAGCCTAGTCCTCCCGACATTAATTAGCATAGTGCTACGTGCATCGACCATGGGTTTTGCTCGCTACTTTTAGCACTGTACATTAGCCTATCGAGTTGCTTTAGCTACATAGAGAGCTAGCTACGCATTCGAGCAAACCCCAGCAAGTAACCCGCATAGAGAATAGCTAGGCCACCCCCAAACTAGCTAGGGAGTCTTCACACTTTCTTTCAGCTCGCCCTGGTTGTAACTGAGTTGTTTCCAGCTGACAGTGTCACATGGTACTTATTTGTTCAACACATCAAGTCTGATCAAGTCACTTAAATGCGTGTAACTTATTTAAATAAGTTGACACGTCAATAAACCGTCATACTTGCTAACGTTACTAGTACTACATCCTCACTAGTAAAGAATGCGGATGATACTGTCATTGTGTGACTGGCGCCGAGTCATGTGCAAAGGATTTAAATGGGTCAGCTTGATGTCAAGACACAAAAAGCATACTCTTCGATTCCACAGTTAAACCAGTCTGTTGCATAGTGCGTTACTGGATCATGCCGACACGCGAGATCCCTGGTAATTTGGCACCTCAGTCTCCATGCTTTAATCACTGATCAACGGTAATACGAGGATGCACTCAGCAGAGTGTGTGGTTCGGTTCTTTTGTCCACCAACGAATGTAACGTCTTTTCTAAGATGTCTGATTTCATGATCACAATGTCATTCGCAGACACGGCAACCTCAATGTAGCACCATGCTCACCTAGCTACAATTTTCTCCATTGAACTTTTGACAAGATTCAAATGTACAATTCATCAATTGTGTGTGTGTGTGTCTCAGGATCACTTTGACAAAGCCCTCGAGGAGGCTGGAGACAAGCTGGTGGTGGTGGACTTCACAGCTACATGGTGTGGGCCATGTCAAACCATCGCCCCCTTCTTCAAGGTAGGGAGCCATGATAATACTGTTCCCCTCCTCTTCTCTTCCTTTTGAAGTGCACTCTGTTTCCTTCTGTGTGTAACCGTTTGTACTCATACCTCCTCCTCAGAAACTGTCTGAAGAGCACACGAGCGTGGTCTTTCTAAAGGTGGACGTGGACGACGCACAGGTGAGGAATCAAGACACACACACACACACACACACACACACACAGATCATGGTCCTGGGTTGTAACTAGTGCGTGCTTCCGCTTTTCCCAGGACGTAGCCGCCTTCTGTGATATCAAATGCATGCCAACGTTCCACTTCTATAAGAACAAGAAGAAGGTGAGTCTAAGTGGACCAACCTGAAGGGTGCAGATCTGTTCTAGACTGCTTTTCTGTTTCAGAATAAAAGTCTGCTGTCAATACCTGCCTTTCTTTGCCTATCTGTCTTCTAGGTGGATGAGTTTTCTGGGTCCAACCAGACCAAGTTAGAAGAGCTGGTGAACAGCATGAAGTGAGCACGGTGGTCTAGAGAGGGTCTTCCAGACAGGATGCCCATGTTGCCTTCCTTTGTCCTCCCATCTTCCTCATGCTTCCCCCATATTGTAGTCACCTGTAGGGAACCGATCACTATAGGATGAATGGACAACCTGTATGCCTTCAATGTGTCTTCTCAATCCTCCATCATGACCCTCTCCATCTCCCTCCTCCATCATTACTCCAGTCTCCTCCCCTCCACCTCCCCGTCCTCCTCTCCCCCTGCTCGTTTGTTGTATCCTTATTGCATGAGTGTTAAGCTGAATGCCAACAGTATTACCCATATCCACCCTCTCTGTTGTCTTGTCAAAGGGATAGGATCACTACTTTACAGATGGATCAATAGATGCTCTCCATCCCTTCCCTCCACATCTTAACCCCCCCCTAGCTTGTGTTTGTCTAGGGATTGATCAGAAATGTATAATATTAATAAAGTTTTTGTTTTTAACAGTCTCTTTATATTCCCATCATGTTTGATTTGACATGTTTGTCTTTTCCTTACAATAGACTACTCAGACTTGATCAGCACTGTATTTGAGAGGCATTGACTGGTGTTCATTTGTAATGAATGGTTAATCAAAATAAAGAACGTGACAAAGAGAGAAGTAAACTGAGAAACAATTTGGTTACAGTTATTTCTGTCAGTGGAAATACATGTGTATCAGAAAAATGGCAGGCCTTGTTTTGCAACAGTAGAGTCTCAAAAAGAATAATATACTGCCCTCTTGTGGAGCTGCTATAAAACAGCTTGTAGTCAAAGCTTCCAAGCAGACATCTAATGATTCAATAAAGAGCCTCTGTCAGACGTTGCTGTTCATATCAGTTCCATTTATTTCCTCAGAAGATGCGCAATGCCTGTGATGCAGTCGGTAAATAAGATTAGTCACATGTTTTTTCTGGAATTATAGTACAGTTCCCTTTATTATCACTAGGTTCAATTGTGACTTCCTGCTGGTAATGGCATGAACACGAGTTTCCTAAGGCAGTCCTGTCCAAATAAATCTGATTCTGTTACTGGCTTGATGTGGTTGTTTAAATTTAGATGTGAATTCATGATAACGCTAAGATTCCTAGCAGGGTTTTTGGTAGTGTGATGTCTGAATGATGTCTTTGAAAGCCCAGATGTGAGTTTACTTAAGATGGCTTATACTACATTCAAAAGACCTTTATAGAATGTAATAGAACATGTTTTAGATCTCTGTCCAAAATATGTGGCATGTTGGTATGCTGCCTTGGACTGCTGTTTCACTGGGTTTAATTCTTGCATGGGGCAATTATGGCATGTCCTCCGCAGGACTGGGTCAGACATTATGAATCAGCTATTTCAACATCAGACAACACTCACATGAGCCCATGGCCTACCTGTGATTAAATATAAAGACGGCTATGTAAATGTCACTGACACAGAGTAGGATGATCCTGCAGATTGACTTGTAAGTGAGAACATGTCACAACAACCAGGCAGGTGTATTACTTGTGGCCTCTTTTAGTCACACAGCAGTGTGCTGGTCTTTCATGGACTTTGAAAAAAAGATAATATACCTTGTAAGACTTATAATATAACCTGCTCATAGTGTAAAGTCCTCCACCCACCAATACCATTTCCTGCATGTTCTCTTCCTTATTCACAACTCTATTTGGTGTGCATAACACACATGCAGACTTGTGACTCAGTAAGTATATAACAGTAGATAGTGACACGTGTCATAATCATACCCTAATCCTGTATGACCCCATATCCTCTCCCTATGTAAATCACCCCATTGCAACAACAAATTCAAGACAACTAAACATGCCATGACTCAAAGATGAAGATAGGGTTCAAATGCAACAAAATGTTTACAAAGCAAGAGGAAGCAATCAGTCAAAAGGTGTATATTCTGAAGAAAAGGCTAAGGAGAGTTCCAGGAACTGAACCGATCAAGGAAATCAAAAGGGAGGAGGCTAGAAGCACCGTCTGGGAAACCAAGCATGTTTAGTAATCACAAGAGGTCACATGCAGACACATTTGGCTGGAATACTAAACACTAAGGAGCTGAGACAAACGGCAGAAATGCACGCACTACCCCACTAAGAATGATCTCATATCCAATGTGTGAATTTGGGGGCAAACCCAGCAGTGAATGCTTACATATGTACTTCCTCTTGATAACACAATGCAAACGCTTGATTTAACATGTCCAGTACACCTTGCTTCATGAGACGTCTTCCCTTCCTAGTGACGTTCAATTCCCCTTTTTGGCACATCCCCTGCTGATCCCTGCAATTTTTGACCACAGCATATGATGTCACACCCCCTTTTTGACATCTCCTTTATATTAGTATTAGTTTGATATGGCTATGGATATGATGAGGAAACAGTCAACTACTGAGTGACATGCAAGGCCTTTCACCCCTTACATGTCTGGCAGCACCGTGTGCAGGAAACAAGACACTAAGTAGACACCTCACTGACTCTCTGACGGGCTGCCAACTCACTCATACCTGTGCTGCCAGTTTGCGTTATTTCACACGCCTCAAAGGTTACACACAATACAGCTCCCCGCCTTCCAATTTCACCACAGAGATACAGACGTCACTGAGGAAAGCACACACGCTCCACTGGTATGTCAGGGAAAGTGTACGTGTGTTTAAACATGCTTTAATTCTTGCAAGAACACATTGAATCTCAGAGCTTCTTTAAGAGTATACAAGCGACACCAGGTCTGGCACCGTAGAGACTCAGAGACATCATAGTTGATACCAGATGGGTTGGATCTGAACTTCTCAGATTCATTACTGTTGTTTCCAGAACAGACAAACTCATATAAAAACGATTGAAGATTCTAAGGAAATTCCAAAGGCTTTTTATCCATGAATGAGATTTTATTGCAGACTGAGGGCCTTTTTGGCATAAGCTGCGAAACGAAAAAACAAAACAAAAATGAGCAAATATTTACAGAGTGGTGGAGGTTGTGAAACTACCTTTCCGATGAAGTTCTGAAGAAGTTTGAACTATGGTCCTGAAAATTACACATTGAATGTGTTGTAAAACACCTGCTCTATGTGCTATAGTGTGTATGTGTGTGTATCAATGTAGACGTATGCACTAACTTTCTTGTTTACTCTTCAGAAAACCGTACCCTACCACTAATAACCCTATGGCTTAGGAAACTACAGAGATTTTATTTTGCATGGTGTAAGAGTATCTGATCCCCAGTGAGATCACCATCAGGCTTTTCAAAATCTGTGCCTTCCTTTCTCCTTGCTGGTGCGTCTGAGTGTCTTGAAATGCTGCATCCTGTGTGGTGACAAATGTGCAGGATGATCAGCTCTTACACAACAAAGTATATTGACTCAATTTGCATGAAATGGAATTATGTGTTCAGCGTACGTTTTTGATATACGATTACTTGGAAAATTGGATCTGCATCTAACTGATCTGTATAATAATTATTCTTTGCTTATTCCTATACCATCCCTTTCTCATTAATCCACCACTACAGCCGATATTTTCTTAATGACACGTGACACAGCTCTTAAGACTCCTGTTGTTGGACCGGGGTTTTGCCGTAATTTCCCATGCAGAAAACCCAAGTTGCGCAACTGAACACCGTGACTAAGACCTGTGGGTCTTTATAAAGAGAACCTTCCTCCACAGCGGCATATTCAAACTCAGAGAGACTGAAAGAACAGCTATCTTGAGAGAAACAACATTACATTCTATAATCAGTAGTTCTTACTGCAAAAGGGGCCAGCTAGAACCTAGTTTTACCAGAATTGTTGTACCAGGACATTTCAATCGGTTTTTGAACTTAATTAAAAATATGAAGATCAGCTTTGTCATTGTGTTCCTTACTCTTCTGGCGATCACAGCAGGTAAGATTAACCAGTCAGTCTGTCTGTGTGTCTGTCCATATGTTTATCTGTCTGTCTATCTGTCTGTTTGTTTGCCCTTTGTTTCCTGCAATAGTTTATTGTCTCCTTGCTACTTGTCGCCGACCATGTGTCTCTGATCATCTGACCTTTGACTCTTGACAGGGATGAACCTGGGAGGAATTGGAGCTGACCTTCGCTGCCACTGTATTCAGACAGAGAGCAAGCCAATTGGTCGACACATACAGAAGATTCAGCTCATTCCTGCAAGCTCCCACTGCAGTGAAACTGAGATCATGTGAGTCTTCTCTCTCTGTCCTCTCCTCTGTCTTTCCATGTCACCTGTCTTTCTCACCATGCCTATGCTGGATGGTTCTAACTGAGTGTTCTGGTCCTGCAGAGCCACGCTGAAGCAGACAGGCCATGAGGTGTGCCTGGACGCTAATGCACCCTGGGTAAAGAAGGTCATCGCCAAGATGCTGGCCAAGTAGGTAGACCAGACTGACAGACCTATGAGAAAACTGTAGCTGAAAGACAGCGACTAGATCATGCTCGTTCATTTTGTCATCGCATCATGAAAAAGTTTCTAACTAAATATTTTGTGTCTTTTTTGCAGAACTCGAAAGCGTTAAAGAGAAGAGGAGGTGGATCACCACAAAAGTGTTCTAATGTTTAAATAGAGTTTTATTTTATCATCATGGTTTACAAATGATAGAAGAATACACTATTACAAGTTTTCCAAACATCAACCAATCACTCAGTTATTGTCCAAATGTTCTTGAGATGTTACACAATTTATTTGGTGTTTGTCGTCTGTACTTTGTTATTGTTATTTATTTTTTTTACAAGTTGCATAGTAATATAGATGAATCTCCTTAGTTATACTGTATATATATCTTTATATAGTTATATATGTTAACTATGTGTTTTTGCTTTGAGCGCTGTGACATTAGACATAGCTATATAACTTATTAACACTTATTTAAATATTTATTGTACTTGCCTCTGCTTAGACCTGTGAAACCTTGAATTTTAAGCGTTAAAATGAATTGATTTAAAAGATCTGTGTCATGTTTTTGTGTTGAGACCTGAACCGTCTGCCAAATCGAAACATATTTTTTCCATTATTGCTTGTTCCCACTCCTAACTCCATTCATTTGTTTTACGGGAGAGGAGGACGAACTGATACACATAGATTTTATTACATTTTGAGATTATGATGAAATGAATATTAGATTAGGAGGCTTATCATTGTCATTATCTGTACTATTCAAATTTTAGTAGAGCCATCTTAAGGTCAGATGCGCTCTGAGGGGCGGACCCAAGAGCACAGCTAGGGGGCGGTGCAGTGTTTGCAGGCCGCAGAGAAACACAGTCTCACTGGGCCACTCCAGACAGATATGGAAATGCACACAAAATGCTGCGCTTCCGAATTGTGATAAGGAATCGCAAGTAAGGACAGTCAGGATTGCTGAAAAACCCAATTCAAAATACAACTGGAATTCTCCAAGAAAAGCATTTGGGAAACTGGGTTTAGAGCGCAGTCGCTGCCGCAGAATCCTCTCGCTCGGTCGTATTGTTGTATCTGTGTATGATTCGCACAGTTTTGGCTTGCGCCTTCAGGACGACTCAGGCGGTGCTGACGTTGACGACCGTGTGGATCTTGTGAGAGCATCCCTACCGCACAGCCCATTCCCTTCACCAGGATGGCGTTAACAATCTGCACGAGATTCACCGACGAATACCAGCTATTTGAAGAGTTGGGCAAGTAAGCGTGCATATTTAAAATTGTTCATAATCTGGCAGCATCCCGGTGACTGTCAGATTGTTATGTAATACCTTGCTTTGGCCGAGGACGTGGGTTCGACGCTGTAGGTAGACGCGCGTGTACGTGTGCATGCTGTGTGGATTCATTTGTGGCTTAAAATTGAAGAATGAACAACATAACCTAATTGTACTGTTATCACATTACATTGATTTTCACCTGTATTTGATTTCACATGAATAGACTATCGAATGATAATCTTATGAAATGCCGTTAGACGGCCAAATCGTTGTGCAAAGGCTTAAGCGTCTTTCCTCTGATTCGTAATGGTATTTCGAACCAAGCATACTCATTTTGCCTCGATTAACAAGGGATGTAGGTTGTGAGATAGCGGTGCCGTCCCCTGCGACAGAACTACATACGCGGTAATGCGACAGCGGACCCCGGTGTTGACACATTTCACGGCCAGCCACCGAGCCGCGGTCAGTTACGAGTCACAGACTAGGGGTTCCTGACTAAACGGTGGTTGGAGACAGTGAGAACGATGAAAGAAACAGGGAGAACGATAGAGGGTAACGAGGTTGCAGGGATAAAGAGAGAGAGAGAGAGAGAGAGAGAGAGAGAGAGAGAGAGAGAGAGAGAGATGCACTGAAGTGCGTGTGTGCGTACGTGAGCGTGCGTGTGTGTTGACCAACCTGAACCTGCAGTCTGCCTAGCCCCCGCGGTCAGTCTTCGGCGGCCGCCTGCCCCGTTTGACATTCAGTCTAAGTCTCTCTCCACTCAGTTATATTTCATAATCTTGTGCACATTGCCGCAGCATATCACAAACAGGTGGGTCCTTCGGAAAAGGTTAAGCAAGCTATTGTGACTGATTGATAGGGAATGCCATCCTTCACTCAAGAGAGGCCTTACAGGCAGGATGGTTAACAAGGCTTCTGATGTCTGTTATGAGGTCTAAACGTTTGAGGAAAATGCACCATGCATTGTGGTCTGACCTATGGGCTAGGTTAAGATAATATGACAGTAAACTGTATTTTGGACCCCATACTTCCATAAATAAGTTAGACTGAAATGAAGATCATATCACATTGCCAAGCCTAGGTTGTGTGAGTGAAGAGAAGCTTCTCTCTGATTTCCTTCAAAAAGTGCTGCTCAGAGATGCAGCCCCCCCTCCCAGCATGACCTAGATCGTACAATCATGTCTGATATGCATGCATGTGACTGACCCCCCACCCCCCTACTTCATTTATTATAAACAACATGGCAACATATTAAGAACAACATAAAGCCAGTGGTCTTTAAAAATGATGGGACATGTCTGAAATATAACTATGTTTGTTAGTGTTTTGTTAGTGTTTTGTTAGTGTTTTGTTAGAGTTTTGTCAGTGTTAGTGATTGAAGCAGGTCAAGTGTTTGTAGGCCAAAGGGGGGGCGGCCATGTTGGGAAACCACTCACCTGTAAAGGTTTTTCTTCACAGATGTGATATGAGATGAAATACTGTGAAATGACTCACTCTGTTTGTTGACCTCTATTCATCACCTCCCATATTTTTAACCCCCATATTCATACCCCCCTATTAATAATGCCCATATTCAAAACCCTTATATTAAAAAATGTGTATTAATAATGACTATCTGTACTGTAACACCAATATGAATAACAGACATGCAAATCAAGTCCATAATCATAACACTAATATGCTCAGCTCTCATGCTCCAAACACTCATATTCATTACAATACTGTGTGTGTTTGTTTCAGGGGAGCTTTTTCTGTGGTCAGGAGGTGTCTGAAGATCTCCTCTGGCCAGGAGTATGCTGCCAAAATCATCAACACCAAGAAGCTGTCTGCCAGAGGTGGGGAATGGCACACACACACAGACACACACACATCCCTTGTGGTGTGGAGTCACATGGGAGTGAGCTGTGAACACGTCTGCCCCCTGAATGGACTTAGAGAGGAGAGAGACAGAGAAAGAGCAAGCCGAGAGGAATGTAGAGAGACAGAGAGGGAGGGAGACAAAGAGGGAGGGAGACAGATGGAGAGAGTCAAAGACAGAGGGAGACAGAGAGGGAGAGAGACAGATAGGGAGAGAGACAGAGAGGGGGAGAGACAGCGAGCATAAGAGACAGAGAGGGAAATAGAGAGAGGAGGAGAGACAGAGAGGGAGAGAGACAGAGAGACCGAGAGGGAGGGAGACAAAGAGGGAGAGAGACAGACAGGGGGAGAGACAGAGAGAGAGAGAGACAGAGAGGGAGAGAGACAGACAGAGAGACAGAGAGACCGAGATGGAGGGAGACAGAGAGTCAGAGAGACCGAGATGGAGCAAGGCAGAGAGACAGAGAGGGAGAGAGACAGAGAGGGAGGGAGACAGAGAGGGAGAGAGACAGAGAGGGTGGGAGACAGAGAGGGAGGGAGACAGAGAACAAGGGGAAAGAGAGGAGGCCATAAGAGCTGAACCTCATCTGGGTCTCCGTTGATTAGGACTGGTTGTGTGTGTGCGTGTTGAAGTATGTGTGTCCTTGCTGTATTTTGCAAGGGAGACTAAGAGAGCTGAAGTGTTATGTGATTTATCATGTATGCATCCATGACACGAAAGCGGACACTTTGTCCACTTGCAGTATGTGTTGAATGAGTCTTTTCCCGTGTCCCTGTTTTGTGAGGTTAGATCTATGTCTTATGTATACGTGCTCGAGTTTATGTGTGCGTCTTTGAGGTAGTCTATGAGTTTGTGCTTGTTAGTGTGTGTGTGTTAGTGTATTGATACAAGGCCCTGGCCAGGCCGGTACTCCCAGGGGCAGAGCTCTAGCAGAGCCGACCCAGTTCTTTCACATCCGTCACTGTAATTGTAGCTGCCGGCTGGCTTGCCTGGGGGCTTGGGACACACAGACACACGCACACGCACACATACAAGTTCAGACTCATGCCCCAACACATACATGCACGCACACACACCATCACAAATACACAGCATCCCAAAAAAATCCTAGCACCAGCATCTAACTCTTACAACCAACATCATGTCTTGCTGTTTCTGCAAATTAATTTCCTTCATATCCAGTAAAATACACTGTATTTTCCCATCCTAACCAATCATATCCGTCACTGCTAAAGCTGTCCTGAACTCAGCACCAATCATTTTTGAGCTGCTCTTTCCTCATAACCGATCGATCCCCTCATCTCCTCCCAGCTCTCTTCCTTGCTCTCTGTATAATAGATACCTAATGACGATTATCAGTATCTCAGCATTTGCATGCTGGGACTGTTTAAAAATATACCTATGGCAACATTATTCAAATACAATTCAAGGGGGTCCAGTTACACACAGTTTTCAAAGTAGAATAGGTCCAACGCATAGATATTTTCATGATCATTCTTGTAAGTAACCACCTGCTATTGTCAAAATCATTATATGGGTTCCTTGGTTACATATCAATTGTTTTCATGACTATTCTTGTATCCAATAAGTAGCTTTTAAACTTGTTGGGGAGAAAAGGAATGCATGCTTGTCCACTAGTCTTTCAATTTTCTCTTCTTTATTTTCTTTCGACAAGACATTTGTTACGTTCACAATCATGTGTTGGAATGTTGTTGCTCCCAGTCTCAACACTGCTCTCTTCAAAGACACTTTAGCATCAATGCAATGATGCTGATAGGATGGAACATGGCCCTGGGCTAGTGTTTCCTTGTCCCTGCCAGACCATGACATGGACTGCTGTCCGCCATTTGAGTATGACTGAGCTATGGGTTATCTCAACAGATACAATCACACACACATACTGACAGTCAGTTGAGGTTTCCCATGCCAGGCATACTGCTGTGTTAGATATGGTCTTAGCCTCTTTCTGTGATAAGCTCTGGAATAGCAACTCTGGTGGGATGATGACCCTCCACCCTCTGTGCATGTGTGCTTATGTTTGTGTGTGCTTATGTGTGTGTGTGTGCATGTGTGCTTATGTGTGTGTGCCCACGTGTGTGTGCTTATGTGTGTGAGCGTGTGCTTGTGTGTCTGTGCTCATGTGTGTGAGTGTGTGCTTGTGTGTGTGCTTATGTGTGTGCGTGTGTGTTTGTAAGCTTGTGTGTGTGGGTGTAAATTGTGTGGATATCAGTGGGATGGGCTTAGGGCAGGGTTGGTGGTGAGAGTGCAGGCAGATCAGTACTGGGCTATGGGTGTGTGTACTGTATTTGTATGTTTTAGGGTGTGTGTGTGTGTGTGTGTGTGTGTGTGTGTGTGTGTGTGTGTGAGTGCATGTGTATGTTCCTATAGAGCGTTTTACAATCCTGCAATCTGCCATCTGATTATACAGCATTCCATTAAGAACACCATTTCAGCCTGGTCTATCCATGAGAGAGTGACAGAGACGAGAGAGAGGGGAGGAGAGGGGAGGCGAGTGGAAAAAGGGAGAGGAAAAGAGAGAGGGAAGGGAAGAAAAGAGAGAGACTGGAGGAGAAGAGACAGTGAAGTTGATGATGTGTGTGAGTGAGAGCGAGAGAAGCAGACTGATGGAGGGAAGGGAGTTAAGAGAAGGATGAAGTTGATGACGTGTATGTGTGTATTTTTCACCAGCTTAACCACTCCTCATCGACATGCTTCACTCTACCTCTCACTCTGCTCTGCCCTGCCCCCACCCCCACCCTACCCCGCCCACACCCACACCCCCACTGTGTGTGTATACTTAAAGATGGAGTATGCATTGCTATGCTATGGACTGAGAAGGGTTTTGGTTGTTAGAGTCACAAGGGTGTGGCAACAAGAGGCCTGTGACCCTGTGGAGCAGGTATCACGGCAACAGCCATGGTGAAGACGGCTGTAATAGGTGTTCATGCCTCTCTGTCTGCTTTTCTTCTGTGTGTCTCATTCTAGATAGTCATCCATCCCTCCTCTCTCATCCTCCATCGACTTGTTCTTGTCACCTCCAAAAAGAGGAAGAGAAAGAAATTGGGTGCAGGAGGGAGGAAGAGGGAGGGAGAGCTGAAGACAGAACAGGAGGGAGGAGGAGAGTGGGAGGGAGAGCTGAAGACAGAACAGGAGGGAGGAAGAGAGAGGGAGGGAGGGAGGGAGAGCTGAAGACAGAACAGGAGGGAGGAAGAGGGGGAGGAGGTATCACATGACACACTGGGCACCGCAAGGCTAAAAATAAACGCTGGTCACACACGCACGCGCACGCACGCACACACACACACACACACATACACACACACACACACACACATACACACACACACACACACGAACACAGTGAGAACACCCTGCTTTCTGGGCTGTGTGTTTGTTCTATTTGGTGCTCACATTTTGTCGACAGACAAACTGTTGAATGAAAACCTGGTCAACGTGACAGTTATACTGCAACTGGATGCTTGTGTGTCAGTGTTTCGCTGCAGGAGTGTGTGTGTGTCTAGTATTCTACTACTGCTCATGTATGTTTGTTACACTGGAACTGGCTGCGTGTCTCAGTGTTTGTGGTAAAACCAAACCCCCAGTTTGACTAACTAGGGCATGACACTCTGAGGAAACGCTAGGACAGAGAGAGAAGCGCTCTCTCCCCATCCCTCTCTTTCTTTCTCTTTCCTCTCTTCAAACCCTCTCCATATCTTCTCATCCTGTTTTAGTTCTGTAGTTACTCACCTTTATCTTTTCCCTCTTCCTCCCCTTCTTCTTTCCTTTTCCCATCCCTCCTTCTATGACCTAATGGTCTGTTGTTGAATGAAGGCCAGTGAGTCAGATGTGTGTCCTAACTGGTGCCTGGGTGCTCTTTCTAAGTTATCAGAGTTCTCTCTCTAGGTTCTGTCTCTACGTCCTCTCTTGAAGTTCTCTCTTGAGGTTCTCTCTCAAGGTTCTCTATCTAGGTTCTCTATCCAGGTTATCTCTCTAGGTTCTCTATCTAGGTTCTCTCTTTAAGTTTTCTCTCTACCTTATTTCTTGAGGTTCTCTCTCTAGGTTCTCTATCTCTGTTCTCTCTTGAGGTTATCTATCTAGGTTCTCTCCCAAGTTTTTCTATCAATGTTCTTTCTTGAGGTTTTTGGTCTAGGTTCTCTCTCTACATTCTCTCACTCTACGTTCTCTCTTGAGGTTCTCTATCTAGGTTCTCTCTCTACATTCTCTCACTCTACGTTCTCTCTTGAGGTTCTCTATCTAGGTTCTCTCTCTAGATTCTCTCACTCTACGTTCTCTCTTGAGGTTCTCTATCTAGGTTCTCTATCTAGGTTCTTTCTCTACTTTCTCTCACTCTACGTTCTCTCTTGAGGTTCTTTATCTAGGTTCTCTCTCAGAGTTCTTCCTCTATGTTATCTTTCTTGGTTAAGAGAAACAGCTTCACCTCCAGAGTGCTTCTCAGCTAATTCAGAATTAAATAGATGAACTTGAATGATATTAGATGAAGATCATTGTATTTAGGATGACATACAGAATTCAGAATCATATCACATATGAATTAATTTGAACATGGTATGCAACATCATGGTGTCATGGTTCAGTGGACAGCTACACTGCCAAGGTGTGTGTGCGTGTTTATTCCCCAGTCTGAGGTTCAACCTTGAAAAGGCACATCTTTTTAAAGGCAAATGCGAGAGCAATTTGACTGATCGAGACAGAGAGAAAAAGCAAAGTGAAGGTGTAGTGAGACCAGAGCAGGGACAGAAGAGACCTGAGGAGCAGAGGGGTGAGTGTCCGACTGAGACAGGGAAGAACGTGTGGCTCTGTGCAGACCTGTGAATAGTGACTTGTCAAAGCAGCTGGAGATGGTAATATTCTGGTCACATGCATCAATGTGTGTATTTGTGTGTGCGTGTGCAGGTGTGCATGTGTGAGTGCGTATGCGTGTGTGAGTGCGTATGCGTGTGTGCGCATGAGGTTCTAAGCCCCTGTAGTGTTTAACTGAGCCTCACCCAGAAGGCTGGTCTCAATTGACTGAACAGAAGAAAATGGGCCAACAGCTGTGTTTATGTGTGCATATCTGTGTGTGAGTGTGTATGTGTGTGTTTGTGAACATGCGTGCATTATTTCCTCTCTATACTATGATGATGTTCCATGATAGACAGAACCGTAGCGCAACGAATTAAGATGCTCTTGAGACATTCTATCTTTGACACGAACCCCCTCTTGATTCTGTGTGTGTAGAAGCACTAGCTATCCCCGCATGCCCTGACTCCATAGAGAACATGAAGTCTGATTTCATTCAGAACCATTGGAGGGTGACAGACCGCGTCTCACTGTTTCAGTGGGTCTGTGCTAGTCTGTAATGTAGTATAAATGTGAAACTAAGACTATCAAGCAGTCCCTTGGCGATGATATCTATCTGCCTGTGTGTGTCTCTCTGTCTGCCTGTGTGTGTCTCTCTCTCTGTCTGCCTGTAAGTGTCTCTCTGTCTGCCTGTGTGTGTCTCTCTCCCTGTCTGCCTGTGTGTGTGTCTCTCTCTGTCTGCCTGTGTGTGTCTCTCTCTCTGTCTGCCTGTGTGTGTCTCTTTCCCTGTCTGCCTGTGTGTGTGTCTCTCTCTGTCTGCCTGTGTGTCTCTCTCCCTGTCTGCCTGTGTGTGTCTCTCTCTGTCTGCCTGTGTGTGTGTCTCTCTCTGTCTGCCTGTATGTGTCTCTCTGTCTGCCTGTGTGTGTCTCTGTCTGTCTGTCTGTCTGTCTGCCTGTCTGTCTGTCTGTCTGTCTGTCTGCCTGCCTGTGTGTGTCTCTCTGTCTGCCTGTGAGTGTCTCTCTGTCTGTCTGCCTGTGTGTGTGTCTCTCTCTGTCTGCCTGTGTGTGTCTCTCTCTGTCTGCCTGTGTGTGTCTCTATGTCTGCCTTTGTGTGTCTCTCTGTCTGCTTGTGTGTGTCTCTCTGTCTGCCTGTGTGTGTCTCTCTGTCTGCCTTTGTGTCTCTCTCTGACTGCTTGTGTGTGTGTCTCTCTGTCTGCCTGTGTGTGTGTGTTTCTCTGTCTGGTTGTGTGTGTCTCTGTCTGCCTGTGTATGTGTCTTTCTGTCTGCCTGTGTGTCTCTCTGTCTGCTTGTGTGTGTATCTCTGTCTGCCTGTGTATGTGTCTTTCTGCCTGCCTGTGTGTCTCTCTGTCTGCTTGTGTGTGTATCTCTGTCTGCTTGTGTGTGTATCTCTGTCTGCCCGCCAGTGAGCCTCTCAGTCTGTCTCCCGGTCTGTTGTCAGTCTATCTGCAACATATTCTGTAACAAGATCTTTCATATGAAAACACACACACACACAGCCTACTCTGCTGCAGTGCGGTTGATCGGGTGATAGAATGGCAAACAAGCTGCCAGGGACAAAGAGAGACATGAAGAGAGAAATAGACAGGACAAAGATTGCAACAAGATTTTACAAGCATGTGGAAGCCAACGTAAATATATTACAGACCAAACTTGAGTGTCACTAACATAATCAGTTCTACAAATAAAAAGGTGAGATTGGGAACAGCTTCCCAGGGCTTTTGTGGGGGGCAGAGATTGTCCAGTTTCAGATATGCCACAGTGTGTGACTGGCATTTAACCTGTCATCTGTCTGAACAATAAAGTTGCATCCATACAATTTCCAAATGCTGATGCCTACAAATGACAGCTTAAATGCCTGAGCAGAAATAACGTTATTTCTATTGTGTGTTTGGACTCTTTTTCACAAGTAGGTAGAAAAACGCAGTCAGCCTGTCACAGTATATTATTGCTCACCTCTTAAGACTTGCTGGGGGAAGCAGAATGACTTTCTGTGTGTGCCCTTTCTGAAAGCTTGACTTTATTTACAGATATGTCATTACTTCTGTTGGTTGGCGCAGTTGCCTGAGACTGTGAATAGTGGTAAAGTAGTTTGTAAGAGTGTAAGTTGTGTGTTAAGGTGGATATATGTGTAAGTGGAATCTCAGGGACGTCCATTTGCATGCAAGGCTAGTTCCACTGCAGAGGAGAGGAGAAACCTGGCGCTCTGATTGGTCCAGGAGTTGCTAGACAACAGATGTCCGGCCGGCTGGGAGGTAGACTACCTGTGGAGGACGAGAGAGAGAGGGAGAGGATGAGAGAAAGAGAGGATGTGAGAGAGAGCGAGAAAGAGGGAGAGGAAGTTTGCATGTTGAAAAGAGAGGGAGCTGAAAATATGGTTGGTGTGTGTAAGAGGATGAGGCACAATGAAAAAAGATGACAGTGAGATGGAGGCAGAGAACATGAGAGATGAGGAAAGAGTTGACCTTGTTCATAGTGCCCAGTAATGACTACAATCATTGTCTTTTCCTACTATATAGCTGTCTGTCACTCACACACTGGCGCGCACACACGCACGCACAGGCGCGCATACACAGGCGCGCACACGCGCAAGTTTGATTGAACTGGGCCCGCAGTTTCCACAGCGTCAACAAGAATAGAGGAAGGAGAAGAGGACGAAGGTGAAAAATAGGCGTCCTATTTTATTTGGAAAAAATACAACCCTCTGCTCATCTCTCTCTCTCTTTCTGTCTTGAGGCAAAGCTGAAGTGGGTCGCCTCCACACTGTCCTGAATCAGATCAGTAGATCTGAATCAGACTCTGTCAAGTTGAATCACACTTGGAGATTCTGAGTCAGAGTCAGGTGGCATAATTCTCCTCTACTGCAACTAGCATGGTGAGACTCGGGAATCGCTTCGAAGCACATGACACAGAATCATTCTGTTCTGATGATCCCCGTGGGATTTTACTGATCTGATTCTTAGATTACGGTGGCCCATATTGGGTTCTGTCAGATCAGCTCGCTCGTCTCTTGATTGCTCTGGTCTCGATGTTCGGTAAAATCAATACCATGGTGAGACTTCCTCTAAATGTGACCAGCGTTTTTAGGTAAAAAGGTATTAAAGATAAAAATGATTGGAATCATCCGTGATGTAGCGTCAGGAACCACTCTTCTCGGCAGGTGGTTAGATGCATCACTCATGTTGTCTAAGGACCCCGGATTATGGTCATAACCTAAAGTTATAGCTGTAGACTGCGTCTAGTTGTTCTAGTGGTTTGGATGTTATCCAGTTCCACGGGCAGGACCAACTACCAACACGTAGTGACGCGTTTAGACGCTGGACATGAGCAACATTTCATCCACTGACAGACAAGTGGGTTTTGACAGAGCTCTCTCAGCTGCTTAGGAACAGACTAGGACCTGTGGTGATGATGGAGATGTGGAGATCTCTTCCCACATTCCTGCCTCAGCTTTGATAGCAGTCTCTTCCTGTTGCTCTGCCTGGTATGCCACTAGCATGAAGGACAGGCTATTTATATATGCCTCCTCTCTGCTGGAGGACTGGAAACAGTCAGCCTTGGCAGGCAAGGTAGACCCAGTAGGAGTCAGAGTAGCTGTCTGGATGGGGTCTAGATGAGAGGCCACTAGTGGTTCAACTGGAAACCTGTATTAGAGACCATGCTCCACCAATACTAATGCAGTCAAGTGCTGACTCTCCCCGAATGGAGTTGAATAGGATTTCTACCAGGTGATGGAAGCTTCCTCTGAGCATCCAGGAGAAACAGGCAAACAGTCTTGCTGTTTGGCCGTAGGTGGATATCCTTAAGTAACGAGTGGCTGCTTGTACTGTGGACAGTTTAGATACGCTTCCCTACTGGCAGTCACAGCAAGATGTAGCTTTATGTGTAGAAAGCAAGTAGGGGTGTTCAATCACTAGAGAGCTGTGCCTCTTCCCTCCTCCAATGCAGGTTCTCTGTTGGCGGACATGAAAAAAGGGGCTTCTGCGAGGGTGGACCCACAGTAAAACACCAAAACAAACAAAAGAAGAGCCCTCCATAAAACAAAACACCTTCCTGTGTAGTCCTGTTGTGTTGGCCGGGTATTCAATAAAGCATTGGACACTTTGTACTGGTTTGGTATTCCATTCTTGTCCAGACAAACTGTTTGGGGATCCTTCCCCAGTAGTATAGGGATCCTTCCCCTGCAGTATAGGGATCCTTCCCCTGCAGTATAGGGATCCTTCCCCTGCAGTATAGGAATCCTTCCCCTGCAGTACAGGAATCCTTCCCCTGCAGTATAGGGATCCTTCCCCTGCAGTATAGGGATCCTTCCCCTGCAGTATAGAGATCCTTCCCCTGCAGTATAGGGATCCTTCCCCTGCAGTATAGGAATCCTTCCCCTGCAGTATAGGGATCCTTCCCCAGTAGTATAGGGATCCTTCCCCTGCAGTATAGGGATCCTTCCCCTGCAGTATAGGGATCCTTCCCCTGCAGTATAGGGATCCTTCCCCCGCAGTATAGGGATCCTGAAGTTCAACATGATGCTGACCATATCTCAGCTTTGTATGCTTCAAACCAGGCTCCCACAAATCAAGAAAGGTGATAAAAATGGAACTAATGGAAGAATTGAGACAAATTAATATTTATTACACCTACTTCACTTAACAATGCTGGCAGACTTTGACTATTTCACTAGTTTTGTCTTCGTGGCAGTTCAGTATGGCCTGAAGTTCGGTGGTGCGAAGTTGATATATCAGGTCAGTTTATTCTGGTGGAGTTTTGAGATAAAAGGAGGGTTCTGTTGAAATGGGGGACATGACGTTTATTTATAGTGTTTTCATCCATTACTTCTGCCAGCTGTCATCTTACAGCCATGTGTATACACACACAGACACACACACACACACACACACACACACACACACACACAGACACACATCCGCACTCACGCACGCGCGCGCACACACACGCACACACAAACACACTAGCTTGTATTTACACACAGATGCTCAGAGATGCACACCATGCCCTCCAGTGGTTGTAATGTCAACTGTAGTCCGAATAGAAATGATAATCATTTTTCATGCCTCCCCCTCTTTTTTCACAGACCACCAGAAGCTTGAGAGAGAGGCGAGGATTTGCCGTTTATTGAAACACCCCAATATTGGTAAAACGCATGTAACTGAAAACACACACTTGCACATCTCATTATAAAGACACATGGCTACACCATAACATATTCTTTGGTCAAGAACGTACCATACATATAACTGATAGCTTTGGCTTTCACAGACGTGTGACTCCCACAGATATTGGATTGATTACATTTGACGGTCAAACCTTTCTATTGGTTGATTGCTTTCAAGATGTGAAGTTTATTTAAGCAAATATGTCAGAAAGTGCTTTTCACCAACCTGTCCTACCTTGCCTTTAACACTGGCTCTGCTAGGATGTGTGAAAGTATCCGTTTACATGACTAGAACACACAGCTTATTGTTTGGCGGCACCACAAGAGTGGCAGTAGTACTACTGAAGCTTGGAGTTAATGGGAATTGTGACCATTGTTGTACTATTGTTATTTTTTCACATCTTTACACATCTTTCCTCCAAACAATATTTTCTGGTTTTCTAGTTCGTCTCCATGACAGCATATCAGAAGAGGGCTTCCACTACCTGGTCTTTGATCTGTAAGTATGCTGTCAGTCTTTTCCTCTCTTCCCTCTTTCTTTCCTTCCTTTCTTCCCTCCCCCCTGATGTTCCTTGCTTTTCTTCGTTTCTTTCATCCCTCCCCATGCTGCCACATTCTCTTTCCCCACCCACCACTGTGGATCAAACCCTTTACACACAAGTCATCATGCATGCTAACACACACACAATGTCCCAATTTCACCCAGCATGCAGTGTGGTTGGGTAGCCAAGAGCGTCCTGCCAGGCAGGCTCTGGGGTGGATCTGTTCTCACTAAAGATGCACACACACTCACGCACACACGCGCATGTACATATACACACATATGCACACACACACCCAACACTGTTACATGTACACACACATGCACAGACACACACATTGGACTGTTGTATTTGTGTTTGTGTCTAATGTCTCTCTCTCTTGTGTTCCAAGGGTGACAGGAGGAGAGCTGTTTGAGGACATTGTAGCCAGGGAGTACTACAGTGAGGCCGATGCCAGGTAGGCAACACACACACACACTGCTGAGGTCAGCAGCCTTTATGTGCTGCTGTGTGTGTGTGTGTGTTTTATCACATATGGTACTCGAGGTGTGATACATCTGCCTTGTCTCTCATCCAGTTATTTATAAAGGTGATTAATGATACACTGACTGTACTCTTCATCATTTACGCTACCAGGTTTGAATACAACTTCCCCAGAGACAAAGAGAAACTGAGAAATAGAGAGAGATAGAAAGAGAGCTAGAAAGACAGAGAGATAGGGATAGAAAGAGAGCTAGAAAGACAGAGAGAGAGGGGAGAGATAGATAGATAGATAGATAGATAGATAGAAAAGTTTTGGAAGAGGAAGAGACATCCTGGAGGAGGTGGAGAAAGGATGAGTGATATAAGAAGGGCATTGAGGAAGTAGAAAGAGAGGAGGAACAGCATCACTGACAAAAGACAACCGTAGGGATTTAAGATGCGCCGATGCAGCAGTGTGTTTTAGTTAAATGATGAACGACCATTCCAGTGTCATGAAGCATCCTTGTTATCAGACTAAGTTAGGACTAGTGTTCCTTCTCTGTTGTTCTTGTTGTGTCGAAGCGCGTTCGCTTCACATATGACACAAACAGATGGTGACATCACCGCTGGTACTGTGTGATCCACATGGAGAAGGTGAAATACATCAACGTTGCTTCTTGAAGTGTTTGTTTTCTTAACTGTCCTTGCTCTCTTTGTCTCTCTTCCTCCTTTTCGTCTCGCTCCTTTCTTGCTATCGCTCCATCCCTCCATTCATTCCTCAGTCATTGTATACAGCAGATACTGGAGAGCGTTCACCACTGCCATGTCAATGGAATTGTGCACAGGGATCTCAAGGTTTGTATGCCAACGCTTCACCCTCATAACCCCACCTATACAACAATTACATAAACATCTTGACAGCAGTCAAACATCTTCTCCAGCCACATCTTGCAAGTTCTGAACCCTGAGCGTAAATTCCCTGCCACGCCAGTTCCCTCAGCCTTCATAGCATATAGTGGTAGTTATCCTGCTTGTGTTTCATTAACTGCCGATAAGAATACTTATAAAGTTGACCGTTTGTTGTGTTTGCAGACATGCGTTTAGCCTTTAGTCTTGTATGTTGCGTTCGTTCCTTGTCCTCAAACGTCAGCATCTCCATGTAACTCTGTTGTGGGTGGAGTGTGCCTTCTGACACCACCTCCAGGAACTAGGCTTCCCTCCTGTATCATTACCCAGGGGCTGCAGTCCCCTGTGGAGACGTGTGCGTGCGTGCGTGTGTCTTTGTCTCCATATATACATACACTGAATGTGTGTGTTTGCCTCTGTGTGTGTGTTTGTGCTGAGCTCAGCATTACAGTGACAGAGGCAGTGTGCATGGGCCACTTAGATAGCAGATTTGCATAATTATGTAAAAACGGTGTTGAGATGTGAAGCTTTTTTAAGAGCATGAATATTCTGAAGGGGTGAGGAATCCTGATGACTTCCCAAGGGAATTGATATGTGCGGTGGGAGCAAGAGAGAGAAATAAAGAGAAACAGAGAGGGAGATAGAGAGAGGAAGGGAGAAAAAGAATGAGAGGGAAAGATAGAGCGATGGCATGTGAATGATCATTTAGAGTGTTGTAACAGAAGCTGAAAAGTCTTTATTGTTATTCTCTGAAGCCCAGAGTGTACAACACACAATGGTATTGGGTAAAGCAACATTATTCATCATTACCAAAATGTTGAGTGTTAGCTAAGTACAGTACGTGCAAAGTCTTTTGGTTGAAATAATCCTATTTAGGTTGTCTTGTGCCTGTGTGTGGCCATATGTGTGTGCGTACGTGCATAGGCAAGTGTGCTTGTGTTTTAGTGCTTGTTTTTCTGCTGCTCATCTCCTGGTGCTTTGAGCTAACCCCTATCCTCTGACCAAGAAAACCCTCTCTCACTGGTCTGAGAGCATGGGATCAGTCTAAGCATAGGGAGGCAGTTCTCCTCACACCCATCTGCTCTCTTTGAAATCTATGATGGGGAGTGAGGGGTGGGCTCATTGTCTCTGTTTTATTTTAAGCTATAGTAGGTCTCCCTGGATGCTGATCTGGAATCAGATTGGTGCTGTAACCCCTAATAATTGGGATTAGGCTTCAGTTTGGCTAAACTGCTCCCAGATCAGCCTCCACTGGCGATTCAGACTCTGAGAGAGTGCCAGACCTCTTACCTCTTACCTGTTTGACTCCGCCCCCCCCAGCCTGAGAACCTTCTATTGGCCAGTAAGCTGAAGGGGGCGGCGGTCAAGTTGGCTGACTTTGGATTGGCCATCGAGGTGCAGGGGGACCAACAGGCATGGTTTGGTGAGTATCCACCTAGCCAATCAATAATCAGATATTGAAGGGTCCAACCAATCAGCCACCCACCAACCCATCAATCAACCACTCACTCCTTCACCCAATAAGTCATTGGAAAAGCCACTCGTGGAGTACAGTGACTTCTCCGTCTTGGATCTCAATTCTCGAAGTTTTGCACCCTTTCTCTTGTTTCAACCACTTCTTCCCTCTTGCTCTATCCATCCCTCCATCCCGATCCTTCTGTCCCTGCTTCCCCTGTAATCTTCTCCATCCCTCCATCCACGTATTCTTCCCCCACCCTTCTCCATCTCTTTCTCAACCCTACCCTGCTCAATCACTTCCCCCTCTCCTTTATCCATCCCTCCCTCACTGTCTCCCCCCACGCTTGTCCATCCCTACCTCCCTATGATTTGTCCTCCCTTCCTCCCTTCATTCTTGTCTTTTCCCCCTCAGGTTTTGCTGGGACTCCTGGTTATCTTTCTCCAGAGGTGTTGAGAAAAGACCCCTATGGAAAGCCAGTGGACATGTGGGCTTGTGGTAAATGACCTCTACCCTCTCACCTTCACCCTTTTAACTTCACCTGGAGGTCAGGTCAGATATTCATTCCGATAGTCTTGAATGTCAAAGCATGTCACTTCCTCCCAGGGGTCATCCTGTATATCCTGCTGGTTGGCTATCCGCCATTCTGGGATGAGGACCAACACCGCCTGTACCAGCAGATCAAGGCTGGGGCCTATGACGTGAGAATACACATGCCCTTAATCTTTCTACTCACTTCTATCACTGCGTCATCGCTCTCTTTCCATCGGTTTCTTGCTCTGTACATTTACTGAGATAGATGAATATATAGATTGATGGATGAACAGATTGATCATGTGGATGACGGTTTTGTGTCCTGTCAGTTTGAATATGCGGATGACGGTTTTGTGTCCTGTCAGTTTGATCATGCGGATGACGGTTTTGTGTCCTGTCAGTTTAAATATGTGGATGACGGTTTTGTGTCCTGTCAGTTTGATCATGCGGATGATGGCTTTGTGTCCTGTTGTTTGATCATGCGGATGACGGTTTTGTGTCCTGTCAGTTTGACTATGTGGATGACGGTTTTGTGTCCTGTCAGTTTGAATATGTGGATGACGGTTTTGTGTCCTGTCAGTTTCCGTCCCCAGAGTGGGACACTGTGACCCCTGAAGCTAAAGACCTGATCAACAAGATGCTGACCATCAACCCTAGCAAACGCATCACCGCCACCGAAGCCCTGAAACACCCTTGGATCTGTGTAAGTTTGATACACATGCGCACCCACACACACTAACGTATTGAAGGATTTACTAAACCAATACCGTCTAATACCTTCAGTCACAGCACGTTCATTTCAATACATCACAAAACCATTTTCTCCTTCCATTATGTCTGCTGACTTTGGTTTTCTCCTTGTCCCCCTCCTTGGTCCTCCCCACCTGCAGCAACGCTCCACTGTCGCCTCCATGATGCACAGACAGGAAACGGTGGAATGCCTGAAGAAGTTCAACGCTAGGAGGAAACTCAAGGTCAGTCCTCCGTCGACCCTCTCTGTTTCTTCTCCTTTAACACCTCTCCCTCAGTCCTGCTGTTCTCCATAACTACCGGTTACACAATTACCTGCCTGCTCTCTTCTTGCTCTGGTGTCCTCGCCCGTTCTAACATGCTCTGATAACCAGTGGGTTCCAACTATCCTCTTTCCTCCTCCTCCTCCTCCTCCTCCTCCTCCTCCTCCTCTTCCTCCTTCTGTATTCCCTGCTCTCCACTCCTGCAGGGAGCCATTCTGACCACTCTGCTGGTCACAAGAAACTTCTCAGGTAGGTCTCCTCTCTCTTTCCTTCTTTCCCTCTTGCTCTTCTTACCCTTTTCCATCAGTTTGTCTCCTCTTCTGTTTGCTGTCAGTCTTTTCCTTTTTTCTTCTTCCTAATGTCAATTTCTAGCTTGCTTGCTTTCCCTCTTCTCCTTTCCTATCATGACTTTATATCTGCCTATTTTGCCTTCTTCCCCTCCCCCACCTTTCACTCCTGTAGAAGTCAAAAGCTAACTTCTATTCATGCTGGCACGCAGTGTTGGTAAAGGTGTTCCACCAGAGATGAACTACTGACACCCCTCCCGCTTCTTGGAGCAAATCCAGTCATTATTTTATGATTTGATTCATGTTCTTTTATAGACTTTTAATTTACAAGACTACTTTCTGTTCCTCGTTATTCATTCTCTTCTTCTATCCTGTTGAATTTTCTTTCCTTTCGTTGTTTGGGATGTGGTTCTCTGAGAGGTAAGATTTCTGCAATGCCCACCAAAGGGAATGTATTTTAACCCTGATAAGTTAACTGTGTTGCCTGATCTCACTTCCTGTCTATTAGCCAATCAGTAATCCTGTTTGCACGTCAGTTCTGCATAGGTCTTCTGTGTTTATAAAGTAACTTTAAATGTAAAGGCTTGTAAAACTTTGGTGAAACGAGACAGTGAGGGGCAGGTTGACCATCCATGCATGGTATGAAACAGCATGTTAAGATATTATAAAATAAGAAGATAAGAAAGTCGTACGCAACAAAGAAGTCTGCGTGTTTGTGAGAGCGCATGTAGGAAGATGTTTGTGCTCATTGGTACAGTCAATTAAGAATGACACTGGCATGTCAGATATACAGATCTCCTGATTATTTAGACGGTGCATCCATACACCCAATAAGTATTTAACTAATATGTAATCATCTAAATTAATGAAACATTTCACGCGGTCCACATCTGAATCCGCACATCTCTAATTTGCTCACTAAGAAATTAAGAATACCCCTCCACTGACATGACATGCACACTATACTCAATACAAAACACCCAAGCTTGACCCATCATCTCATCCTGTCTGTCTTCGATACCAGAGATTGGTGCCCTGCATTAGAATGACTTCCTGTCTGTGGACACCTTTGCATTGCATTATGGACCTTGTTGGACGGGGCTCTTGAGAGTTTGCACATTGAGCTCAATATAACGTGAGCTGCCTGTTGCATGTTAGTTTGGATTCCTCTGTGTAATTGAAGTTGACATGCTAGTTTTGAATGCTACATGCAATTCTGAAGTTGATCGTTGGTATGAACTTCTTTTTTACAGCAGCCAAAAGTTTGCTGAACAAGAAAGCGGACGGCGTCAAGGTGAGTTCTCTCAAATGTTAGTTCAAAGGCAGTTCAGATTGCATCCACTGGAATGTCACGATGACGGACATGTGCCTGGTTCCATTTCGGTCCTTAGTCTCTTCCTTAGCTCTCCCCCCACCTGATCTGAAACAACAGGAGAGGTGACAGCAGTGGGGAACAGCCACCCATCACATTTTCTTTCCCTATCAAGCCCTTCTCTAAGCCAAACACAAATACTATCAGAATAGGAGGGCTGCTGGGAGAAATGGAACCAGGCCCGTTCCATGTCTGAGGAACCTATGGATGCGCACTAATGACATCATCAAAACTGGAAAGCCATTCTCACCAGTGGTCTATTTAAGGCGATGCTGTTGTATTGCATTGTATATTGCATCTTGTTTATGCCTCTTCAGTAGCATATACTGTATACAGTGCAGTATGTATTGAACACTAGGATATCTTGTTTCACCCTTCTCTGTCATTGGTCATTGTGTGTTGGGATATGGGCTGTGTTTCTCTCCTAACATTCTCCATATGTCTCCTCCACTGGTGTATGTTTCTGATCTCACTCTCTCACCTCGGAATCCCAGAGCCCTCTGTAAACTGTCTGCGTTTGTGTGTGTTCCATCTGAAATGAACTCTTAAGAGCAAGGGTATGTGTGAGTGAGTATCCAGTATGTGGGGTAGAAAGAGTGCGTGTGTGTTAGTGATAGGGTGTGGGTTAGTGAAAGAGTGTGTGTGTGTGTGTGTGTGTTTGTGATAGGGTGTGGGTTAGTGAAAGACTGTGTGTGTGTGTGTGTGTGTTTGTGATAGGGTGTGGGTTAGTGAAAGAGTGTGTGTGTGTGTGTGTGTTTGTGATAGGGTGTGGGTTAGTGAAAGTCTGTGTGTGTGTGTGTTTGTGATAGGGTGTGGGTTAGTGAAAGAGTGTGTGTGTGCAAGCATTTTTTTGTTGTTGATTTGAGATTGAGCTTCTGGTCGTACATGCCCTTTACTGAATCAGTGCCTCTCTGCTTGGTGTGTCACTCAGGAGTATGTGCGTGTGTGTGTGTGTGCTATGTTCTGTCTACACCACCCCCCTGCAGGTCAACAACAAAGCGAACACAGTGACCAGCCCTAAAGACACTGGCCCTGCCCCTGCCCTGGTATACACACTCACCCCCTTCCACACCTCCCTCACAACCACCCCCTTCTAAACCACCTTACCTGTCCCACTGCATGAAGCCATACCCCTAAACCATCTTTCCCCCAACTGTTCTTCAACCAGAGTGATGTGCTTTGGTTTGCATTAAACCCTTTTGAAAACTTGTCATTCCAACAGCAGTGGTTTTCCAGAGCTGCGTAGCTGTTGTTGTCAAGTGTTGGTTGTTCTGTGTCCTTGCTGCTATCTAACGCTGAGTGGAATTGCATGGCTTAAGAGGAGGATGTGGAGGATTCTGGCCCCTCAGGCAAGAAGACAAGCTGGGTCAAATACTGGGGACTGTCCTGTGTGTTGACTTAGCCTGCCTCCGATGGTACATGGGTGGGGCTTGGCGCTTCTGTGACTTGCTCCATCATACCAGGCAAACTAAATCGGGCGCATATGATTGAGACAGTTCGGATGTCATTTGACCCAGGTTTGTCAGTGATTGTCAGTAGATTTTGCATGGTGTTTACTGATTGTTTGGCTGTGTTGGTCACATGACTGTTGCTTTGTGTGACGTCAGAAGCTTCATGTGCGTTCACACAAACAGCTGTTTTCATGAAAATGCACTCACACATAAACACAGAAACGCAATGATGCAGGACAGGTGAACTGTAGTGGTGTACCTTTGAGCCGCCTGTGAGTGATCTGGAGGTTCAGAATAAGAATCGATCATGCTAAATCCTGATCTTACTTAACTGAGGCCATAGACCATGTCTGAGGAGGGTGGGGGGAGGGAGAGGAGAGGAGAGAGGGAAGATGAGAAAGGGAAGAAGAGATAGAGATGCCAGCAGATGAAAGGAGCTGACAGAGGAAGAGTCAACAGGTGACATGAAGGAAAGAGGCTCTGGGGAGGAAGAGAGCAAAGAAGTAGAAGGTTGGGGAGGGAGGGACTTAGTGAAACTGCTGAAGAGAGAGAGAGCGATAGAGAGAGAAAGGGAGGGAGAGGGAGAGAAAGAAAGAGAAAGGAGATTGTCAATCACTGAGGTTAATCTGCCAGATGGATGTCAAAGACACCAGCTGTGTCTGACCGTCTCTATGTGGCTTAGCGTCATTGAGCTTTAAGGATCATGATAGACATATGGGTACTACAGAATGCACACATGCACACCCACTCTTTCTGGCTTTCCCTTCCTCCTCTCTCTTTTTAAATTCCTTCAATCTTCTTTTCCACTTCTTTCTGTCTCTAGGAACCTCAGACCACAGTCATCCACAACCCTGTAGATGGAAACAAGGTAAACTCAATATGGGTTTACAGCAGTATTACAGCATTTTTTTGCATGTTTGTGTGTATGTGTCATTCTGTTAGTGGATCTAGGTGTGTAGTGATCCCTCTATACACACTGTGTTTGTCTCTTTCCAGGAGTCCATAGAGAGTGCCAACACCACCATAGAGGATGAGGATGTTAAAGGTAGGAGCACTCGCCCTGCCCTCCTGCCATCTCGCTGTCTGCTCTTTCACATGTCTGTCTGTCTGTCTGTCTGTCTGTCTGTCTGTCTGTCTGTCTAATTGTCTGTCGGTCGGTCGGTCTGTTGGTCTGTCTGTCTGTCTGTCTCTTTATGGTCTGTCTGTCTGTCTGTCTGTCTGTCTGTCTGTCTGTCTGCCTGCCTGCCAATCTAGTCTGTATACCCATAGACCTGTTTGTCTATGTGTGCTATGTCTGTGCTACAGTGTACACGCTGCACCCTTTTTGCTTGTCTTCACCCTTCTCTGCATCTTCAAGAGTATATATACAGTATAAAGTATATGTCATTTCTTCTTCTTCCTGGCTTTTTTAAACTATCACTTCCTTTATTTTGTTTCCTTTTTTTACAACACTTCAGGAATGACTTTGTTTGTTTTTCTCCCCTTCTACGCACACACACCCTCCTCAACATGCACATGCACATGCACACACCTACATATACACTCTCACACACCTTCCTGAACACACACACACACACACATACAAATACCCTTACTCACACACCCATGTGAACACACACCCCTGTGTGCCAGTGCTCCGTCTGGGGAACTTTGTAGGCAGTATCTTGAGCTCTAAGGGCCGCTCATCCCAGTCCTCGGAGCCCAGGCAGACTCCTACCTCCTCAGTCCAGAGTAAGTCCCTCCTGGCTGGGGGAGACTCCCTGACCTGCCCACTCACCATCCCTGGACCATAGCAGGATAGCAGAGTAGATTCTCCCCTCTGTCCCATTTGAATCCTACTACCTGTCAAACAGCCTCAGCCTTAATCCACTGTTGTCCCTGGCCCTCAACCTCCCAAACTCTCATTTTCGTTGCTTTGCATAGTTTCCCCTTATTCTCCCGGAGCAGTTTCTCTCTGTCTCTCTCTCCCTATCTGTCCCTCTCCCGCCTCTCACTAACCCAAACATTGAGTCACACAGTTTACTGAGATCAAAAGTGAAGGGACATAGACACAAACCCAAACACGCACGCTTAAACACGATTACACACAATGACACACATGTCCGCACGCGCACGTATACACATGATGCATCTCGTGGCAGCGTTCTGATTCTCTCATATCAAAGTGAGCAGTCGAGATATGAATACATCTGTTCTCAGATCTGTGTCTGTCTGTTGGATAAATGATAAGTCATGTTTTCACTATTTCCCAGCCTGCACCAATAACAATAAAGGTAACTGTCACCATCTCTCAGCTGGCATCCATAAAGAATGCATCTGAGCTTTCATTAATTCAGAGCTTTAAGGAGTCAAGGAGAGTCCTTCATCTTATGTGTTCTTGCCTCATGGAGTATTAGTCATGGGAAGCACTGGCAAACTGAATTCTGTTTTGCAACCCTGTTTTAGACAGTTTTACAGACAAAACAATATATATTCAAATTCATAATGTTTTGTGTGCTTTCCATCTCTAATGATGGTACCTGCAGCTTTGTAGACTAGTGTCAATTTGAAACGTGTTTGCTTTGAAATCCAGTTTATTTTGGAACGTGGACCCTCTGAATACATGATCACCAGTTCCATACCCAGTTATCCTGCTGGGATGTGGAGCCAGGTTACTGAGGCTGGCTTGTGGTTATGTGTTTCAGCCCGTAAGCAGGAGATCATTAAGGTCACTGAGCAGCTGATTGAGTCTATCAACAACGGAGACTTCGAAGCTTACGCGTGAGTCTTGTGGGTGTGTGTCTGTGTGTGTGTGTGTTTGTGTGTGTGTGTGTGTGTGTGTGAGAGAGAGAGAGAGAGAGAGACCATGAGAGAGAGAGAAGGAAAGAGTTACTGTATGTGTGTGGAAATTTAACTACTATGTTCTGATCAATTTTTCTAAAAAATATTTAGAAAATGTGTTAGATGTTGGGATTGCCTTTGTTTATTATTATTATTTTAGAATGTCGAAGGTTTAGAGTCAAATTAACATTCAGTGTTGACTTCAAATGACTTGCTACTCATTGCTTTGTAACCCCTCCTGCTCTGCTATTGGTCCTCAGTAAGATTTGTGATCCTGGTCTGACCTCCTTTGAACCTGAGGCACTGGGCAATCTGGTGGAGGGGCATGACTTCCATCGCTTCTACTTTGAGAATGGTAAACACTATTCACCGTTATCATATTGATTAGTGACATTTTGATTCCATTGCCTAATTAGGTGAAAGCGATTGACAAGGAAAAGTGTTTTGATGCTATTTCTATTATATCTCATGTCAATCTTTTATATGGTCAGACTAGAAGCTTTTGTTCTAAAAACACTCAAATAATTGATGATGTGATGACTATAAATAGTAGCAACTGTTACGCTTCAGTAGGCTTAAAATAGAACAGATAAGCCGTTGCCCTAGAAACCTCAATCATTTACCAGGCCCACTGTCACACTACCGAAATCATCTAGAACCTTCCTTCTCCCTTTTTCACCTCATCCCCTCTAACTCCCCTTCATCCCTCCCTTCTCTCCCTCTTCTCCTATTCCTTTCACCCTCTACCCCTCTGTCCATATTCCCCCACACATCTTTTCCTCCCCTCTCTTTTCTCATATTTCTCTCCTTTACTGACCCCCCTCCTCCCCAAATTCACCCCTTCGTTCCCCTCATCTTGCTCTCTCTAACCCCTCCCCTGCTACAGCTCTGTCTAAAGGCAACAAGCCGGTTCATACTATCCTGCTGAATCCCCACGTCCACTTGATTGGCGAGAATGCTGCGTGTATTGCATACATCCGCCTCACCCAGTACATGGACGCCGCCAGCATGCCGCGCACCATGCAGTCTGAGGAGACCCGTGTGTGGCATCGCCGCGATGGAAAATGGCAAAACATCCACTTCCACCGCTCTGGGGCTCCCAGTGTCCCATCCCAGTAGGTATACATAGCCAGCGTCTCCTCCCAGTACAGATACTGCACACAGTCAGCATCTCCTCCCAGTACAGATCCTGCACACAGCCAGCGTCTCCTCCCAGTACAGATACTCCACACAGCCAGCGTCTCCTCCCAGTACAGATCCTGCACACAGCCAGTGTCTCCTTCCAGTACAGAAACACAGCCAGCGTCTCCTCCCAGTACAGATACTGCACACAGCCAGTGTCTCCTTCCAGTACAGAAACACAGCCAGCGTCTCCTCCCAGTACAGATACTGCACACAGCCAGCGTCTCCTCCCAGTACAGAAACACAGCCAGTGTCTCCCCCCAGTACAGAAACACAGCCAGTGTCTCCTCCCAGTACAGAAACACAGCCAGTGTCTCCTCCCAGTACAGAAACACAGCCAGCGTCTCCTCCCAGTACAGATACTGCACACGGCCAGCGTCTCCTCCCAGTACAGATACTGCACACAGCCAGCGTCAGTCCAGATTAGTCATACCTTCATGGTAACCAGACGGGCATAACAGCAACAATATAAAATGATATCCTTTCAATATTAGGATAATAAGTCAATTAACTGTTTTGGTTTTCCTCTTCTCATCCTCTGTGTTTGTGTCCGACAGTTAATGGAATATCAAGAATAAGTTGAAAATCTCATCAATGATTCTCTGTGACGGGCAATCAACTAGCCAACCCCTGATTGGCCCCTGACCCTCCTATAAAGACATAACATCGCACAGGACAACAATATCAACACATTTTAATGTTAACACATTTTACTACAGAAAGTCATTCGTACCACAAACGGTGGCAGCACACCATATTTGGACATTGTCAGATGAGCTTAAAACTGACATTTCTTTTCTGTTTTTTAAGCTGTTTTGGTATGCATTTTACATATATAGAGAGAGATGTTAAAAATCTACTACTGTAACCTCTCCTGAAAAATTAGTTCTGTATTTTTATGTGTATTTATGTGTGTGCAATACGAAACATTTGAAAGATCAGAATGTTAAAATTGAGCTTGCTTTAGTTCTGGTGATGTACATATAAATACATTGTGATTGTTGATAACACAAACAGACACTAAATTGCTATTCTTGCTATCAGAGGAATTAAGAATTTACGTAAATTTATGAGCTACATTTCTGTTTGCTATGAGCTAAGTCATGTTTGAATCATCAGATTTCGACACGTACAACTAATTTAACTGTAAAGAGAAGCTAAGCCGCTTATACTTTGCATTAAGATATGTTTGCCTTTATATCATTGAATAAGAAATAAGAGAATGTAGCATATATGTCATATATGAAAAATCAAGATTATTGTGTTATGCATGGGGTGGAAGGGGTATCGTGACCTTATGGAACTATAATATCTTCTGTTTTGATTTGTGAAATCACTGAATTGTTTGTTTGCATTTGTTAATGTTGTGCACTGGTCCTGTCTGGAATGTTCCACTGTCCTCCAGTGTCATAGACCTGTCTTAAAATACCGAAAAACACAACTATAGGTGGTAAAATGTCTAGTTTAAAATACACAGCATCGCAATGGATCAAGAAGGTTAAGAAACGTTCCGTTAGTCAAAGCCACCCTTACACATTTTATAGAAAAGACGGAATGAGGATAAAAAATATTTTCATTTTCATAATGTTTGTATACCTGTATTGTACACCCACTGTAATTAAGAGTTTTGTTGTTGTAGTCATCGTCTTCTTATTTCCTTTTGTAATTCTCAAACATATCATTTTGAAGAGGAGAAGCAAAGGTCTGTCCGCCTGGATAAGCAGTGGTAACGTTTAGCTTAATTAAGCTTCTCTGGAAACCTATGGTCTACAACCAAATGTCTTTTGCTCTAACTACAGTTCAAGAAAATATGAAGGGATGAGAGGAAGGAGAGAAACAGAAGAGAGGGTGGAGGGGATGGGAAGAGATCAAAGGAGGAGAGAATAGCTGTGGAAGTGAAAAAGAGGATGTGTGAAGATTAGGCCTAGGAACACTCACAAAGCAGCTGAGGGAAAGAAGGAGGAAAAGTAAAGTAGTAAGGAAGATGAAGAGAGAGAAGGTATAATGTACAGTATGTTGGAGAAGGGAGAGGAGAGAAGGGATAGTGTGCAGGAAGTGATGAGTAGGAGAGAAGGGATAGTGTGCAGGAAGTGATGAGTAGGAGAGAAGGGATAGTGTGCAGGAAGTGATGACTAGCAGAGAAGGGATAGTGAGAAGGAAGTGATGACTAGCAGAGAAGGAATCGTGTGAAGGAAGTGATGACTAGGAGAGAAGGGATAGTGTGAAGGAAGTGAAAAAGAGAGGAGGAGAAAGGTCGTGTGGTAAAGTCTTCCCTGAGGACCTGAGCTTCTACATTTCTGTCGTCACGCCACGTCACCAACACATCCGTTTCTCCTCATCCATACTTTACAGTTTGTTTTTTTAAGGAGTCTACAATTAACTTAAGTTC
This sequence comes from Plecoglossus altivelis, assembly GCA_036571765.1. Taxonomy (NCBI): domain Eukaryota; kingdom Metazoa; phylum Chordata; class Actinopteri; order Osmeriformes; family Plecoglossidae; genus Plecoglossus; species Plecoglossus altivelis. Next base: position 6,669,558 of record BROE01000012.1, read on the forward strand.
TTTTTGCAAAACGTATGATGTCAATGCAATGCAGCACCCGTGACATGGTGTGTATAACTTGTTGCCGGCTTGGCAATAGATGGATAACATGTTTAAGAAGTAAATAAATATCAAAGGTGTGATGACTGCTCCATGTTGATTGTTGTTTAAAGTTGGTGTGTGATGCAAATTGGTTATAGAAACAGGAGCTTCTTTGTGTATTTTGCAACGTCAACGTTGATAAAACAACGCTCAGCTCAATATGCAGGTTATCATGGCAGTGAAATACCAGTACTTCTGGCTTCCCAGAAAAAGGCAGGAGTGATGACCCTTACTTTGGACCACCTCTCTGCTGAAAGGGACAGAAGGGCCTTAAATGTATTCTTTGTATTTCTAGATGAAACCACAAGGGTTGCAGGTGAAAACAACTTAAATCACGTCCTCAACGTGTAGCCAAGTTGATTGTACTCAATGAGATAAACTTTTTTTATGATAAATCTTTTTTGAGTGGGCTATAGACCTAAGTAACATAAGCTAGTGACAACCTGCACCAGTGGGGTGAAAAGGGGTTGTTCAGCACCGCGGACAGCGGCTCAGGACACATGGGACGTGTCAAAGACAGCAGATTTACTACTTTCCCTGTTTTTGCTTCCCAGTCAGTTGTGCGATTACAGATTGGAGCTGCATCCAGTCACCAGATTGACAATGGGCCCTGTTCTTATTTTTTTGACTGGGCAGTTTTCATTTAGCAGTCATCTGGCATCATGCACGCAGTTCTGTTGCATCTGTCCTTTGCAGATTCACAGGACTCAGGACCAAGACCAAAGCCTCTCTATTGGTGCAGGCAGATCCGTTTTTCTCACATTTCTATTACAAGAAATAATCAGGTGTGTTAAACAAGGTAATGCTATTCAGATACACCTCAAAGTTTATTTCATTAAGGCAGGCAGTTGTTGTCCACAAGAGGGGGCTGATACTACCACCATCTATTTATAGGGATTTTTCATCTTACGCACAATGTTGTCGCTGGTGTTAATGTATGACCCCAAATTAATGACAGAATTTGGTTTTACAGTTGTATTTTTATTTATCTATCAGTCATGTTCTTTTTTTAAGTATTTCCAGTAAACTGACATGCCCTCATAGATATGTATATATGTATAATAGAATATGTATATAACTGTCATCACCACATAAACTGGATGCTGATTTCTTCAAATGAAAAGCCTACGTATCACAGTGAACCCCCACTAGTTTTGCATTTTCACTTTTTTGTAATTTCACTCAAAAGTAAACAGTGATAGTGAAAGTAATACATTACATGTCGTAGATACATACACTATACCCAGAGCTGTGAATGCGGCTGTATACACACTTTCAACGTGCCATGTCACACCTGTGCCAGGTGAGTCTCAATCCAGTGTCCTGTCAAAATCCAGTGGCTGAGAAATGCTGCTGCCTCCTTTACTTCCTGCTGCTTCTTATCCCACTTCCTGTGCCCACGGTGTGGAGGTGCCTCCTCCTGACATTCAGAAGTTCAACATGATTGTATGAAATAAAGTTGTTTTCTCTGCTCAAATTAAATCAACAACACACATATCCACCTAGGCCTGGTCCCACACTAACTGGGCCCAAGGGAACATTCACAAATCAGTTCAAACTTGGAGGATTCACCAGCAAGACAGCAACATTACAGTGTCAGGCAATCTGGCTCCAACTCCAACATTTCAAATAATAGAAATACACACACAAATCCGAACACCAACTTCTCAGATTATAAAATAGAAACCAAAATTTTTAAAAAATAAAATAAAAACCCAATCAATGCTTCTTACACCTTCTCTCACCCGTTATCTCTTCATAGCTTGTTGATTATCATCATACACACAACCCATGCACACACACATGCGCAAACCCACTTGCACATCAAACACCAGTCCAGATGAAAGCGATAGGTTCAACACCTCTAACACTCCAGGGAAGTGAACAAGAGAGACAGGCTGGAGAAAGAAAAAAGATGAAAAAGGGCAGGGTTGTTTAACTACTAGACAGCTGTCTTGCTGTAGCTATGATCATAGTAACTGACTAGTCATGCCTGCTCTAGTTCACCAGGTTGATTAATGATGCCTAGATTACTAGGGTTGCCAATCATTTAAAAATGCACAGATTATATAGATACTTTTAAGACAGAAATAACACATACATTAAGCACGTCAGCAGCAGATAGTATGGAGATAGTGTCAATAAAGTCTGCAACATTTTCCTTTATACAGTAATTTTGAGCTAAAAGAGCAAAATGTGTCAGTAGTGATATACTGTAGTTCTAGATGAGAGGGTTCTAGAATGAGAGTTAGGCAGTGCAGTGTGACATGTTGCTCTTTACTCCAGCACCTAGCGCCAGCGGAGTTGTCTGTGTTCTTCAGTTGGAGGTTTTTATAGGAGTCACCTGGATTCTTTTCTCATTTGTTTTTTTGTAGTTTTTTTGTCGTTGTTTTACCACAGCTTCAAGACTGAAAACTGAACAGATATAAGACAAATTAAATAGACAGTGAAACTCAGGAAAACCAGGTACCAACAGGCAACTCTCTTTGGTCACAAAAAGGTTACAAGAAAACAGAGATATAGGATGAGAAAATGAACCAAGCAGGGGAACAACTGAAAAAAAAACTGTCTCTGAGTGTTGGGCAGATGGGCATCTATAACTGAAACAGGAAGACTGTGGTAGGGGTGAGGTGACACGGTGCATTCTGGGATTGCATGTGCTCAATGCATAGGATTGGTGGAAACGTGTCTGCTGGGGCATCAGGGGCGAGACGAGAGGTGGAGGGTGAGAGCTGAAAGCCTGCTAATCCTTCCTCTCCTCCTCCTCACCCTCTTCTTTGCAGTAGCTATGGATGAGCTGGTGGAGGTGCTGCTGAAGGTCATTAGGTCGTGAACCCTCTTGAACATCGTCCAGGCGCTCCAGGAGGACCTGGCTTCGCCCAGCTCCCCTCACTACTGTCCGCCTCTTGGTGCGCCCCTTACGCATCCGGGCTCTGGGATGGGGTTGTGACAAAGGAACAAAGGACAAAGAATTAAAAAGAAGAAAGGGTGAAAAAGTGTATGGAGAAAATAGTGAAAAGGACAATGAATTACAAGTAGATTCAAGTTTATACAAATCCAAAACAGAAACAGCAGAATATTAAGACCTAGCAGAAGAAAAGACAGACAACACCATCAGAGGCAAAGAAATTGTTAGCAGGAAGTGGAAATGAGCACAGATTCAACTTTTAAACACAGACATGCATTTGAAACCTGACATTCAACATATATGGTTGCTTTTAACCCTGACTCTGGGTCTCCCACTGCTTGTTTGTAATACAGGACTGACCACACAACTCCGACTTGAGATGGAGATTAATCAACACACTCACTTGGAGAAAACAAACAAACTCACATATATGAAACTCACGCCTTCACAGAAATCATTGCAACAAACCTCCTGATTACAGAGCCATCCTCATTGACAATCTCCCTTTCCACCACATTGGGGAGCTGTGCTCTGCTAACTCCCCCTATGTAGCCCAAAGCCTGAGGCAGTGGGCAGAGATGAGGGGGAAGACAGAAAAGGCTCTCACATCGAAAGACAACTCCTGTGGAGTAAAGCCAGTTCGGGGAAAGGCTGAGTGATGAATGGATCGGTCACTAATGGATCGTTTACTCACCATTGAGAAGTCATCCTGGGCCGATGGAAGGTCAGAAGTCAGTGAGAGGTCACCGTGGCGTGTCTCCCTTCGCTCGCCCTCCACCACGCATGTCTGCTCGACTCGGCTGACCTTATGACCGCCATGGAGCTCCTCCCCATCAGTGAAGGTCACCTGGAGAAGAAGGATATAAAGAGTTTGAAAGAGTAGGGGTTGTCTTTTGTTCCTACAAGGAGAGGCCAGGATGATGTTCTGGTTCCACCAATACAAAGCAGGCACCTCTGTGTGATCTCCTTCGCTCCGCAGCACGGTCCTCTTCACTACCCTGGAGTAGCCGTCTCCCTCCGCAACACTGACAGACCCCTGGGGAGATCCCTCCATTGTCACCTCTTCTCGCTCCATACCGTCTGCAGACACACACTTACGAATGATCCTCCTGGTCACCTAGAAGGGTGACAGGATGTGAGGTTGTGAAAAAGAGATCGAGTACATTCACAGTGAAGAGTCATTTGGATTTCTGTGTCATTGTTAAGAAACTCCATATTAATAGATATCTTTTTTCAGACGTAGGCATAGACAACATTGAAATCAAGCAACTATGATGTGAAGAAGACATATGGGGGTGGCCCTCTAAGACAAACTCTGAACATTGCGGCCAATGAGTAACCCATAGCCTACCGAGTATGTGATTCACCAGCTACAAGGACAGGCAGCCAGGGTCTACCAATATTTTACCTTTTTCACCACCATGTGTCCGTGTTCATCTGTGTACTGTTCTTCAGTAACCGACTGAGAGGGAAGATCTGGCATCTCATCTGCCTGTTGGAGGCCAGAGATACATGATCAGATTTTAACATAAACTCCAGTATTTACACTTTAAAAAAGTGATATTTGATGAAAAAAAATGTGTAAAAATGTAGGTTGATTCTCAGGAGGCAGGAGTAGGGGAAAGCACACAGCAAAACAAAGTAGACACACTGAACACCGAGTGACACAAAGGTCTTCGCTAAATCTATAAAGGAAGACAAGCAAATCTTTTGGACAATTCTCTCTTCATCGCACCAAACGCCATGGAAGAAGCACTCATGCTGTTAGCAACAATTACCACCTATCAATAAGTTATGACATTCAACACAAACCATCTTGAAACTCCAAACCAAGGTCACAGCACACTACGACCTGGATAACGCTGTTCTCTGATCATGATTGTACCTTAATTATCACTTTTCTCCGTACTACCCTGGTAGTCAGATAATCTTCATCTGAACTCTCTGAGGTTGCACCAATATCTGCAGCCATCCCCTGGAAAGCTCCGGCAACACAAGTACATTGTAGGCCATGAAATTGTTTTTGGCACGGAAAGGTGTGGTTAATTCTGTTTATGTTATGCTGTTTGTTCTGTAGTTCTGTTGCTTAGTGAATTAGAATCAACCCTTAGAAGTTAGTATTTTAATACTGAAGTACAATACATCCCAAGACGATAAGCTTTAAAAAATGAATGTGACATGCAAGCTGGTGTACTTTAAACAGTATAGTTATGGTCTCATCGTTCATGAAAACTGATAGTGGACAGTGTTGGCATGGTAAATCATCTAACTAAGCAAGGATGATGAAATCATTAGGAGGCAATCAAAAAGCTGTAAAGGATCAGCAGTATTAGCATTAATCAGCAGTAAGAGCAAAATGGCATCTCCTCAAAACATGCTGGATCTGAATCAAGTCAAAACAAATGTGGATAAAAGGGTTTTAGATCCCATCCCTGTAGCCTTGCAGTTCAGGCATTCCGTTCTGAAGCAGTGGGCCGAGGTTAGCGCAGCTCTGGGTTTCACAAGCCTTGTAGGATTCAGATAGGACTTATCTTACCGTCCACATAGAATCCTCTTCATCACAAAATGGTGCCTGTCCCACAGGAAGCTCCTGGGATGCCTCAAAGAAAACCTCCTCCGCGTGTGACAGTTCATGAGTTACTTTTCTTGGTTCATCAGGATGTTCTTGGACATCTTCAAATTCCTCACTCCCGGAGGACAGTAAGACACCGCACTCTTGCTTGCCGAGTGAAAAGCGGACCATTCCTTTGGAGTGTTTCTGCTCCTGGCCAGAGAGACCGCCTGACTGGCTGCGTGCCTGTCTTAGATTAGATCGCTTCTTAGATTCCTCCGGCTCATTCTCCGCTAGGTCTGAAAAGCCCTGTTTGCAGTCAAAGAAAGACTCGGTATCCGAGTCTTCTGTCTGCATACTACCTTCCATAGTGTCAACATATGTTGGAGGGTTAGGTTTGTATTGACTGGAGGGTGAGGCGTACCCTTCATTGTTTTCTTGGGAAAAACTGAACTCCACAGAGAGCTCGTCATCCTGGGTTGATGATGTCTGCGCTCTAGATTTGACTGAAGTGGTCTGAGTGGAAGGGGAGTCCATGTCCACTGGGGTTGTTGAATCACTGGATGTCCACTCTGAGTTGACTCTAACCTTGACTTCATTTGATGCAGTATCATCACAATTAAGACTTGAATACGGAATAAGTTCCTCAAAGTTGAAAAGTCGGTAGTCTGTGACTGCCTCAGCAGTAACTGAGACAGGCTCGGGGAAAGGTTCTTGATATTGGTTGGTCTCAGGTGAAGTCTGAGTTCTAAGAATTGAAAGTTCTTGGTTTCTCTGTGAAGAATTATAACTTTCAAGATTGCTTGGTTCATCAGTTGACTCCTCAACTTCATCAAATACTTGACATTGCTCAATGTTGCCCTTTTCAACTGATACTGGTTTGATATATTCATCTTCAAACACTTCATGCTGGTGTGTAGGGACTCTAAGTTCATCTGTAGCTGAAGAATCAGTCAAAAGATCTGTAGATGCATCATCTGTAGGTACATCAGGTCTGAGAGTCTGGAACTCTTGAGTCTGATCGCTGAATTCCGAAGACATTTGTAGAGTCTCACACCACTTTTCAGAAGATTTTGGAATGCTATCTGATTTAGAGTTAATTGTTGCGTCAGTCTGGGAACCGCTTATATCACAGCTTATTGCTCTGTGAGTGGGCATAGATGCCAAAGGACTCAAATCACTGAAATAAACAGGATCAGCCAAAACTTGAGTTGGTTCTGTTGAGGTTTTTATTAGATCTGGAGTTATTCTGAAAGTTTGAGGTTCAGTTGAATGAGTTTGGGATGAATCTCCTAATGACACAAGTCCTGCTTCGGTTGGAGTTTCTATAAGATGTATGGAGGCTGTATCAGCCTCACAGAAATGTCTGTCATCTTCTGGGGAGAGATCCTCAAACTCAATATAGGGTTGTAGAATTTCTGGACTGTCCTCCTCGCTGGATTCTGAGACCAGTGGTTCTATGGGCAACAGTACCTCTGGTATAAATTTTGACTTTATGTCTTCGAGTTCTGACAAAAGCTGGTCCAGTTTAGGGGATACAGAGTCAGATGTTTGAAGATCCTCTCTCAGATCCGAGCTGTCGTGGGACATATGACTGAGTAGATCAGGTATGACAGGGGTGTGTGATGGTGATGAAGAGGTGGAAGAGTCTCTACTCTGATCGGATGGTTTTCCATGTCTTTCCTGTGATAAACTGCTATCCTCAACAGTTAAAGGAGAAGGCTCCCTACTAAAGTCACTTAGTTCTAGAGTTTCTGATGGGAGACTCTTCCTTGGTTTGAGAGACAGACATGGAATTTCATCTGTCATACTGTGTTCTAAAACCACATTTTCATGTTCTGAAGACTCTGACAGGTCCTTCAATGGATAATCTGATGGGACCTGAATGGAAATGGTAAAATGGAATGGAAAACAAATGAGATGAAAACACTGATGAATGAGTGACATCAATTCAAAATAGTACAGAAATCAGCCATACAGTGCACTTTAATAGCCTCATACAGATCAATGTAGCCAATCTCCACATTCAAACCTGCCAAATATGGTTTAATGGTAAGCAATTATTAATACCATAAATAAAAGAGTGAGCAAACCAGAACTATGCATGAAAAGAACTTGTTGATCTCAAAATGCAGTAGATTTAATCTTCTATGAAAACCCAAGGTTTCTCCCAAAATATTACAAAACTACAAACATAGCCTGGCAAAATCATAAACACACATTTATGGTCTTTTATGATTCTGACAACTAGTCACACACTGTGATTAGCAGCAAGTTCATGGTGTTGAGACCCTAGAAGATCTCTCACTACTTAGTTTCTAAACCACCTGGTCAATCTTGTTTTAAAGCCAACATGCCACTGCAGAGAGTCAGTATTCTAGAGCTACAGTCACATTAGTAAAAGCTGCAGTCTACAGATCTAAGCGATGCTCGCTCACTGCACATTGGCATCCACACTCTTTTCCAAAAGCACCATAGCATTCTCTGCCAAGCAAAAGCTCCTGTGGCCTTACCAACAACAAGGAGACTGTGCTGCTCTTCTTTCTCATCATCACTCTTGCCAGGTCTTTGTTGTCGTAATACAGCTCAATGCCTGGTTTAACTTCCGGGTCTATCCGCATCAAAATAACATCACTCCCTCTTGAGACGTTATATAGGGTAGTTGTTTGGTGTTGTTTAGGAACAGCCTCCTCCAGCCACACAGCCTGAGATCCCTCATGGTGTTTGTCAGATGACAGTTGACTCAACTCAGAGGACGACTGGTTGATTCTGTGAGATGCCATCTGCTTTACATCATTGCAGGGTTTACTGGTGCTGTGTGGGGAGGAGGCTCTACAAAAAAACTGGTCAACAATTCTGTGGGTTTGGCAACAGGTGGGGAAGTAGAAAGTAAAGGGGGTATCCTTGGATTTGGGTCGCCGATGTTCGGATTTGACATCAGGCCACCAGTCATATTCTAACAAATCTGTTTTTGTATGTAAAGGAGGGGACAGTTTCTCATTATGTGGACTTGTGGCACTCTCTGAGTATGACAAGATAGAATCAGGTGAACAGGGTCGGACCTCGCAAAACACATCCTCCAGATAAAAGTCCTCCCAGTCTGTTTCTGACATCACAGATTCAGGCGGAGAACTTCTCCCTGCTGTAGTCATGGTCAACATAGAGAGAGCAGGAGCAAACTGGGGAACTGGTGAGTCTGGAGAGAGAGGCCGATACTCACACAGCGATGTCATGGATTCAGAGGAAGATGGCCTTAACTCAGAAAACCAGTATTCAAGGAATGAAAGAGAGTAGTCATTCTCTGATGTTAGTGAATCAGGTGACAATGGTCTGAACATAGTTGGGATAACATCCCAGTGTTCATCTTTACTCTCGGCTATAAATGGCTCTGGTGAATCTGCTCTGTTCTCAGTAAACACAGCATCAAAGTTTGAACCAGACAATTCATGGTCAGAATCTACTGACTCTGGTGATAAAGATGTACTGTGTGCGAAGAATAAGTAATAATCACAACACTGAGTTTCAAACTGGGGAACTGGTGAGTCTGGAGTGAGAGGTTGGTATTCGTCTAGTGACCTCGCTGAATCGGAGGAACCTGTCATATTGTCTGAGAACCATGGCTCAAACAACAATACATCATCATCCAAAGATATTGATTCAGATGATACTGGTCTATTTTTGGAACACATTATTTCTAAAACACTATTTGTGGATCCAATAGATTCTGGGGAATCTGGTCGTTTCTCAGAAAACAATTCCTCCAGACACAAGTCTGAATATTCTAATTCTGAAACGAACGATTCAGGTGAGGATACTCTATGGCCTGTGAATGACAGGTAATAATTGCAATATTCAGATCTGAACTGGGGTATAGGAGAGTCAGGTGAGAGACGTCTGTAATCATCAAGTGATGCCACAGAGTCAGGTGAAGAAGGCCTCATGTCAGTAAACAAGTGGTTGAGATGTAAAAGGTTTTCATTGTTGTCTGAATCGACAGATTCAGGGGAGAGACGTTGGTTCTCAGGCAAGGGAGATAGTTGGTCAAACCCCCATTCAAACATGACAGGGGACAGACTCCTGATTTCTGCTTTCACTGGTAAAGAGGAATCAAGTTCATCCTCAGAATCTGTCACTGTGTCATTAGCTTTAAAGTCTGTCAGCGATAAATCATCTCGTGTCTCCTCAAAAAGATCCTCAGTCTTTTGCGATAGTATCACATCTGTCTCTTTAGGAATACGAATGTCCAAATCAGTCATTTGATCAAACCTTGGCTCCTCATCAATATGTGTTCTGGCATCATTTACAGTTTCCCTCTGAGTGTTAACAACTCTTCTAGCCCCCTGCCTTCCTCCTCCTGTGCATTCAAATACACCTGACTTACTCTTGTAGGTTTCTCCTTTGTACAATGGATCATTCATATGAGCCATTAACTTGCATTGAACAGCCTTGTAAACCAGGGTATATTCTGTAGTCAATGTCCTACCTTCATAGACATCGCACATGACCTGTGAAGGAGGAGTAGCATCTGCCTGCTGTTCAGTAAGATGTGTTTCTGAAAGAGAAGCATCTTCAGGTGCTGTACATCTACCTTCAGTAACTTCTATTTCAACTTTGGATAATGGTGTGACATTCTTGTGTGGAAAGATTGTTTGTGTAATACCAGTGTCTGTCATTTGAGTTTCTGGTTTAGACTGACTTTGGGGTGCTTCTGGAGCATCTGCAATGTGTTCCTTATCTGAACTGATAGAATCAGGTGAACAGGGTCGGACCCCGCAAAACACATCCTCCAGATAAAACTCCTCCCAGTCTGTTTCTGACATCACAGATTCAGGCGGAGAACTTCTCCCTGCTGTAGTCATGGTCAACATAGAGAGAGCAGGAGCAAACTGGGGAACTGGTGAGTCTGGAGAGAGAGGCCGATACTCACACAGCGTTGTCATGGATTCAGAGGAAGATGGCCTTAACTCAGAATACCAGTATTCAAGGAATGAAAGAGAGTAGTCATTCTCTGATGTTAGTGAATCAGGTGACAATGGTCTGAACATAGTTGGGATAACATCCCAGTGTTCATCTTTACTCTCGGCTATAAATGGCTCTGGTGAATCTGCTCTGTTCTCAGTAAACACAGCATCAAAGTTTGAACCAGACAATTCATGGTCGGAATCTACTGACTCTGGTGATGAAGATACACTGTGTGCGAAGAATAAGTAATAATCACAACACTTAGCTTCAAACTGAGGAACTGGTGAGTCTGGAGTGAGAGGTTGGTATTCATCTAATGACCTCCCTGAATCGGAGGAACCTGTCATATTGTCTGAGAACCATGGCTCAAACAACAATACATCATCATCCAAAGATATTGATTCAGGTGATACTGGTCTATTTTTGGAACACATTATTTCTAAAACGCTGTTTGTGGATCCAATAGATTCTGGTGAATCTGGTCGTTTCTCAGAAAACAATTCCTCCAGACACAAGTCTGAATACTCTAATTCTGAAACGACCGATTCAGGTGAGGATACTCTATGGCCTGTGAATGACAGGTAATAATTGCAATATTCAGATCTGAACTGGGGTATAGGAGAGTCAGGTGAGAGACGTCTGCACTCATCAAGCGATGCCACAGAGTCAGGTGAAGAAGGCCTCATGTCAGTAAACAAGTGGTTGAGATGTAAAAGGTTTTCATTGTTGTCTGAATCGACAGATTCAGGGGAGAGACGTTGGTTCTCAGGCAAGGGAGATAGTTGGTCAAACCCCCATTCAAACATGACAGAGGACAGACTCCGGATTTCTGCTTTCACTGGTAAAGAGGAATCAAGTTCATCCTCAGAATCTGTCATTGTGTCATCAGCTTTAAAGTCTGTCAGTGATAAATCATCTCGTGTCTCCTCAAAAAGATCCTCAGTCTTTTGCGATAGTAGCACATCTGTCTCTTTAGGAATACGAATGTCCAAATCAGTCATTTGATCAAACCTTGGCTCCTCATCAATATGTGTTCTGGCATCATTTACAGTTTCCCTCTGAGTGTTAACAACTCTTCTAGCCCCCTGCCTTCCTCCTCCTATACATTCAAATACACCTGACTTACTCTTGTAGGTTTCTCCTTTATACAGTGGATCATTCATATGAGCCATTAACTTGCATTGAACAGCCTTGTAAACCAGGGTATATCCTGTACTCAATGTCCTACCTTCATAGACATCGCGCATGACCTGTGAAGGAGGAGTAGCATCTGCCTGCTGTTCAGTAAGATGTGTTTCTGAAACAGCAGCATCTTCAGGTGCTGTACATCTACCTTCAGTAACTTCTATTTCAACTTTGGATAATGGTGTGACATTCTCGTGTGGAAAGATTGTTTGTGTAATACCAGTGTCTGTCATTTGAGTTTCTGGTTTAGACTGACTTTGGGGTGCTTCTGAAGCATCTGCAATGTGTTCCTTATCTGAACTGATTGAATCAGGTGAACAGGGTCGGACCCCGCAAAACACATCCTCCAGATAAAACTCCTCCCAGTCTGTTTCTGACATCACAGATTCAGGCGGAGAACTTCTCCCTGCTGTTGTCATGGTCAACATAGAGAGAGCAGGAGCAAACTGGGGAACTGGTGAGTCTGGAGAGAGAGGCCGATACTCACACAGCGATGTCATGGATTCAGAGGAAGATGGCCTTAACTCAGAAAACCAGTATTCAAGGAACGAAAGAGAGTAGTCATTCTCTGATGTTAGTGAATCAGGTGACAATGGTCTGAACATAGTTGGGATAACATCCCAGTGTTCATCTTTACTCTCGGCTATAAATGGCTCTGGTGAATCTGCTCTGTTCTCAGTAAACACAGCATCAAAGTTTGAACCAGACAATTCATGGTCGGAATCTACTGACTCTGGTGATGAAGTTGGACTGTGTGCGAAGAATAGGTAATAATCACAACACTTAGCTTCAAACTGGGGAACTGGTGAGTCTGGAGTGAGAGGTTGGTATTCATCTAGTGACCTCGCTGAATCAGGGGAACATGTTGAGCTGTACCAGAAGTTAGGAAATGAGAAACTGTTCTCAGAAGTCAATGATTCTGTTGAGAGTGATTTGTTCACGATAGCTGCGTCTGTGTACATCACAGACTCACTTGTAGGCATTACTGAATCGTGGAAATTCACTTCCCCAGTGAACAATTCCTCATGGTGCCATTCAAAGGACTCAATGTCACGACCATAATTTTGTGTTTGCAATGGACAACTCCCTGTAAATTGCAAAAAGTAGTCACAATGTTCAGATCTGAAATTAGGTATTGGAGAATCAGGACAGAGAAGCTTATCCTCATCAAACGAGGATAGGCTTTTGATTTTCGACATTTCAGACATGGGATGAAAATAAACTTGAGATTTTACCGATTTTGGTGAACATGGCATCTGAGTCTTCTCCATGAAATCAGCTAATCCACTCTGGGATACATCCGAGTGATGAGCATGTGGTCTGCTTTCAGCTAATTGTTCTTTGAAAACCAAATTGGAATTTTCAAGTTCTGAAGGTACTGGTCTAATGTTGACCTCAGATGTATTACTGGTTTCAAAATCAAGTCCATTACACTGAAAGACAGAATCTTCTATTGTTAAAAATGGTGGTAACTGTAGGGACCAAAACTGTGTATTGCTCAAGTCAAGCTGTATATACCCTGTTTTTGTGGGATTCTTAATACATGGGAAGACTATTTGCTCAGGTAAAGGAGGTCTATTATTCATGTCAAAAATCTCTGACATAGGAAGAAGGGGTCTTGTCTGATTGGGTAGTAAACCTGACTCTAGTGAGACTGAGGCATCTTCTGGAAACTCAATTATGTAGGATCCTGGCCTTTTGACAAAATGAAAGACCATTGGCTCAGGGGAGAGAGATCTATCGTTCATGTCAAAAGTATCTCCATATTCCTCTGAATACTCAACATCTGATATCAAAGATTCTGGAGAGGATGATCTGTTTTGCCAGTATGATTCGGACCAATCTGGAAGCGAGGGTCTGAACTGAGGAACAGGGGAGTCAGGAGAGAGTGGTCTGTACTCATTAAGCAAAGCTGCTGACTCAGGAGAAGATGGCCGTGATTCTGAGATCCAGTATTCTAGGAAAGAGAGGATGTGTTGATTCTCTGAGGTTAGGGAGTCAGGTGAGAGAGGACTCAACATGGTAAGTATTCCATAGCTCTCCTCATATTCATCCTCTGAGAGACATGTCTCTGGTGAGTCTGGTCTGATCTCATTAAAAAGGTCCTCAAGGTAGTATCCAGAGTACTCCAGGTCTGATGACACAGACAGAGGTGACACAGGTCTGCCTCTGTTGTACTGCAGATAATAATCACAGTTTTGAGGCCCGAAATAGGTAAGACTGTATCTCTCCAAGGATGTGATAGAGTCAGGGGAGGACGGCCTAGACTCTGAGAACCAACTCTGAAGGAAGGTATAGTCATAGTCCGAGATTGATTCCGGAGTCAAAGGTCTGTTTCTTAACAAGTTCCATTCAATTGATTCAACACTGTCTGATATGAATGATTCTGGAGAATCGGGTCTATCCTCATGAAATAAGTAGTCAAAGTTCCATTCAGAAAATTCAAAGTCTGAACTTTCTGACTCAGGTGGTGAGGGTTTATCTCTATTATACAATAAGTAATAGTTGCAATATTGATGACTTAAAATATCAACCAATGAGGCAGCAGATTCAGGGGAGGATGGCCTAGACTCTGAAAATCGTTGTCCAAAGAATGAATAATTTCTATCAGATGTTAATGATTCTGGGGAGAGAGGTTTGTATCTCATTAAATGTGCATCTAATTCCTCTGATTCAGGAGAGAATGGCTGTAGCTCTGAGATCCAGTATTCTAGGAAAGAGAGGATGTGTTGATTCTCTGAGGTTAGGGAGTCAGGTGACAAAGGACTCAACATGGTAGGTAGTCCATAGCTCTCGTCATATCCATCCTCTGAGAGACACGTCTCTGGTGAGTCTGGTCTGATCTCATTAAAAAGGTCCTCAAGGTAGTATCCAGAGTACTCCAGGTCTGATGACACAGACAGAGGTGACACAGGTCTGCCTTTGTTGTACTGCAGATAATAATCACAGTATTGAGGCCTGAAATGGGTAAGACTGTATCTCTCCAAGGATGTGATAGAGTCAGGGGAGGACGGCCTAGACTCTGAGAACCAGCTCTGAAGGAAGGTATAGTCATAGTCCGAGATCGATTCTGGAGTCAGAGGTCTGTTTCTCAACAAGTTCCATTCAATTGATTCAACACTGTCTGATATGAATGATTCTGGAGAATCGGGTCTATCCTCATGAAATAAGTAGTCAAAGTTCCATTCAGAAAATTCAAAGTCTGAACTTTCTGAGTCTGGTGGTGAGGGTTTATCTCTATTATACAATAAGTAATAGTCGCAATATTGATGATTTAAAATATCAACCAGTGAGGTAGCAGATTCAGGGGAGGATGGCCTAGACTCTGAAAATCGTAGGTCAACAAATGAAAAACTTCTCTCAGATGTTAATGATTCCGGGGAAAGAGGTTTGTATCTCATTAAATGTGCATGTAATGCCTCTGATAGAGGACAGAAAGGTCTTGAGCGACTGCTTAGTAGACCTGATTGTGGTGAGACTGAGGTAGTTTCTGGAAACTTAAGCACGGAGGATCCTGATCTTTTGACAAAATGAAAGACCATTGGCTCAGGGGAGAGAGATCTATCATTCATGTCAAAAGTATCTCCATATTCCTCTGAATACTCAACATCTGATATCAAAGATTCTGGAGAGGATGATCTGTTTTGCCAGTATGATTCGGACCAATCTGGAAGCGAGGGTCTGAACTGAGGAACAGGGGAGTCAGGAGAGAGTGGTCTGTACTCATTAAGCAAAGCTGCTGATTCAGGAGAAGATGGCCGTGATTCTGAGATCCAGTATTCTAGGAAAGAGAGGATGTGTTGATTCTCTGAGGTTAGGGAGTCAGGTGAGAGAGGACTCAACATGGTAGGTAGTCCATAGCTCTCCTCATATCCATCCTCTGAGAGACATGTCTCTGGTGAGTCTGGTCTGATCTCATTAAAAAGGTCCTCAAGGTAGTATCCAGAGTACTCCAGGTCTGATGACACAGACAGAGGTGACACAGGTCTGCCTCTGTTGTACTGCAGATAATAATCACAGTATTGAGGCCTGAAATGGGTAAGACTGTATCTCTCCAAGGATGTGATAGAGTCAGGGGAGGATGGCCTAGACTCTGAGAACCAGCTCTGAAGGAAGGTATAGTCATAGTCCGAGATCGATTCTGGAGTCAGAGGTCTGTTTCTTAACAAGTTCCATTCAATTGATTCAACACTGTCTGATATGAATGATTCTGGAGAATCGGGTCTATCCTCATGAAATAAGTAGTCAAAGTTCCATTCAGAAAATTCAAAGTCTGAACTTTCTGACTCAGGTGGTGAGGGTTTATCTCTATTATACAATAAGTAATAGTCGCAATATTGATGACTTAAAATATCAACCAATGAGGCAGCAGATTCAGGGGAGGATGGCCTAGACTCTGAAAATCGTTGTCCAAAGAATGAATAATTTCTCTCAGATGTTAATGATTCTGGGGAGAGAGGTTTGTATCTCATGAAATGTGCATCTAATTCCTCTGATACAGGAGAAAATGGCTGTAGCTCTGAGATCCAGTGTTCTAGGAAAGAGAGGATGTGTTGATTCTCTGAGGTTAGGGAGTCACGTGAGAGAGGACTCAACATGGTAGGTAGTCCATAGCTCTCCTCATATCCATCCTCTGAGAGACATGTCTCTGGTGAGTCTGGTCTGATCTCATTAAAAAGGTCCTCAAGGTAGTATCCAGAGTACTCCAGGTCTGATGACACAGACAGAGGTGACACAGGTCTGCCTCTGTTGTACTGCAGATAATAGTCACAGTATTGAGGCCTGAAATGGGTAAGACTGTATCTCTCCAAGGATGTGATAGAGTCAGGGGAGGATGGCCTGGAAACCCACAGATCCATGAATGAGAAGTCGTTCTCAGATGTCAAGGATTCTGATGCAAGAGGTCTAAAGTCCATTAGATGTGTATTTGATGTTTCTGTTTCATTAGGTACATAGGTCATATCTATGATTGACTCATATAAGACCCCCACAACTGATGGAAACTCTGAAATGTTACAAGGTTTTTCCAATAAATGGAAGACCATAGGCTCAGGTGATGATGCTCTGTCATTTATGTCAAAATTGTGTAAATATTCCTCACCATATTCAATATCAGAAATTAATGATTCAGGTGAGGATGATCTCTCCCAAAATGAGCAGCATGTCAGAGGGGCTCTAAAATGGGGAAGAGGAGAGTCAGGAGATAGTGATCTAAATTCATCAAGTGCACCAGCATATTCAGGTGAGGGGGCTTGAATTTCTGCAAAACCAAGATCAAGAAATGAGAAACTACTTTCTGTGGTCAATGATTCTGGGGAGAGAGGCCTGTACTTGGAGCACCACTCATCTACATACAAGACCTTTCCCCTTCGCTCTGAGCCATGGCTGGATATGTCGGATTTTACTTTAATCTCCGAATTGGCAAACACTGGGCAGCTCAAACGTTGTAACTGAGGCTGTTGCCTGGCAACAACAGTCAAAGGTTCATAATGTTGATCATCGGAGAACCAACAGTCAAGATACAGCAGAGTCCCTTCAACATCTGACAAGTCTGATTCAGGCGATGAAGATCTGTGATCAATTTCATCTGACTCGCTTACATTGTCACTTACTTTTGTAGGAGATTCACAACAAGATCTCAGAATTCCAGTGGACCAACGATCTAGAAACAAGAGCGTACCTTCGGCATCTGAGACCTCAAACTGAGGGGAATAATCACAACCCTCCATTCCAGAGACAACTGAAGATGGGGAATGTAGTCTTTCCTCAGCAAACAAGTTATCAAGGTATAAACCAGAGAACTCAAGGTCTGACGCTGCTGACGCACGGGATGAAGATCTACTTCCAGTAAATGACAAATAATAATCGCAACTCTGAGCTCCAAACTGGGGAACAGGAGAGTCAGGAGAGAGTGGTCTGCACTCATCCAATGACATAACTGATTCAGGAGATGGTAGTCTGGAGTCTAAAAACAATGTCTCTTGAGAAATATGGTCAGCAAGTGAGGATATGGAGTCTTGTTGCAGTGGTCTGTTCTTTCTTGATCCCCACACACCTGTATCAAAATATTTTTCTAATAGATATGATTTGGGGGAATATGTCATGTTTTTAAGAAACAATTCTTCCTGAGAATATACATGGTCTGAAGCAGCTGACTCAGGTGAGGAGCGAGATGAGAAAACGCAGTAATCTAATATTGGAGGTCTGAACTGAGGAACTGGTGAATCAGGAGAAAGAGATGTGTACTCATTGACTGATGCTGTTGATTCAGGAGAGGATGGTCTGTTCTCAGGAAGCCAGAAGTTATTGTTCAGTAAAATGCCCCCATTATTAGAAATTAGCCATTCAGGGTATTGCGTTCCACATGTCATTGCACCGATTTCCATCCAGTCTTTAAATTCACAGTTTGATATGTATGAGGAGGGCGAGTCCGTTCTGTTCTGATTCAACAGTTTGTCAAAGCATAAACCTGAATATTCAACATCTGATAGCATAGATTCTGGGGCTGAAGGCTTTTGTACATTATACAAAAGAAAATAATTACACCACTGTTGACTGAGCTGTGACTGAGAAAAGACTGATGAAAAACACGCATCATTGGATGAGTCAAAAAAGGAGGGTCGAGAATCTGAGAGCCAACTCTGAAGATACGAGTAGTCTTTGTCTGAGGAGATTGATTCTGGAGACAGGGACCTGTATCTAAGCAAATTCAATTTCATTGCTTCACTGCAGTCTGCTATAAATGATTCAGGAGAATCGGGTCTTTCCATGACAAACAGGTCTTCATGACATAATTCCGCAATGGTAATATCTGAAATTAATGAATGAGGAGAGGAGGACCTATCCCCATTAAATAATAAATAATAGTCACAATATTGATGAGATAGTGTGATGTCATGTAATGATAAAACAGATTCTAGAGAAGATGCTCTGGACTCTGAGAACCAGTTCTCATGAAATGAGAAGTTACTCTCAGTTATCAGTAATTCTTGGGAGAAAGGCTTCAATTTCAGCAAATCCACGTGTCCACCAAACTCACGTTCTGATTTTACCGAATCAGGAGAATCTGGCCTATTTTCAGAGAACATATCCTCAAGGCAAAAACTAACGTCAGAACCAATTGACTGAGGTGATGAAGATCTACTACCTAAAAAAGGTAAATAGTAGCTACAATACTCGTATAAGAACTGTGGAATTGGAGACTCAGGGGAGAGAGGCTGATGTTCATCCACTGAAGTGACAGACACAGGAGAGGTCGGTCTTAACTCTGAGAACCAATGCTCTGAGGATAAATTATAATTTTCTAAAGTTACTGACTCTGGTGATAAGGGCCTGTCTTCTATTTCATCGCTTTGTGTTCTGATGCTATGATCAAGTGCTTTAGTCCCAAACAGTGGCACTGGTAAAATTATGGATTCAGGTGAAACTGATCTGTTTTCAACAAATAACTCTTCTAAGCACAAGTTTGAGTAGCTCAGGTCTGACGTCAGTGATTCTGTTGAAGATCTGTGTTCAGAAAAGTAAGACTGACATTCAAAAATACATGTTTTAAACTGGGGGACTGGAGAGTCAGGGGAGAGGGATCTGTACTCATCAAAAGAGCCAACTGACTCTGCACTTCTCTCTCTGAATATCTCCACACACACATCGGGGTATTGTAGTTCCGAACTCACTGATTCAGGTGAGGATGCTCTATGGCCTGGATACGACAGATAATAATTACAACATTCAGATCTGAACTGGGGTATAGGAGAGTCAGGCGACAGGACTCTATACTCATCAAGTGATGCCACAGAGTCAGGCGAAGAAGGCCTCATATCAGTGAACAAGTAATCAAGATGGATATCACCATCATCTACCTCGGAAGTCACAGGTGACCATGATCGCTCCTCTCCATCCATCATAGTAAACTCAGCGATTACACAACTGTAGTCAGGAACTAGAGAATCAGGAGACAGAGGTTTGTCCTCATCCACAGACTCATAGGACTCTGGTGAATTAGAGCGGTAGTCTTCATAAAATACAGATGGGTAGTTAGGATTAAGGACACAGTCAGTGTCCATAGCAACAAGGGTAGACTTATCACTCTCCGGTATTAGGGGGGCTAAATACTCAATGATATAAGTAGCAATCTCTGGTGGTGACTTGGAGCCCTCTGACCCTGATGAGAAAGACCTGCAGCCATTCAAGTCTATGGCAGAATCAGAAGACAACACCATCCTCTCCAGAGGAGAAGAGTCACGTGACACTGCCCTGTCAGCACTCAGCGACAAAACAGACTCGGGTGAGGACATCATCCCTGGTTCTATGGGTGAAAAACCCTGCCCAGATGTAGGCGAGTCATATTTTTTGTCAGACTTCACAGATGTTTGGGTTGCAGATTGACAGTCTGAGAGTGTTGAGTGCCAAGATGTGCTGTGTTGGCTTATTGGCATGAAGACATGCGATGCAAAGGATTTTGGTTCGGATATAAAGGATGTTTTTGCTCTGACTATGACATGATCAGTGTTAGGGTCCACGGTGTAGCAACTTAGCTGACAGGGATGATCAGTTGAGTCATGTGCAATCTGAGTAGACCCAATGGATCCATGTTTACCAACCCCACATTCAGTAACAGAAAACTTAAGATCAGTCGTAGAAAAAACCTCTTCTGGTTCGTCGATGAAGTGAAGCTGAGAATCCATGTGGTCTGGATGAAAACTGATAGCTCCAAACTGCTCTTTGAACTCCTGACTGTTTTCTTGCCCTGATCTGACAGGCTCAAGGCCCATCTCCACACTTGGAACACTAGGGACCTTTATTTCACTCTGACCCTCTGGGCAACAGTGCTTTGGGCCTCGATTGTCTCTGATGAAATGGTCTGGGTCACAGTTTTCTTGGGCAGGGAGGACCGAACCTGTTTCCTTGAACCCTCTCCAAAGTTCAATAAAGTCAATTTCAGCCTGGTCTGACTCTGACAGACTCCGACTAAAGTCCCTGATGGATATAGGGGATGACATCATGAGCAGGTCAGGTGACAGCCAGTACTTATCATGGAACGTTTTGCTTCTGACCTGGCGACCATCTTGGATGCTATTGTTGTCGCCAGCTGGCAGGGGCCCAGTGGCACTTTCTGAAGCTTGAACAGCAACATTCAGGTGCCCCTGACCTGCTCTCACCCTGTACTGGGGATCGTACACGTGAGACGCTAGACTCCACAGACGTACTTCTCTTGAGTAGGGTGGAGGACTTACTTGCTCTTCTATGTTGTCATCGGTCTTTGACTCTTGTGTCATGACGTCCTCCGACTTCCATACATTGGGGTTCAGTTCACTTTAAAAATATGAAAGAACAAAAAGTTAGAGTTAATCTCTAAATCTTCTAAGTATATGTCAAATAAGAAATTGTGTCCTCTGCTGCGTTCGTTATATTTCATCATACTGTGTGTCTTTATTGATCAACGTACTGTGGAATCTCAAGCTCCTCCAGTAGATCACAGTGCATACTCTCAGAGTGGGTGTGGCCCATAGGCTCTGACCAGGAAGGAACGTCCAAGAGGGAGGCCACCGATAGGTCTTCCTCAGAGACGGCAGGGGGCGGCCTGCGGTCTGACTCCACCATTCGCACCAGTCTGGGGCTGTCTACATCCTCCTGCACTGAGGAGAGGGCGACGGACACTTAGAAGAGAAGAGAAAAGAAGAGAGAGTGAGAATCATCTTTTATGTCATCTTCTTGACGATGAGAGATCGTATCGCCATCCCATCATCAACATCTAGACAATAGTGTCTACACTATACATTAGAGCGTCAACTGACTCTAACCTTGAGTCTTTGCAGTACCATGTTTGCTGTGTGTGACTCAAGTGTGCAGTTGTTGCATACCTTCACTGTGATCCAGAGTCTTCTCTATCTCTGCATAGGTTCTAGAAGTCTGCTCTTGGACAGATTTGTTCATCTGGGTCTCAATGAGGTGGACTATGTCCATACGGTTGATCTTGGTCAGTCGCTTTATCAGGCCATCCTCTGTATAAACAAACACCTTTCAAATCAGTCATACGACATAACTCTTCAGTCTGGATTAATCAAACTACAAACTATGGTTACAGTATATAGTAAAATAGCACAATATTACTATGTTGTAGGTAGAAGAGACATTTAAACATTTCATACCAGACGATATTAACAGAGGGTACAGTACATCAACTTTGGGGTGATAGTACAGACACTAAGAAGCTAATAGCTGTGAGTGAAGAGAGTAGAAGCATTTGAGCTGTAGGAGACAGAGGTTAGCTGCAGGTACATAAGATCAGGTGGTGTGTTGCTCCATTACCGGTGGCGTGCTTGCCCTCTCTCTGGGCCCAGCGCTGCAGCAAGGCCTGGCTCTGCTCCTGGAGAGAGTTGGGGTTCTCCATCCTTACCTGCTGTATCTCCTCCTCACTGAACTCCAGTTCCCGGGCCAGCTCTGAACACAGCCAACAGACAAACCGTACTGTCATTTAAACTAATCATTTGCTGACTGATTCTATTAAATTGTTAAATATATTGCACAATGCAATGTCCATATCACCAATTTGAAACTACGTCATATACAAAAAAAGGATCCAACTCTAAGATGATTTGACAAAAAAGTACCTGTCCAGCTGAAGCCAAGCAGGTCGGCAATGATAGCAAGAGTCTCCTCTTTCCTGTCAGCATCATCCTGCCAATCCACTACACAGCCAGAACCCAATGTTACAATTAAATCATCATGTTCCACAACAGAAAACACCTTGAAAATATTTGACATTTAGTGTAATAGCACAATTACTTTTTATTTGCATAGTTCATAGATGCATATATATCGATATATGTGGCCTCAATGTTATAGGCTGCAGAACAAATGGTTTGTGGAAAGTGAAATGGATCATGAGACCAAGGTGAATAGTGGTTCTGATCCATATACTGCTATTAGATCAACTTCTGTGTGGTCACAATGGATGTATTGGTGTGGCTGATTAGTGCATAAGCAATGGCAAAAAGGGTATTAATCAAAGTATTAATAAAGCTGTTTTAAGATTAGTAAAGCTGTATTATTTCTCATTGCCTCATACCATCAGATGTTTCACAACCCAATGGGTATTTAAGATCATGTCTATAACCATTCCAGTCAATCTTGAGATTTCATATACATACAGACATGTACGACAAACAAACAATTGAAAGAATACACAACAAGATGAAACACGGAACAAAACAAGACGACACACTCAAAGAACACAACTGAAAAGTGACCAATGAATTATCTTGGGAAAATAAAGATCTTGCTGCCCAGAAGCAGAGTAGGAGGAAAGGAAGATAGCACAGACCCATACAGGCTCACGAGGGCGGATACCTTGTGGTTGCTCTGGAGTTTGGTCTTCGACGATTCGCTGCATCTGAGTTTCCACAGTATCGTCCCAGATGGGTCTGGACTCAAAGACGTCCTCTGTCATAGATGAGGGTCGTGCCCCAAGAGGGAGCCTGGTTTTGGGATCAGAACTAAAAGATACCGGACTGTCGTATTTGAAGATAACAGAATCTGGACTCTTGGGATCAGCACTACGGACATCGTCTGTGTACACTGAAGATCTGATAGAAGGTTCTGGAACATCAGAAAGCTGGTCTTGGTCAGCTTGAGAAGATGAGGAAAAGCAGGAACTTTGTCTTTGTTTGACGGGAAGTCGGGAGGGGAGAGGTGCTAATTTACCAGAGAAATTCTCACTGTCAGATAGACTCCTACTGTCTTTCTGCACATCTTTACAAGTCTTAACATCAGCCTCTGATCTAGTCCTGCGCTCCTGGTCAAAGGATTGCTCCTGAGTGTATTTCATTGAACCAGTTTTTAAAGGTATTCTTGATTTGAATTTTCCAGACTCCTTAGCCGTACTTTGTTGATTTGATGACAATAGCGAAGGCGACTCCTGAAAATCTGCAGAGATGTCAGAGCCTGCTGACACACTAGAGGGTGACCCCTTGACTTCAGCACAAGTGGGCACCTCAATAACTGAGCACAGATCCTCCTCCTCTTCTTCTTCATCTTCTGGGGAAGATTCTGAGGAATCAAGAGTCTGGTCTGAGTACACAGAGCGGGTGACAGTGGATGTAGCTGTTTGGAGATCAGCAATGGTGGAGTCTAGATAACCAAACTCCAGTTCGGTGGGGCTGGTTATGTTTTTCTGCGGGTCCCCGATGTTGCGATCTGGAGAACCTAAATGAGAGTCAGTGGAACTTGTCAGGCCTTCTTTCAGCAGTGGGTGTCCACCTGCTGGTACATTAGCAGAGGCTGATGGCTCTGTTCTACACAGGCCTCGAGGCATTGGGACAGGGATTTTTATGTGTGCAATCTCAGCTGGTGGTGAAGTTGACTCCACAGCCAAAGGTGTGCTTGAAAGAGGTGAATCTTGTCCCTCTTTAACATATTCCTCCAAAATCTCGTCTGCAGGGGGACTGCCTATGTGGAAAAACTCAAACCCTTCACCTTCCTCACAGCTTCTCCTAGTCATGTCAATGGCACCCCCTCTTGTCATCTCGAAGAGCTTCCCCTCTTGGAATTGAAAAGGGCTTGGGCTTCCCTCTTCAGTTGGTGTTCGGCCTGGTGTAGTGTCTGGGGTTCTCAGCTCCGCTTCAATTCCCAGAATCCTCTGTTCCTCCGCCGCCACACGAGCATTGAATGCCTCATCATCCTCCTGCCCCTCAGTGCATTCAGTCAAAGAGCTCCAAGGCACTAATTCTCCACGAACCGCCATTTCATCTGACTGCATCTCTGGCATGGCTGACAAGTGTGCATCTGCACCCTCTCTTCTGTGTTCATCAATGCACATTACTGGTTTAAATGCAACTTCTGAGTCCCCGTGCTTTTCATCAACGTTCTCATATTTTCCGCCATAGCTTGATTGATTGTCTGACAGCCTTTCATTTGACAGACTGACACTCAACTGTGACTGATCATGTTCATCCTCCACCTCTGCATATAAAATCTCTTTGGTAATTTCCATGATATTCTCACTCAAGTCCTCTATGGCAAATGTTTCTTTCTTCTTGATTAAATCATCATTATTCTGACAGGCAGTCTGAGAATCTATTGAGACTCTCGCAAATGATGTAGTATCACAGTGGCCTGGATCTTTACTTTCATCATCATATGGGGATGAAGGCTGCATTCCAGAAAACTGTTCAACATTCTGAGCATTTGATTCCCTTTTGAGGTCAGCCTCCTCCGAGTCTCTGTCGGTTGGGCTACTTTGAGGGTACATTCCTTTTTCATATTCTCCTGTCTCTGAAAAAAAGGATGCATCTGAGACTTTACCACCTTTCCTGATTTTGTCTTCCTCATCCATTTCTTCAAATGTTTTTATTTTGGTGGCCATTTTGAACATCTCCTCCTCTGGTGTGATCTGCCTTTGGGCAGCGCTACAAACTTCTCCAGCCCCGTCTATTTCAATTCCATGGATTAGTTGGTCATCGCCCTCTTCCTCATAAACGCTTCTGTCAAAGGCATAACAAGCTTTCAGCTGGGAGGCATAGTCCTCATACAATGCAGCCTTCCTTGGTGTACCTTGGTCATTGTCTTGAAAACTGCGCTGTGCCGTGCACGATTTTGGTTCTGTTGGACTTCCTTCTAGTGAGTCTGGGCAGGGAGACTCCCTAGTTGGGCTTGGGTCAATAGAATCAGGAGATTTTTTGGAAGACCTGTCATCTATGTCTGGACTATTCTCCAGTGAATCTTTGTGGGAAGGACATCTTTCCAGGTCATCAATGGCTGCTGTGTGCAAAGTGTCCAAGTCTAAAGGTCTGACAGGAAGAACTAGATAATCAAGTCCGCACACCAACTCCCTTTCAAATGACTCCTCTGACTTGCTTTCATAGACCTCTGGAGTCTTTAAACTGGCCCCAGCAGAGTCTTGGTCTGTTACAATTGAGTCCTGGTTGTCCAGGTCACTTTGAACAACATCTTGTGATTCTTTTACCTCGCTGGTATGCCATTCTTTTAGAGTGATGGTTGAGTCAATTTGTGTGTCATGCTCAGAGCCATGTGTAGTAGGAACAGTCTTAGATGACTTCTGCAGATGAAGTGTAAGATCCTCTGAGTCAGTGTCTGGCTTGTGACCCTTTGCAAGTATTATTTGTTCAAATCTTTCCTGTATGATAGTCTCCTTCTCTGGTTGGCAAGCAGCAACCACAGGCTGCTCTTCCAGATAGTGCTCCAAGTCTCCAGTGAGGAGTGATGTCATGCCAGACATGTCCTTCACTGTTGTAGCTGGAATGGAGGTCTTTCTCTCAAGCTTGACTTCCTGTAATACAGGCTCCATGGTCGTCATGTCTGAAGAGGTCACAATTTCTGGTTTGTGACCCTTTGCAAGTATTATTTGTTCAAATCTCTCCTGTATGATAGTCTCCTTCTCTGGTTGGCTTGTAGTGACAACAGGCTGCTCATCCAGATAGCGCTCCAAGTCTTCAGTGAGGAGTGAGGTCATGCCAGACATGTCCTTCACGGTTGTAGCTGAAATGGAGGTCTTTTTCTCAAGGTTGACTTCCTGTAATGCAGGCTCCATGGTCGTCATGTCTGAAGAGGTCACAATTTCTGGTTTGTGACCCTTTGCAAGTATTATTTGTTCAAATCTCTCCTGTACGATAGTCTCCTTCTCTGGTTGGCTTGTAGTGACAACAGGCTGCTCATTCAGATAGTGCTCCAAGTCTTCAGTGAGGAGTGAGGTCATGCCAGACATGTCCTTCACTGTTGTAGCCTTAATGGAGATCTTTCTCTCAAGCTTGACTTCCTGTACCACAGGCTCCTCAACTGAAATGTTATAAGCTATCTCTTTGGCGTCTTCAAAAAAATCTGCATGAGTTTCAAAATGTGACTCTTCTGACTTGTTTTCATGGACCTCTGGAGTCTTCTGGCTGGCCTCAGCACAGTCCTGGTCTGTTACAATTGAGTCCTGGTTGTCCAGGTCAGTTTGTGCAACATCTAGTGATTCTTTTACCTCGCTGGTATGCCATTCTTTTAGAGTGATGGTTGAGTCAATTTGTGTGTCATGCTCAGAGCCATGTGTAGTAGGAACAGTCTTTGGTGACTTTCGCAGATGAAGTGTAAGATCCTCTGAGTCAGTGTCTGATGAATGAGTACACCTCTGCATGTGTTCCTCCTCTCTAGAGAATGCATCATCCTTCCATTCTCCCTCCATATCAGGCATTTGGTTCACTGTTTCTTTTTCTGTGTTTTCCTCCAACATGTATTCATCATATGTGTACAATGTCAGGGATTCTTGCTTGTGGTCCAGTTTCAGAAACACCTGTTCAAACATCTCTTGTTCTACGGTGTCCTCATCTGGTTGGCAAGCAGCAACCACAGGCTGCTCTTCCAGATAGTGCTCCAAGTCTCCAGTGACGAGTGATGTCATGCCAGACATATCCTTCACTGTTGTAGCTGGAATGGAGGTCTTTCTCTCAAGGTTGACTTCCTGTAATGCAGGCTCCATGCTTGTCATGTCTGAAGAGGTCACAATTTCTGGTTTGTGACCCTTTGCAAGTATTATTTGTTCAAATCTCTCCTGTACGATAGTCTCCTTCTCTGGTTGGCTTGTAGTGACAACAGGCTGCTCATCCAGATAGTGCTCCAAGTCTTCAGCGAGGAGTGAGGTCATGCCAGACATGTCCTTCACTGTTGTAGCCTTAAAGGAGATCTTTCTCTCAAGCTTGACTTCCTGTACCACAGGCTCCTCAACTGAAATGTTATAAGCAATCTCTTTGGCGTCTTCAAAATCTGCATAGGTTTCAGCAGAGTGTAATCGGTCACCTGAAACGTGGCAATCTTCTTTCATTGTGTCTGTTTTACCTTTGTTTACTTCAACTGTCTTCACATCTTCTAAAGATATGATTTCATCTTTAGAAGAGAAGGTGGGAATGTCTGCGTCCATTTCGGTCATATCTGCTAGCGCTTCATGTTTCTCACTGTCAGTGCTTGAGCGACCCACACTGCTGACTGAAGTACGCCCCATTGCAATTCTTTCGTCTTCCAGACTCTCTGAGCTTACAATCACATCTCCCACATGACACTCACTCTTAGAGTAAAAGTCACCGTCGTCATCAACAACACACTGGCTGAAGTAAGCGGTAGGGTGAGTGCCATGGATTCCAGCGAAGAATTCCTTATTAGTGGTGTTCAGTTGGTGGTTCTTTTCACATATGGATGAGGTCTGCCTGAAAAGCTGGTACTCAGGACTCTCCTCCAGTTCAGCTTTGATATCAGCACTGAAGTCCTCAGAGGGTCTTCTGTCTGGACTGATCTGAAAGTCTTCTGATTGCCTCCTGTCAGTCTCTG
The DNA here is from genome assembly GCA_036571765.1 of Plecoglossus altivelis. Lineage (NCBI taxonomy): Eukaryota > Metazoa > Chordata > Actinopteri > Osmeriformes > Plecoglossidae > Plecoglossus > Plecoglossus altivelis. The sequence goes on from BROE01000012.1 coordinate 6,697,562, forward strand.
TCTCATTCTTTAGCATTTCATCTGAGTTCACTTCAGATTTCTCATCAGTACTAACCTCAGCAGAGCCTGTGTGAGGCTGGTCTATAGTGTGAACTGACTGTTGAATGCTTGAAGAATATTTCTCTGACTGTTCAGAGAGTGCCCCTGCTGGGCTTTTAGCCACCTTTTCCGGGGTTCTTTTGTCATCCTGTGGAAGGATATTACTCTCTGGGAATAGGATTGTGGGAGTCTGAAATGTTGACGAGGGATAGGCACTGGGCTCAGCTCTTTGTGTCTTATCAGAGACTACAGCATCAGAGTTCAGCGTTGAGATTGTAATATCAGAAGAGGTCACGGCTTTATGTTCAAAAAGCCCTGCTTTGTTCTTGGAAGGGTCCTGCCCTGTTTGGAATGCCTTCATCAGCTCCCGAACAGACATGGTCTCCTCCAGCCTCTCTGTCTGAGACCTGGGAGATTTGGGTGTTTTGGGAAGGTCAGGCATTTTGGTCTCTTTTGCTTCATTCACGGTAGCGATGGTTGTAACCTGAGCGACCGTCACTTGCACGTGCTTCTTCTTCCTTTCTGACTCTCCCTCTTCTTCTTCTACCTTTTTCTGCAAAGCTTTCACCCTTTCTTTAATTGAGCCAATTGGGGTTTCAACCACCCGAGGTGACACTGGTGGCTCCATGGCTGGGGATGGTCCAGAGCCAGGCTCCCAGTGAGAGCCCTCTACTGCAGGGATTGATCCAGGACCAGGTTGGCCTAGAATCACATCACCATCCAGAGACTCCTGCGAGCTCATCCTCTCCAGTTCACCCTCTGAGCTGCTGCATCCAGGATGTTCCCTGTCCCTTAGCTTCTTCCTGATGGGCTTCTTAATTTCTGGGGGATGGCATTTTCCATTCTTCTGCAGGGAAACATCTTTGAATCCCTCTTGGACAATGTCATCCTCTGGTCCACTTTTAGTTGCCACTGGTATTTGTTCAAGACTTTGGTCCATATCCACACTGAGGTCTGTCACCAAACCTGACGTGTCTCTGACATCTACAGTCTGCTGGGAAGACGACTTCTCAATGTGAAGATCTTGGACAAGCGGCTCTTGAACAGCTGGAGCACTAATGCCTTTGGTCTCGACAACATCAGTCGGAGACAGCAGAACCCACCCGCTATCCTCCATTCTTGGATTTTCTATTGCGTAAACAGTGACCAAATCTCCTCGTAAAATCTCTCCAATCTTTTCCAGGTTGTCTTTCACCTGCCCCATGATCTCAAAAGGCTCTCCTGCCTCCCCCTCCTCCTCCAGCCCTCTAAATTCTTTCCTTGTTTTTTGGACGGAAGACCTTGACTGTTCCACTGGATCAGATGTCAAGATAGTGGACATTTTAATGAGGTCATGTTTCATATCAGAGACCTCAGAAAGGAGATCTGGACTCGCCAGAGTCGCAGGATCTGGCACCTGGTTGCTTTGAAAGGTGAACGTCTCGGTCGATTCAGTTTCATCGTCTTCCATTTAATAAAAAGCAGACAACCAAAAGAAAGGTAAAAAACAGAAGGGGAAGTGGATTGGGAAGAAGAGACATTGGAAAACTACGGTCAGGGCAGAAATATCACAATCTATCGCTGGTTCAAAGAGTAAGATATCAGGGTTTTTGGGACAAGATGAATTGTAAGATCCAAAAGACTTCTAATGTGATTTGGGGCAGCAACAGCGTAAGCAAAGCAAACAGAGGAGAAGATAGGAGAAGGTAAAAAATGGGCTGGAAATAACTTGAGTATACTCTACAGTCAGTTCAGTGTGCTTGACTACACATCCATACATATGATACAGGAAACGTCTGTGGACAGCCGAAGAAACAGAAACCTATACAGTAAACTGAACAAATGGACGAAGAGACAGACTGGATTCACAAGAACGAGGCATCTCAAGATTGTTTTAGACATGAACGGGGATTCACATCCACTGGCAAAAAATGTAATAAAAGTTCACTACCTTTGTGGAAAGATACAATTTATATATGAATGCATGCAAAATGTATCTATTAGAAACTGTATCTATTGGACATTCATGTTCTGGAAAGGGTTGTTCAGTGATTTATTTTGTGTCAAGAAATATTAACACAGAAAATACTAATACCCTTGTAGTGTAAAGTATAAATAAAGCTATAGCGGTATTACAGTGTATTTGTAAAATGTAAAATGAAATGGCTGCACAGGTAAATTGGGTCTCTTGAAGAAGCATGATTTCAAGAGACCTACTAAATTATGTTGAAACTACATCTATGCAATAACAAAAGGTGAAGTAAAACAATCAGCATGCTAACGTAATAACGACAAAATGTAAAACAGGAATGATACATGAAGACTTTTACATTATATACATTATATAGTGTGAATGTCATGAATCCAAGAAATATAAACACACCAGTATCAAAGAGAAAAAATACTTTCAACACACATTCTCATACACACAAAGCAATCATTTGTTTGTGTGAGTCAAGTTATTTCCATGCAGAACAAACGCATGCAACAGGAGAAGTAGTCTAAGGAAGAGGTTGAACTGAAAGGTCAAATTGATTTTTTTAATCAAATAATGCATTTAAGGTAAACAGCAGAAATGCACCATGTGGATTGTTCTGTTCAACATCCAATATAAGTATAATTTGTTTTTTTCAAAACAAACTAAAAATGTCAGCATAAAATAAAGGAGTGAGCGATGGGTGAATGAGTGTAAGATGAGAGTTGTTAATGGGGTCTTGGAGAGGAAAGGGTGCGTGTCAGCCATAGCATAGCGGCCAGGAACCAGGAGTTCACACTACTCAATGTTAGTAACATACAACTAGTACAGACAGCAGGGTCGATCAGGAAGTTCTTTCAGTATGCTAAGCAATGCATTTCACTAGCCTTGATACAGCTCAAAACAATTACATTTTTCATCATAAGCTTAAAAAAAAGGATTATCTTACATTTCTTGTCACTCTTTTCACTCTGTCAGAAGAAATGTTCAAAGAAGTATGTTAGACATGGCAAATGTTAAACGTATAATATATAAGCCTTTTTACCTTTTGGTACTGTCATATTACTCTACAGTATCAATAATTTGGACAGTACAAAGCATTTGAAAAGGTTAATTTCAATAACAATGCAATTACCTCATCATCAGCATCTTGGTCGGAATCTGACTCCTTCAGAGACAACAAGGGACAGAAAGGTATTAGTTCCCAAAAAGGTTGTGCAATAAGGAATATTTTCTGGCACATTTCTGCTTTTTCTAAACCTACCTTGCAGTACATTGGAAGTGTGATATTGAGGTTACAGATTGCATTGTGGGTAAGACTGCGGTAGGTACGTGGTTCCTTGGTGAATGACAGTCGTCCACAAGGCTCCTGGGCCGTGTCCCGGATCTGTCAACAATCAATGAATCAATCAATAGATCAACATAGCAAACAATCATCTTACTTAGTCACGTGATTCCATGAACAAATTTACATTATTCAATGCATTTTTGGCCAAAACCTTACTTTGATGAAGAGGGCAAGTCGGTTTTCTTTGAAAGCGAAGAAGCTGAAAACGTGATGCTGTCCACTCTTGGTTAAAGGCACCAGGTTTCCAAAGCAGTCTGCGAAAATCGGCTTCCCTTCCAGCACCTGTATTTAAACAAAAAAGAGTTAACTTCAAATAAGCCACACCTCCCACTATCCCCTCTACATGGTCCCAAGTCCTCACGTCCATGCAGAGGGGGAACCAAGCAGTTGTTTTTCAAGTTCGCGAGTCTCAAATAAATGCCTAGTCTTTGCACTGAAGTCCCAAGTCAACACTGAAGTTTAGACTGACAAGCTAAAGTCAAGTCCCAAGTCCTGAACTTTGAGTTTTAGGTCCTACTGCACTCTTCACCTAATGTAATGCAATTTCAACAACAGAGTAAAAGTATATTATATCAACACAAATCATTGACGCTTATGAAAGTAGTATTTATTTGTTAAAACAAGTTTAAAAAGTATTGTATATCTCTCACCTCCACATCTCTGCTTCGCGCCACCTCAGTAAAGTTCTCCTGCTGCTCCAGGGTTTTGTCCATTTTGTCGTCTGTCATGCAGAAACAGCGCAGACGTGCCTCGATGGGATCCAGCGTCTTGGCGAAGATGACAAACTTGGCCATGTAGGGGACGCAAATGATCTCCCTGTATAGCTGTGTGGAGAAGCTGACTGACTCCTGCACCTGACGGCAGTCGATGAGCCAGAACCTACAGAGGGCGCCAGAGAGGGCAGGTTAATTATTCACATATATTTAAGAACGGTAATACCTATCATATACTTACCATAGGTATCTTCCATAGGTTCTTACCTTGCAGACACATTGGTCGTGAAGGACACACATTGGTTGACAAATGTAAGGGGTGTGGACCCTGTGATGTCTTCCCATTGGGCAGGAGTGGTGCCACCTAAAATGCATATCCAATTAGATGACTTCCTTTCATATACAAGATATCCTCCTTTGTTGTTTAATAGTGCCTTTACATACTTTTCCCCCACTAATGTTTATAGACTATATAAACTATTTAAGGATGCATTTTCTCCCATTTCAGTTTCTCAAACTTCTTTCCCACGTACCCGTAATACTACACAGCAAGCGCAGGGTGGGTGTGTCTCCAGCAAACACGCTGGTAGTTCCATCGTTTGCTGAGCTCTTAGGGACGGGGATTGTCATGGTGATCGGTTTGTGAAACTTTCTCCTCCTTGGCTCCAGCGTGACGATGGGACTGAATGTGGCCTTATTACCCAGGATCTTCTTGATGAGGTCTACACCAATTGGTTGGGCCTGGCAGAAAGTGGATAGTGAGAGACCAATCAGAGCCACTACTTAAAAAAATAAAAGTTTTCATATTTAGGTCACAACCATTATTGCATTCAATAGCTGACATTGTCACAATCAACAACTAACAGCACAGAATTTACAGGGTGTTGAACCACGTTCTCTTCAGCCAGAGATTGAATGTGTCAGACCTGCAGTCCGACCCTGATCTTCTTGGTGAGGGCTCCCTCAGGGAACACAGCCTGGACCTGCGGCACTAGAGTACTGCTTAACACCCCGCCTTCTGGACCAATCAGCTGGCTATCCTGCTTGATCCTCGACACCACCGCAAAGTATTGTGGGAAATCGCGTGTGATGATGCGGCAGATCCTCTTCTTCTCCAGCTCCTCTGGAGAGTCCAGCTCTGGATGGACAGATGAAGAAGAGATGGACGATAGGAGGAGGAGTTGATTGAAAGACATCAATATGCTTCCGAAGCGAAATAGTCACGCTGTTCCCTGTCCCATGTTGATGACATCACTAAGTGGCCTCACCCTCATCCATGCCGTTGAGTATGAGGTTGAGCTCCTCCTCGGTGTGTTCACAGTGGTGTTCCCTCCAGCTCTCCCCCGTCTCACTCCTCAGGATCACCAGCTCCCGCTCAGTTCCCCGCAGAGCAGCAAAGTGGGGGATTTCCACAATCACAGGCCTGGGAGGCGGACACAGGGGTCAATACCAATCAAAACTCATTCTAATTGTTTTATATTTGCCTCATGCATGGGGTGAAAAACACAGAAAAAAACATCTGTGTGGTGAGGGAGGGAACAAGTGACAGGCCAAACACTGGGATGATTTAACAGAGGCAGGGTCATAAATACCAAGAAAAACCCTTGAAACAAATGACACTTTTTACACTTGTACAGCACTAAATGCTGTACACACAACATAAAGCTATGTGTCTTATGAAGAAGAACCCCATGTTAGTTACAAGGTGTTCTCTCTGAGGCAATCCCCATGGGATCGGGGTGGATGGAGGGACAGATGAACGTAGGGATGGAGTGAGGAGGGGGCAGGACATCCATGTCCTGGAGCTCGTTGGGGGACATTTACCCGAGGAACTTGGTCCCTGGAGGACCCAGCTGCAGGATACGGCTCACCAGGCTCTCGCCCTCGTTCAGAGGGGGCGGGGCCGTGGGTAGGTGGAGCTTACTGATCCGCACGCAGCACAAGAGGGGTGAGAAGACAGCATGAACAACTTGCGTGCTGTTCATACACTCACAGAAGCACACACACAGATGTTACGTGGACACTGTCACACTTTACATTTATTAGTACATGTTAGTCTCTCTTGCGGTTTCCTTCTTTCTCTCCATCTCTCTATCACACTCTTTTTCCCCTCACCCTAGGAACTGGGCTCCAGTGGGTCCGACCTCTATGATGCGCCCGGCCAGCCCCTCCCCCTCCACCATAGGGGGCATGGAAGCCAGGCGGTGCCTCTTTACTAGGCGACACGTCACCCGCGTGGGCGCAGAGCACTTCCTTGGTGGGACAATGATGCGCAAGCCATTGTGACGGCAACCGCGCATTGCCCCTCCCCTGGCATCAACCATGAAGCTGACCAGGAAACTGGAGGGGAAAAGGAAGAGGAGAAAGAGACAAATTTAAACAATCGTACCATTTTTTAGGGATTTCTTGTTAGTTTCCAATTCAGAAGGAATTTGCGATGGTAGTAATTGTTTGGTTGCATTGAGACATTCTCCAGACTGTTCATTTGGGTCCTCATGCAGACAATGCAACAGAGAGAAGCGGTGTTTGTGTGACATCATTCGCTGTTGTTAGGTCAAGCCAAGGTAGGTACTGACAGGACAGGCCAGTGAATGTCCTGACAGACAGAAAGAGGAGGCTTATGTGGAAGCATTCCAAACCTATTCCAGTCTGGTTCATCCCAAAGGTTACATCCCAGATCCATTTATCAGCTTCCAGACAGGAGCTGGAAGGATCTTCCTCATGTTCGATTGATTAGGTGAACTGATAGCACTTTCTTAGGCAAGGGATTTTGTACTGTATATTTCCATACTCAAACTTGCAGATTGTACATGCAGTTGCAGTTTGTATGTTTTTGTTTTGAATGACTGGTTGATCTAATTGAGGATGGATCATGGAATTTTGAACAAAAATCATGCATGATTGTGCACACAGAGAAGAGCAGGAGGCAGAACGAATGATGGAGAGAAGAGAGAGAGAGCGAGAGCGGAGGACAAGAAGGAGAGGCCAAGATGAGGAGATTCACCTGCTGTTGTCATGGTCTAGGCACGGGGAGGAACGGCTAGAAGCAGAACACAGACAGCATCACACTCAGCCCAGAGAGAGGGAGAGAGAGAGAGAGAGAGAGGGAGAGAGAGAGAGGGAGAGAGAGACAGACAGACAGAGAGCAAAAGACAGGGGATATAGAAAGAGAAAAGAGAGGAAGACCAGAGGAGAACAGAGGGAAACAGACCACCAAGATACCAAACAAACAGAAAAGTGAGGTAGTGAAAAAACGAGGCAGAGTGCAAAAATCAAACTGATCTGGGGTGGTGAGGCGTACTCCTCTGTGTCACATGGGGACTGTCCCAACATCTCCTCACCATCCACATATGACCAAGGGTTCACTACCACTCTGGAATATGTAGTTGAAGAAGTGTAGCTTCTTGTCATGTGTGAGTGTGAGTCTTGTATGGATGTGTGTGCTTCCTCATTCATCAGTCTGTGCGTATAAGTGTAAAAGCCAAAGTAAAAGTCACGCTAAGTACGTATGGCTGCTGCAAGTATCCTGCGTTTGTTAGGGTCATTACCATAGTATACCAAAGACCCTGTGACCTGCTGCGAGATAAATGTATGAAACAGCAAAGAAATGGTAATTCACAAGACCAGTATATTTTACATAGAAATGACATGTCAGCTCTCCTGTAATTATACATAAAGACATAAATTAGTAATGCCTCCTCCTATATCGCCATGGTAACTGCTGTACTGAAATAGTTGTCAGCGTATTGACTCTCAAAAAGTTTTGTTGCTGATCTACATCATAGTGGACAGAGCTTTCAAACCTTCATGTTGACATCAAGAATGCAGCCCGTGGACAAGTCGTGTGCATAGCTTTCACGTATGTACAGATGTGCACGCATAAAGCTGGAGTATACCTATGCCTATGTGTGTAAGTGTGTGTGTGTGTGTGTGTAAGTGCATTTATGTGTGTGTATGTGCACTGCCCTAACCCTGAGTGTAGCAGGCTAGACGACAACACCACGTTGTCCAGGTGCTCAGCTCCCCAGCTTAGACGAAACGAGTCCTTGTCATTATCCCTCGAGAGAGACGACATCTAGAAACCAACAACAATACAGACATGAACACCATTGAATCTTTCAGTCAATGTTTCTGTGTTGTATAAACATGGGAGGGTTTGGTGCAACTGTTGGTGCGTGTGTGTGTGTGTGCACATGTGTGTGTGTGTGTGTGTGTATGTGTGTGTGTGTGTGTGCACATGTGTGTGTGTGTGCGTGTGTGCTCACCTGGTGACTGGTGAAGATGTCTTCTATTAGGACCCCTTCTCTCTGGTGGTGAATTGGAGTCTGGTGGGACCTGCTACAAGACAGGGGCAGAGCACAGGACCATAAGTGAGTGTCCGTGTGTTTATGGTTAAATGTGGTGAGTGTTTACTGGTGTGGGAATGCATGTGCTTGAGTCTATACCTGTCCAGATTATGACTCATGTAGCTGAAGCTCTCCAGGTACTGTCCAGGAAGAGAGTCATCTCCCAGTTCCCTCAGGTCCTCAGCCCTCAGGTACTCTCCTCCATCCCCTGTCATGGTGTCCTCACCTAGGGGCGGACAACATGGTGTTTGGATGCATAGTTATTGTTTTCTACAGTAAGGTTTGATTCTTTTTTGTTTGGTAAACATTACAATACTTTATTTTGCCTCATATTTTCCCTCTCTATGTTACTTACAAGCTAAAGAATGTGCCCAACGTACTGTAGGCGTTACTGTTTGCATGTAGTTAGATGTGGTACTACTAACACGGTAAGAGGATCGGAGCCTGTGCTTGTGCTGCTACTGGACAGTCAACTATCCAATGTGTATATGTGTGAGTCATGGCAAGGTGGTTTTGAGTGTGATTTCAGTTTCATTTGAGATGGCTTGAACAACTCAGCTGAATTTATATTGAATGTTGACTGAAAATAAGTGTCCCACAACATTATAAGAAACTAACAAGTTGAAACTAACAAGCTGTAGCATGCAGTATACAATATATTGTTATTGTTGATGTTAGAAAGTCAGATACCATTCAAACTTGACAAACAACTGAAGAATTAACTGCATTGTTTAACAAAATTTAATTCCAATGTTTTTACTCATCAAACAAGCCACCTGTTTAGGTATAACAGCTGAACCCACTCAGATAATTCTTCATAAAATGGAAATCAAATTAGGAAAGTTCTTCCCAAAACTGTTGCAGACGTTCCCAGAGCTGTGCTACACTTCTCCTCAGCTTTTACCTTCAGCTCCTGTTCCTTCTAAACCAGCTCAAAATAATCTACTTCTAAAATCCGTAATTCTCATGAAATAAAATCGTATAATCCCCCACCCCCCATTATGTATATCCACTTACTAGACTTAGACCCTTGTTAGTGTTAAGTTATATTATTCCTCACAATGCACAACAAGGGTTAACCCTGGGTGACTCGTGTAGTTACAGCATACGAACACCAGAGAGCAGCAAAGTAATAGAGACAACAGGATTCAAATGAGGGTTGCAGTGTTACTGGTTAGAAACAGATCCACTCCATCCTTCGTCTTTACTGCAGTGAAACGTGTATCAGTGCGTTTGTAGAGAATTTTGAATGGATTCCAAATCGTAATTTTTCATCTTTTCTCTTCATTTCTGTCCCCCAAATAATCACTTTGAGAGACAAGGGGAAAAGACGTAGGAATCCCCTCAGATCCATCATTAGTAAACGTGAGAGGATTCATCAGCTGTAACAGCCTTTTCCACTGCTTCCAGCCACTACAGCAGGATGAAGTGTGAGTCAGAGGTTGGACTAAAGAGTTGCCATGCTTGAAAGACGACACTCTCTCTTCCAGACAAACCAGACAGACTGACGGGCAGACTGATGGGTGAACAGACAGACAGCCGTACTGACAACACAGCCTGTCTGTCTGTCTGTCCTCAGTACCTTCCAGTTCCACAGACACGTCAGAGAACGGCTCTTCATCCATCAGCCTCAGGGCTATACAACACACAGAACTACATTACCCAGAATATCAAGCTACCTAGGCCTGACCTATATCTACATTACCCAGAAATACTTGGTTAAGGTACACACAAAACTATAGCAATCAGAATACGCAGCCATGAGGACCTGGGCTGTGAAACCACATTACTCAGAGCACCCAACTGTAAGAAATTCCTAAAATAGAGGTCCATCTTCCCTGCGGGATGAACACTTGACATGCATCACCTAAGATGTCTTACTCACCCTCCTCATCTGACACGTCCAGAATCTCTGTCATCGTCTCTGGAACATTCATCTTGTGTTTCTCTGTCACCGTCTGCCACCGTGATTGGTCATCGTGTGAGTTTGGCCAATCACAACCGAAACAAACATGTGTAGACAGGAAAAACCAATGTAAATGAGCCAATTAGAATTCTGATTGACTCATCATTTAATTTTAAGCAATTTAGTTGGTCAAAGCTGGTGCGATACGGCTTCTCTTGATTAGCTGTGATCAATTACCGTTGTGGTGGTGATGACCTCTTCTGTGACGATCTTCAGGGTGTCCACCACAGAGATGTAGCCTAGACGACGGGCTATGGACAGAGCAGTGTTTCCATTCTGCAGGGAGAATCAGCAATGCAGAGACAAAAACAGAGGGAACAATTTGGTTATTTGATATAGGTATGCGTGTGGCGTGTGTGTGCGTATGTGGGAGTGTGTGTGTGTGCGTGTGTGCGTACGTGTGTGCGTGCATGTGTGCGTGTGTGTGTGTGTGCGTGTGTGCGCGTGCGTGTGAGCGTGTGTCTGTGCGTGAGTGTGTGTGTGTTTGCCCTACCACAGTGGTTGCGTTGGGTTTGGCCCCATGCTGCAGCAGCACATTGATAATGTGTGTATTCCCCTGCTGTGCTGCTTGGTGGAGGGGAGTGTATCCATTCTGTAGGAAGACACACGCACACATACACACACACATGCACGCACGAACGCACACACACACACACACACACGCATACACAGATTATTTAAAACTTTTATGTTAAAATTCTACATCACGCATATGCAGAATCAGGAAAGCAGTTCTTAGCCTCTTACCTTAGTCTTGGCATTGACGCTAGCGCCTTGCTGCAGCAGGAAGTTGACCATCTTGGCATTTCCATAGTGACAGGCAACTATGAGGGGGGTGTAGCCCAGCTGAGGAGTGACATCAAACACTCATTAGTGTGTGCATGTGTGTGTGTGTGTGGACAGGATGCGTATGTGTAAGTGTGGGTGTGTTCTCACCTTTGTTTGCTGGTCCAGGTTGGCATCGTGTTTAGCCAGGGTTTCTGCAACATTGACCCTGTCCTCTTGAGCAGCGAGGTGAAGAGGAGTCAGTCCAGTCTAGAGAGAGAGAGAGAAAACACTTATATAAAGGTGTGGACGTCTTTCTACTTCAGCTGACTTAAATAAAATAATAAAAAGCAGCAGGAGAATGAAACTAAATCGAAAGCTGTGTTTGTGTGTCACCTTGGTGGCTGTGTTGACATGGGCTCCTTTGCCCAGCAGAACACTGGCCATCTCTGCGTGACCTTCCTGAGAAGCCAGATGCAGGGGGGTGACGCCCTGCTTGGTCAAGACGTTGGTCTCCGCCCCGTACTGCAGCAGAGACGAGCCCACGCTTGTCTGGTTCTTCTTGGCTGCGATGTGGAGAGGCGTGTAGCCATTCTGGACGAGGAGCACGGTGGGTGTTACGCACGCAGGTGCATGTCTGTGCGTGCGTGTGCACTTTTGTGTGAGGTGACTGTAAGCTATCCATACCTTGGCAGTGGCGTGGGGTGACGCCCCTTTGTCCAGCAGCAACAGGGCCACGTGTTCGTTGTCATAGTGAGTGGCGACGTGTAGAGGAGTGAGACCGTTCTGAAAGAAATAAGAAAGAAATTTGTATTCTAACTATATTCTAACTGAATATTCTAAATGAATATTCTGACTGCACATGAACATCTTGTACATCAGAAGTGTATATTCCTGCCCACCTTGCCAGCATCGTCGGGGAGAGCCTTGCGTTGCAGCAGAAGTTTAGCTACCTCCAGGCTCCCGTACTTAGCTGCTACGTGTAGGGGAGTGAACCCTTTCTGGAGAGGGAAATGAAAATGCAGCACTGGTTATAGTGTGTGTGAGTGTATACATGTCTGGTTGTGTGTTTGTGTACCGGTGCGTCTGTGTACGTGTGTGTGTGTGTGTGCATGCGTGTATGTATGTCTCCACCTTGGTGGCCAGCGAGTGTGAGGCTCCAGCCTCCAGCAGCACTGCTGCCGTGTCCAGCTGGCCCTCCCGGGCTGAGATGTGCAGGGGGGTGTAGCCGTTGGTGGTGCAGGCATCAGGGTGGGCCATGTGCTGCAGCAGCAGCTGGACAATGTCCATCTTCCCCAGGCGAGACGCGATGTGTAGCGGGGTCTGGTCCTCCTGGGGAAGACAGGTGTGTCAAAAGGTGTCCCCTACAGATGTGTTCCAGGTGTGTGCCATGTGCTGGTCCAGAGCAAGTGTGTCAAGGTGTCTTCTACATATGGGTGCCAGGCGTGACTGCAGGTTATCTGTGTCGTGTGTTTGGCAGGCGTGTGTGTGGGGCATGTGTGTCATGTGTGCCTGCCAGGTGTGTGTGTGTGGGGCATGTGTGTCATTTGTGTCTGCCAGGTGTGTCTGTCAGATCTGTGTCAGGTGAATCAGTGGCTCATGGTCTCACCCTGGCCATGGCGTCTACCAGAGCTCCGTTCCTCAGCAGACAGCGAACCACCTCCATCTGACCTGCACGGGCTGCCATGTGGAGGGCTGTCTCTCCACGCTGACACACGCACACATGCAATTCAAGGTTGGAATACAAATACAGGAAGTGCACAGCTTTGGGCAGTTGGAAGTGGGCTGTGATTGGACAACAGCATTACTCACAATGTTGCAGACGTCGGGTGAGGCTCCGTTCTGCAGTAACAGCAGGACGATGTTGAGGTGGCCCATGAACGCTGCTACATGGATGGGTGTCAGACCCGACTAGAGAGACAGATAGGAGGGGAAAGAGAGACGGATAGAGAGGGAGAGTAAAAGAGATGGAGAGAAAGAGATAGAGAAAGAGATTAAGAGGGATTGAGACAGATAGGGAGAGAAGGGGTGAAAGTGAGATGACAAGATAGTAGAGGGCACAAGCCAGGGGCAGAGATTGTTTTATCTTGCCCTCCTACACAGTATGAGCCTGCTGCTCCCCATATGCTCGTATGAAACAGTGCCCCCTGGTGACTTACCTCAGTAATGGCCTGGATAGAGGCTCCATACTTGATCAGCAGCTCCATCACTTTCACTCTGTTCTTCTTACAGGCAATATGCAGAGGTGTGAAACCATTCTGAGACAAGGAGAGGAAGGAAGAGACCAAGAAAGAGGGAAGGGGTAGAATGAATCGACATAAAACGGATCATTGTCAGTCATTGTCTGTGTGTGTGTGTATGCAAGCATGTGTGAATGTGTATGAGTGAGAGAGTGCCTGTGTGTTTGCGTGTGTATGTGTGTGTGTTCAGTACCAGCGCCCTTGCATTGGGGTTGGCCCTCTTGTCCAGCAGCAGCTTGGTGACCCGGTAGTGTCCACAGTGGGCCGCCACATGCAGTGCTGTCAGGTAGTCCAGAGTGACATCATCAACAGGCGCCTTGTACTGCAGCAGGTGCTTGACGCACTCCACATGGTCACCCTGGGCCGACATGTGGAGCGGGGACAAGCCATTCTGTGGAGGGGGGGAAAGATAGAGAAAGAAACAGAGAGAGACAAAGAGACGTCAGTGGATTCATCCCATCCAAGGAAGTTTATGACTACAAATACAGTATGTTTTTGTGTCCATTTGTGAGTGTGTATCCATATGTGTGCGTCCATGTGTGTGTGACTATGTGCGTGTGTGAGTGTATCTATTTGAGAGAATACCTTGGTCCTTGCTAACATAGGTGCTCCTCTCTCTAGCAGTAGCTCCAGTGCTGGGTCATGTCCACTCCTGGCGGCACAGTGGAGGGGGGTGAGACCATCCTGAAACACACACACACACACACACAAGAGAACAGACTCTCTATGTTACTTACAAGCTAATCATTCCTGTCAGAAGGAATGCAATTGACAGTGACAACAGGGCACATTTCTGTTGTGTGTGTGTGTGTGTGTTGCTCACCCTGGTCTTGGCATCAATCTGAGCCCCTCGGTCCAGCAGCAGGGCCACCATGTTGGTGTTTCCTCTCTTGGAGGCCACATGTAAGGGAGTTATGCCATTCTGAGGACACACATTACACACATTGTCACAGATAAAGCTGCTGTAGGTGACGAGTGGCCAAGCCATGCCATTTGTTGGTAGGCGGGGGCTGTGATTGTCAGGGGGCGTACCCTGGCTGTAAAGTCCACAGCAGCTCCTCTGTTAAGCAATAAGGTGGAGACATTCACGTTGCCATAGTGAGCAGCAATGTGCAGAGGTGTGAAACCACTCTGTTAGAGAGAGAGAGAGAGAGAGAGAGAGAGAGAGAGAGGAGAAGGGGAGGAAAGGAGTGGAGGGGGATGAGTAGAAGGAGAAACAGAATGAGATGAGGAAGAGAGAATAAGAAAAAGAAGGAGGAGATGAGGAGGATGAGAGGCGGAGGAAAAGAAAAAGGAGGAAGGACAACCAATGGAGCAGGATGGATGACAAAACCGAAAAGACAGTAGGATGTAAATGAGAGAGGAAATAGTAAGGGATGGGGACAGGGGTTAAAAGAGAAAAAGAGAGAGAAAGATTCAATTAGTGAAATTGGATGTTTCGCAGCAGACAGACAGTAGGATGGAGCCTAGAGAGAAAATGTTTTCATGCTTCTGAAAAGAAAGAGAAACTCAAGGCTAGAACGGAAAAACTATAGTCAACAAGTCAGGAAAAATATACGAGCAAAAGACCACACATGCAACCACCACCAACTGATCCCATGCTGAATAATAAACACAAAAAACATAGTAACTTCGAAAAAGAAAACTACAGAAAAGTACATAACTACACACTGTGATTCTACTAAAAGTATATATACAGAAATACAGAAATACAGTCAAGTGTAAACACAGGAATGTATAGATTTCTAATGGACAGACTTTTCTCCCTTACCTTCCCATTCTGTTAGACATGGTGTAATTTGAGAAACAGAGTTTAAGAAAGGACTGTGCCTAACAGAATCAGACTTACATCACGTTTAGAAAGAGTGAATGATGTGTACATGCAGAAACAAAAATGTAACAGGTAAATACACAACAAACTATTTGATTTGATCTAGTCTAATTGATGATCATTTTAAATAAGTATTTGTTATCTCAACATTGTCCGAGTAGGATCCCTTATGCATAAATAACGTTTAAATTCAAATGCACAAACTCAACACAAATAAACAAGATAATCACATTCAGGGGGAGACTTTCTGCAACAAGACATGATTGTAATCATCCTGACATCATGCAGGGTGGGTTTATCTAGCAGTTGACACAAAACCACAAACAAACAGTACAGACAGACAGAGACCAAGACCAGTTTGTATGTAGACCAACATGCGATACAAATGTTAACATGGTTCCAATGAGAGCACAGGAGATAGAGGGAGGAGGAAAGGAAAGGAATGAATGAATGGAGGAAGAGAGGAAAGGTTCAGTGTGTATACCTCCGTAGTCCTATTGACCATCATCTGGAATGGCCGCAAAGAGAGGGAGAACGACAAGAGGGAGAGAGCGGGGGAAAGACAAGAGGGAGAGAGAGGGGGAAAGACAAGAGGGAGAGAGAGGGGGAAAGACAAGAGGGAGAGAGAGGGGGAAAGACAAGAGGGAGAGAGAGGGAGAAAGACAAGAGGGAGAGAGAGGGAGAACGACAAGGAGACATAGAAGGGGAGGGCAGGAAAGTGGTTGGTGTTGGCTTGTTACACGGGATAGTTTAGTCACACAGATCCTGAGACCGAAAAAACAACAGGTTCACACGCCCAACGGTGCTCTGCCCTAGACCTCCTTACCCCTGACCCCTGACCCCTCACCTTGGACTGTACGTCTGCATTGTGGTCGTTCTGCAGCAGCAGCGCAGCAGACTTGGTGTCGTCCTTGCGTGCGGCGATGTGCAGCGCGGGCAGGCGGACCTTGCCCTTGGTGTCGTGCTCCAGCAGCAGGGACACCACCTGGTTGTGGCCCTGCTGGAGTGCGATGGCCAGCGGAGTGAAGCCATCCTGAACACAGAATGGAGATTTAGGCAGGGCAAGGCAAGGCAGGGCAGGTAGGTAGTCAGGTGGGCAGACCGACAGGCAGACAGATGTTTACAAAGACAGACAGACAGGCAGGCAGACAGACAGACAGACCCACAGGCAGACAGATGTTTACACAGACAGGCAGGCAGATAGACAGACAGACAGACCTCTGTGGCAGTGCTCTGGTTCCCTTCGTTCTCCAGCAGGTACCGCACCACCTCCAGGTGGTTCTCCTGGGCCGCCATATACAGAGGCGTAAAACCATTCTGACGAGAAAACAAACACACACGTGCAGGCATTAACACACACACACAGTTACAGAGAACTAAGCTGATTATCTAACACCACCATGTAATGTAAGTTGGACCTACCAGTGCCTACAGGTACAGTTTCAACCAAGGATAACCAAAGTCTTATCAGACTTTAATGATATGCGAATCCATTCTAAGTTCTGACCTGTGATTGGGCATTGACATCTGCCCCTCTCTTCACCAGCAGCCTGGCCACTTCTCTTTGTCCAGCTAAAGAGGCGATGTGGAGGGCAGTATTTCCTTTCTGCAGGGAACATTTAGGATATTGTCTGAATGTCTGTGTGTTTATGTATTTGCATGCATCTGTCGCGTGTGTGCGCGTGTAGAAGGGGATTGTGTGGTGTGTGTCTGTGTGTGAGAGTGTGTGTGTGTGTGTGTGTGTGGATTTATGTGTTTCATGGGGTGTGAAGGACACGCGAGGCCACATTAACACCACACAGATGAGATGGCACATGATGCCCATCAGCTGTTAACAGGATGTTTCAAACCTATCAACCTATCACAGACTAGAACACCAGAAACAAGCAACACATCTATGGTCTATCTGATAACCAAGTCATATCATGTATTGATTGATCAATAAATTGAATGATCGAAGGAGGGCACAAAAGTGGAGAGAGCAAGAGAAGAAAATGAGAGAATGAGGGGGTGGAAAATATAAGATAAGGATAGATAAGCAGCTGAGACAAAATTCCATTTTTTTATCTTAAACTGAGGAGGGCAAAAAAGGGATAGAGGGAGGGGAGAGAAAGAGAGAGGAGTAGATGGATAGAGGGTGGGGAGAGAAAGAGAGAGGAGTAGATGGATTGAGGGAGGGGAGAGAAAGAGAGAGGAGTAGACGGATAGAGGGAGGGGAGAGAAAGATAGAGGAGTAGATGGATAGAGGGTGGTGAGTGATTTACTGGAGGCTGTTTACAGTCTCTGCTGAAGAACGGCCCTCGTCATCTGATACCCCCAGGTTGGCTAACATTCCCTGTCCTTTCTAACACTCTCTCTCCTCTCTCCCCCTCTGGCTCCCTCTCTCCCCCCCTCCCCTTTCTCTACCAGGTCAGATGACAGACACCAAGGATGAGTGAGATTCCAGTCTGTGATTTACACCTCGGAAACACTGATCTTGCTGTACGTCTCTCTCTTATCTGCTCCCTCTCAGTGCTCGTCGTCTCTCCTCTCCTTCCCTCCTCTAATATCTCTTGTTACTAGAGGGAGAACAACCGATGATTGCACAGACTGTTGGTCTGGCTTGTCTCTTGGGTTAGAGTTAGGGTCAGAGGTCAGGTTTATGGGCAAGGGTTGGATGATGAGTTGGATGGTCACGGCTACATAATGGCGACCTTAGTTGAGAGACAGTGACTGCATTCTGATCCTGGATAATGTAAAGTTCAGGGTCAGGGGTGAGGGGTGATCACTGTTGCCTTAGCAGCAAAGTCCAGAGGGGATGAGGGGAAGAGAGGATGGGGGGTTGCCGTGGTTACCTTGGTGGAAGAGTCAACAGGGGCGCCTCTCTCCAGCAGCTCCTCCACCAGGTCCTCATGACCCTCTTTGGCTGCCAGGTGCAGCGCGTTGAGACCATTCTACACACAGACCCCAATGCAGGCTTTAAATAACACACTCTATCAATTAACAACTTTCTACAACAGGGAACACAGATCTGAAGTCAGTTGTTGAATTAAGTTGCATGGATCGTCTCGTACAAAGTACTTCAAAAACATTTTATATAAAATAATATTGTAGAACATGTTTAAGATATTAAAACAGACTAAATATACCAGCTAAAAGGCAACTATAGGACAAGACATTTGACATCCACACAAGCACAAACATACAGACACACAGAAGAAAGTTTCACCTGGTCCTCCTCTTCCTCCATCATGTGTACTTAATCCTGGACTATCTCTCCTTTGTTCTTCTCAATAACATGTTTTTCCTTTCTTTCTGGTCTACTACTTTTTTCTCTCCTTTTGTTGAACTCCCCCCTTTCCAATTCTTGTGGGACCACAGACTTGTGGAGGAATGGGAGCCAGGACTGGTCCTCCCTGGATGGTTGTCTCAGATGGGAACAGTGAGTAGCTCCAGTCCCTCTTGCTTTCAAAGCCTTCCTCAGCACTGACGGAACGACAGAAACTATGTAGCTATCCCCTTCTTGACTCCCTCACCCCCAAACTCAGACCCCTGTTCCTGCTCTCTGGCGCTAGTTCACACACCAACGGCACCCCTCACACACACAGGCACGTACCGTGACACACATTCTGGGCATCACATACACACACATCTACAGTGAGTCTCCTAAAGGCCAAACAGCCATTTGGTTTCAAGTTTCTGCACCATCATTGAGAGTCTTGAGGATGCGCACACAAACACGCGTACACATTCATTTTTAGAATCTGTTGAAAATGTCAGCTCTTGAAAATGGAAAAGGGCATTTCTCTGAGGGCATTGTGTGAATACATGTGCGTGGGTGTCGTGATAGAAATGAGATTGATGTATCTGTAATGAGATAACATTATTCCTGCATGGCCAGAAAGTCTGCAGTTGAGAGAGCGTCCTAGTCTGTTACAGTTGGACCTCTCCCTCAGATCCAGAATCCGACATGACGATGCTCTGACTCACCTAAACCGTAAGGGATGTGAGTGTGTGTTTCTATATTCATCTACCAACTAGTCCTGACTTCACTTAGCTAATGAACCTGCAGTTGCACCAGAGATTGAATGAACAGTGCATTGATTTATAACTACCATGCAACACACCCAGCCCCTGCCCCCTGCCCCCCCTGCCCCTGCTACAGCCCCAGTCCCAGTCCCTGCCCCAGCCCCTGCCCCAGCCCCAGCCCCAGGCCCAGCCCCAGCCCCAGCCCCAGCCCCAGCCAACATCTAATCTCATTAGGCACATGATAATAAAAGGCTGGGATTTTCCCTTCATCAGCTACTGAAGGGTGGAGCAGGGTAGGTAGCAGGGTAGCAGGGACAGAGATGGAAGAGAAAAATAAAAGCCTGTGGATTAGAGAGTAATATCACTCACCACAGATTACCGTGTGGTGGGATTAGGACGGAGAGAGCTTGGCCTTTCACTGTGGGGGTTGTTTGACACACACATAGACGTGCGCGTGCACAACATGCTTTAAGACCTGCTCATTTAAGGAGGGGCGTGCACGCACACACGATGTCATGGTCTGAAGAAAGATAGGAAATAGATACTGTAAAGATCTGTTGCATACATTTAATAACCATGATAACTAATCACCATGGCGATTACACACTTGGATGAGAAGCTAAAAGGACAGCATCCTAATAGATTATCTTTTCGTGTGGAGACATTATGTGTCTACACTGACACACGTAAATCTTGATTGTCCTTTATCCGGTTCTTACTCTCTCTCTCGCTTCCCCTTCCTTCATTTCTCCTTCTCCTCCTCCTCTCCTTGACCTCCTCTTTTCCTCCTCCTCCTCCTCCTCCTCCTACCCCTCCTCTGCTCCTCCACCTGTCACTAAAGTGTTACCAGACTGTGCTTTCTCTTCAGGTGACAGAGTTTGTGTGGAGAATAGAGCAGTAAGCAGGCACTGCGGGCCTGTAGTTATAGTTATTCAGTGTTCTGCTCCACATTCAGCACCTCCTTGGGTGGGACAGAATGCAGCGTAGTTGAAAGGTCAAAGGTGAAATCAAGAAGCTGTTGATTAGTGTTTGCCTCGTGACGCTTACCAGGAATCAGATCAGCTGCTTGGTCATGGCATTTACACCACCAGACACACACACACACAGCAAACCTGACTTTTATCTGGACTAGCACCTGACTAAGGATCGTACATGATCTCCCAACTACACACAGGAATGAATGCCAACAGTCTCTTATTGCAAGCAATGAGGGTGTGCTTGTGCTTGTGTGTAAATGGGTGTCTGAATGTGCGCGTGTGGATCAGCCAGCATGTCTCTGTGTGTGGGGGGTTGGGAGACAACAACAGTCCCTGCAGTACGAGCGCTGACCCGCAAAACATATGGTGCAGTTACCATGACAACAGCCTAATAGATTGTTAGAATGGTCAATTGGATTGTAGTGGTAATGTGTGTTAATTTGGAGAGGTTACTATTATGTAGACACACACACATATACTGCCACTCATTCATCCAGTATATATGCTCACCCGCATCCACACACACACCCACACACACACACATCTACATCCACACAGACACCCACACCCACACACACATCCACACATCCACACCCACATCCACACACACATCCACATAGACACACACACACATCCACACACAAATCCACACCCACACATACACATTTACATTCGGCTCCTCCCCTGTCTCCTATTTAAGACGCCTTGTGTCTGCTGTAAATCATTCTGAGACAGGACAGGGGGGTTGAGATTTCAGGATGTAGTGGGGTTCTTTGAACTCTCACTCCCTCCCTCTCGAGTGGAATTAGGGTGAGGTTGAGGGGAGCAGGGCGAGTGGGAGGTGGGGGTGAGAGCAGCTGTGTGTCAGCAGAACCAGGCCTGAGAATGCCTCCCCCCAGGTAGGCCAGACCAGTTTGCACTGGGATACCTTACGTACAACTATGGTGGCCCTCGCCATATACAGCCTCAGTCACCATGGAGACACACGGGCCATCAGACAGACCTGGCCCAGCTGTCAATGTCTTCCACACTCAGCACATGACAGAGGCTTCAGCTGTCTTCTGTGACACAGTGAGACTCTGGTGAGTGGTGGGTGTGGTTCAGTTGTGTGTGTGTGTGTGTGTGCGTGTGTGTGTGTGTGTGCGTGGAGGGGGGGCAGGACTGTGTTTCTAGAGTGTTCTAATGTTTGTTCAATTCAACAGCGTCAATGACTGTGTCATTATGAAGGGACTGCAGTTTTTTTGCAAGAGGTTTTTTACAGGATTATTATTCTGTGTGAGTGTGTATTTGTGTGTGTGGCTGTGTGTGTGATCTCCAGCTGTTTGACCACTCTAAGCTGGAATGGCCAGCGCCAGAAAATGGCAAGAACTGTTCCCAGCACAGGAGACAGTGGATGTGGGCTCACGTTTGTCCTGTATGTGCACGCGTGAGGGTGTCAGTGGATGACTGAGTGGATGAGAGAGTGGATGACAGAGTGGATGACAGAGTGGATGACCGAGTGGATGACTGAGTGGATGACCGGGAGGTTGACTGAGTGGATGACCGAGTGGATGACAAAATGGCAAGAACTGAGTGGATGACCGAGTGGATGACTGAGTGGATGAGTAAGTAAGTGAGTGTGATAGTTGTGTCTTTTCCTCCACCCACTGTAACCCTGCACTCCCACCCTGGGACCTTTGTTAGGACAACGAGCCGTGTCCATGTTACATAAAAGATTTAAAAACTTGAGACTAAAAAGAATAAGTTGTGATGTGGTAATCCAAACAACATGTGAGAGCAGACGCTAATCCATTACATAAGGAAGTATGTCAGAGAACTTGCCCAGCTGGGACTGTCACACCAACACACACACACACACACCTGGTTGCAGGTGCTGATGTCCACGCCTCCCTTCAGGAGCTCCAGGACCTTGCCCAGGTTCCCCGCCCTCGCCGCACGCAGGAAGCTGGTGTTGCTGTCCGACTGTAGAGAGGATGGATAGAGCGGTGGATGGATGACGGAGGACGAGAGAGAGAAAAATGGATGATAGAGAGAGAGAGAGGTGAGAAGGGAAAAAGAGATGTCACATTAAGAAGATGGTTTAATCCATTACATGTGTAAGTGTGAACAACAAGGCTGGATCTCTGTTCATCTCTGGCGTTAACTTGTCGAGCTGAAGCCTCCTGGCCGCATGTGCTTCGACTCATCAGCATCATTCTCATTAAAAGGTCCAGTTTGTGTCTGTGTGTCAAGACCAGTGTTCGCTGTCTCATCAGTTTTCCGTTTTAAGTACCTACTTTTAGCTCGCAGACACACGTACTACAGAGGTGAAACAGCTGAAAGCACGCACGTACTCAAACACAGAATCTCAGATTTGTACAATCATTCTTGGCTCAATTCCAGTGCGTGTTCACGTTACAGTAACAAGACGAAGGGAACAAACTAAAGCTCAGAGTGAGATCAAGTTTGGATGATATCCCACTAACATGACTGTCAAACTGGTCTCATGAAGGATGACTGACTCAAGTTGTTCTGTGAAGCTGAGGACCCTGCAGGACAAAAGAGCCCTCTGATTAGTAGTGAGACAGGGCATCATTTTACAAACTCCATCCACACAGAGCTTAATGGCGTAAAATCCCCTTGGATAATGACACAAACACACACACATACGTCCTGGAAGGCATAATGTCTGCTCTCAAACTGCACGCACAAACAGATTCAGTTTCCAGATAAAATGATGTCAACACAAAAATGCTGAGGATGCTGTTTTCTCTCCCTGCACTCTCCCTCCTCTCTCCCCCTCCCCCCCGGCCCATTCTCCCCCCCTAGTATTTGTTCTCTCTTCTTCCCACCTCCAGTATCTCTTCCCATCCCTGTCTCCATCCCAGTCTTACCAGGGGCTCAGGTTCATGTCCAGGGGCAGAACTGTGGTCGTCTGCTTGAAGGTTCAACTCTGCGTCGCTTCCCACCGTCCTCACGCCCTTACTGGAGCTACAGGCGTTCCCCATAGTGCCCGAACACACTAGACCACAACCTGCCCTTTTGCGGTTGAGTGGGGGTGAGGGCCAATCCCAATTCCTCCGAATCCGATTTTAAAATGAGATGGTCAGTTTTGGTCTTTCCACCAAGTCCAGACGCGGTCCTTATGGTCACGTACAGCGGTCTTAAACGTCTACCTCAAACCCTCACATAGTCTGCCCTGCCTGGTGTCCATACACCCTTCTGTAGTCAGTAGGACTGACACCAGGGCCCAGCTACACCACTCTCTAGCCTGATGCTAGCTGATCCAAGGCTGCACCTCCTCACCCATGCAGCCAAGCATTCCTTCCTCTCAAGTGAGCCATCCTGATCACACTCCATGCAGAACTATGTCCGCTTGTTGCCCCTCTTTTAGTCCCCTCTGGCTCCCTCTTGTCCCAGTCCTTGACCCTCACTCTGCAACAACTGCCCCTCGTAAACACTACTCTCCCCCCGCCAGCTCAGACCTCTCCCGCGCCGGGGGGCTATTTTTACCCCCAGCCACTCCCTGGCAGCATGGCCCTTGACTCCACCTCCCCAGTGAGGGGTGCATGCTAGCAGGGTACAGGCAGGGACCCAGCCCAAGTCCCCCGACCCCAGGCGCTGGTGCTCTCCAGGAATATCAGCGATCTAAGCAGAGGAGGTAGAGGGTTAAATGGTACACTTCAATCCCAGGTTTGGGATCAGACCTCCACCACTGTGAATCTACTTCGCAATGAACCCAAACTCTTTTTTTTTAAGGATTGTCCTTCAATTCAGGGGTACAGTGGTCAAGTACAGCATAGTGTCCATGATCAATATGTGGGTTGGTCATGTGGGAGTGCATGTGTGTGTGTGGCGGTCAGAACGGTCTGTGTTCCAGTTACACTCAGTCAATGAAGTGACCTCAGGCTACAGACACTCAGAGGGTCTCTTATTGGACCCTATTAGTGTCTCTGTGCTATTAGTGTGTCTGCGTGGGCGTGCAAGTATGTTTGTCCGTGCGCGCGTTTGTCGTGTACATACAGGATTAAACCAACTGGGATATCAGATTGGATCCTCTCTGTTTTATAAATGTTTGCATCATTGTTGATGCTCGAACATTCACCCAGCATAGTCAATTGCTTTCGTTCCTGTAGTTCTAGTGGACTGCTTCAGGAACAGAGCTAATCTGATTCCCATCCCTTCACTGTTCTACTATGTATACTAATCCTTTTTAGTTATCGGTGTAATTCCTACAACATACTACTCTTCACCAAACTAGTTGTACACATATTCTTCAGTGGATATCTCCATTAATCGAACTGATGAATCGGCCATCTGTTATATGTATCTGAATTTCCCCCAAGCCCTCCATCTAAGATCTGCTCCATGCACTACCCCCCCTCCCCTCCCCTCCCCCCACACACACACACCAATGCAGGAGCTTAGGTCAGGACATCACACTCAGCATCACGTCACCATTACCACTGTCCTTTTAATCTGCTCAGCTGATTACACGCACATGCAAGCTGCATCCCCCTACACACACACACACACGACACGCGTTTAATGTCCCACACACATGCGAGTAATGTACATTATAGTGATCCCAATCAGGGCACCGTGCAATCGGAAATATGACACGAAAGCTTCCAAGACGCAGGCTGTGCGTGTTACCTGCCGCTTGCGCTCCGCTCGCTCTCTGTGGCGTCTCCTCCTCTCCCTGGCTTTCTGGATGGCTTGGAGCTCAGGGAGCTGCTCCAGCTCTCTAGCCTTCTTCAGGTGGGCTGCAGCGTGGGCCATGACTCACACACACACACACACACACGCAGACACACAGAAACACCGACCCCGACGCACAGTCTCTTTATGTTTCCTTCGCTTCCTCTCTTCGTGAACTCCGAGAGCTGTTCACCCGTTCCTGTGCAGGTGACTGAGGTACAGACTCAGAGAGGGGAACACGCTCAGGAGTTCCCGATAGAAACCAGTTCTACAGCAGCCAAGCCCCAGCAATCTGACATTTGAATGTAATAATGGTCCAAACAGATGATAAAGTTATCCAAAATAAGACTGAGCTGTGGTTCCAGGAAATCCAGTCACAGAAAAGTACTATTCTCATCACATGTCTGTGAAAAAGCCAAATAAATTGTCCGTTCGATCTCCAAGGAACACAGAGGAACTGAGAGGAACTGAGAGACCAAGAGAGAAAGACAGGAGGAAGAGACAGAAAGAAAAAGAAAGAGACAGCTAGAGACAGATAGATAGACAGTGATGAAGTATGAGAGCGAGAAAGAGAAGAGTGTGCCCACAGAAAAGGGAGCGAGAGAGAAAGACAAGCAGAGAAACAAAAAGTGAGATTGGGAAAGAGCGAGAGAAACAGAGAGTCAGAGAGGGAGGATGGGGAGTCTAAGTTGGAGTCTGAGTGCAACTCCAGTGGTTTAACAAACACACAGCAGACGCACAGTGGATGGCACGTATGCGCATCTGAGAAACAGATAAGGATAGGAGGTTGGGGGGGGAGGTGGGAGGTGGGTGTATGAATATATACAATCACATACAGTGCCACACACAGATACACACACAAAAGAGGATGTGCACAGGACCTGCCAGCTGTCTGAACAGCAGCAGTGTGTGTGTGTGTGTGTGTGTGTGTGTGTGATCCACAGCTGTGAGAGAGGTTTCAGTGTGGAAGGGCTTTAGGCAGGCATCATGCCAGCAAACAGCCAACCTACTGCCAGAGCACCAGCCACTCCAGACCTCTGGATCTGTCACCCCCCCCCCCCCTCCCTCACTCTGCTACAGTAATCTGCCCCCCACACCTCTCTCCTCCCTTCCCCTCTGCTCCTCTGTCCTCTCCTCCACCCTCCTCACATCACACCATTCTTTCCTCCTCTCCCTCCCCTCCTTTCCTACGAAGAGAAACAGGCAGGGTGTCTGCAGGGAGGGCATTGGTACAGCTTGTCCTTCTCTGATCCCAGAGTATATGGGAACACACCATTTGGAATAAATGGGGGAGGCAAAAAATGACCCCGTCTTCTGGAAAGTGGTGCGGTCTCATCATTGCTTTGCTGCACTGCACCTACTCGACTAGTAGAGTCTTGACTACATCTTATCTGACGGCTTTAAGTGCACTCACGTGTGCGTACGAGTAAATATCCACATATGGGTATGCCAATACACACTGCATGTTCATGCTCTTTTCAGGCTTAGCGTGGAACCAGTTCAATTATTTGAATCATTCAAACTTAGAGTAAGTAAGCTGAAAGTTGTCAGAGTTAAAGTGAGCATGCATACTGGCTGGTAGAGAGGCGGGCCAGTCTGCTCTTGAACAATAGCAATGGGCTGAAATCTGATCTGGGACTGTAGCGCTCTCTGCTGGTGAATTGGGGTCATTGATAAAACCATTTCACAGTTTGATTAGAGGTATCACTAACGATCCGTATTGTTATCAGGATTCGGGCTGGCGGTGGGGGCTCGGTCCAAACACCTTGGGGTATTTACAAACACAGACACTACGTACTGTATCTCTCACTCTCTCTGAGTCTCGTATTTAGAGACAGCTTTCTGTCTCTCTCTCACACACAAACATGCGCGCTCACTACATAATAGATAGTTCTTTGCTAGGAGGTTGAATTTTGGTTGGATGGGAGGAGATTTCTGATCTTATTGATTGGTCACCTGATCAGGGAGCGGCAGCAGTCTGGAACGGGAGAGTGTCTGTGCAAATGATTCATCCAGCTTTGCTCCACATGCTGCAGAGAACTGAAAGATATCACAAAAGTGACGTTTTTTTGTGTTAGGTGTGTACGTGTGTCTGTGTGTAGCACAACACGTACACAACCTACAGCCGCACTCAATTGACGTGTTATTGACGTGGTTGTTGTTGTGGAGGACGATGTAGTTGACGTTACTGATCATGTTGCCTAATGGAGCAGCTCAAGGCTTTGTTGATGATGATGATGATGCAGTCTTCTGCTGTAATGGATGTAGGCTTACTCCGAGTGTTCAGGACCAGTCAGCCCTCAGGACTGCATGCATCTTTTATGAACATTATGAAGTTCATATTTCTGCTCTCACACATTCTCTCTCCGTCTCTCCCTCTCTCCCTCACATTCTCCCCCCCTCTCTCCATCTCTCTATCACATTCTCTCTCCCTCTCTCTCTCCGTAAGAGGGAGTGATTTATCGAGCGACAGAAACCTGTATTTTGTCTGCAATGTCATCTTAATCAGTCTCTCATGCACATACACACACTCAAAAGCACATAAACACACACATGCAGACAAAAACAACTGCACCTTTCCTCAATATATTGATCTCGAGCGAGGGCTGAATCCTACACTAGTAATCTGTAACATGAGATGATATATACGGGGTCATAACACACAGGCTCCTGCAAACACACACACACACACACACACATAAACAGAGAGGGATATTGATCGCCCCCAAGACAGGGCTTTAACAGGCATGAAGTGAGGGAGTGTAGATCACAGTAATTAACTCCTAAAGTGTTAATGCTTCCAAGCCCTATCGCTACCGCAGCCCAAACTGACATGCCAACAACTTTGGATTGTATGTTCATTGTTTCAACATTCATTTGCATTCTGTTTCTACTTTTGATACCTGATAATGTTCAGCCTATGGTCTGCACCTCCTCTCTGGGTCACTCTGGCCCTCTCTGGCCCTCTCTGGAGGAGGACATCCTTCACTCAATTGCTCCTCATGATTTCTCATTTTCTTTTTTTCTAAAAGCATTCTGGCAGTTTTTCCTTCTCGTCCTTGAGGGTTTGAGTTTTGGGGTTGGGGTTGGTTCAGGTGCAGTTATATGGTAGAATTCAATGAAAGCTTCTGTGACATTGCTTGTATTTTTTGTATTTGACTATAAGCTGCTCTACCGCTGCTCCACATTTGAAACGGTCAATCCAAGAAATGATCATGGTTAACCAGCAGCACAACAAGAAATTATCCCTCGGGGTAAATATGACCCTCTATGTTGTACTGCTGTACTATATTGTATCAGTACTATACTGCTGGTGAATGTTGTCCATGAGACTGACTAGTGTAGTAGTTGTAGTGGATGTAGTCTATGAGAGTGAGTACATGTGTCTACAGTTAGCTGAGTAAAAGGCTACTGGCTTCGAAGCTGCCTCTCAAATGTCACCATCTTTTTTATTGCGTCTCCTATAGCCTTGGAAAAGGTCAGAGACATGGACATCTCTCTCCACACACACACACACACACACACACACACACACACACACACACACACACACACACACTCACTGCAGTGTGCATGGCCGTCTGAAAGTCAGACACGACCACACCCTGATATATGTAGCACCAACAGCGATACGGAAGGGAGGGGACAGAGAAGGAGGCGGGAGGAGGGAGGGAGGGAGGGAAAGTGAGGAGCGTTTGTGGAGGGGAGGCAGAAGGAACACAACCTTGACAGTCAGATGATATGTCTTTTGGGAGTGGTGTTAAAGAGACAGAGAGAGGCAGAGACAAGGAAGGGAGAGAGAGAGAGAGAGAGCTGGAGGAAAAAAGGAAGACCACACCCTGGTGTTAATGCCTAAACACAAAAAGGATGCCCCCCCCACACACATATACAAACAAACATGATTTGTTAAGCAAGTGCACCAGTTACACTGAACAAGCACTCTCCATGGCAACGACAGGGCACTTTCAGACAAGGTTGCATTAACTGATTATCCCTGCTCTTCTTCGGTGGTGCACTCAAAGGCAACCTTCATCAGGGTTCTCAGGACGTGTCTGGGAGGTCTAAAGGACCGGGAATCGGAGTAAGCAATGATGAGAAGCAGGGACTTAGATGCATTTCCTCTGAAAGGGTGTTAAATCAAATTTAGAAAATGGTTTAGGCACTTAGGATCTTACGAGTATCTCTTTATACTCATGACTGTGCAGAAACAGACAAACATGTTGATATAGATGCTGACGCAGAGCTATAGATAGGCCAACAGACGCACCAATAAAGCCTCACACAAAGAATGACGTACCAAGACACAGAGACCGACGTCCCTATCAGTGTTACCAGGCCAGTGTAGGAGGGTAAATACAGTTTAAGGCCATATCCTCCATGACGCTTTACTGGGAGAGAGGGGGTGGGAACGACTTCCTCAATCTAATTCATACTTCAATAACCAAGTGTTTTTCCCTTTGATGTCCCATCCGCTGAGGAACCCCCACCAACAACCCCCCTTCACCAGCTGACGTCAGCTTCCTGTGACACGCCCCAACCCACAGACCCCCCCCCGCTCCGCACCCTGCCTCCAGGGAAACTCACTGCCTATTACCCCATCTTTGTATTCCACCGCAAGGAAATGCAACACATAGGGTTACCGGCACTGCCTATCTGGACACAGTTACCTCTTATAGCATATCCAAACTTAGAATAACATCCAAGACACCGGAGTTTCACTCTGTCAGAACCCTGTTCTGTGTGACGACACACTGTGCCAATGTTGAGCTTCCCTTGTGCCAGACAGGACACCATCTCAGGCATGATGTGATTTCACCTCCAAGCTGAGAATGTGATTAATAATGAAATACATGACCCAAAATACACTGCTCCAAATGCAGGCATGATGCAGAGTGACATGTCAACCAGGAAGAAGAGGAACACAGAGAGACAAGGGGAGAGGTGCTGAAAGAGGGAGGGAAAACACAGGAGACGGGCGTTCTCATCACTCATCATCTACCTCACTGAGAGCTTTGATGTTTTCCTGAGAGAAATGCATGATTTAAGCTATTCAGCTATGTTGTGTTTGTGTGTGTGCGCGTGTGTGTGCTTGGTGCATGCCTGTTTGCATTCTTATGTGTGTGTATTTATGCTAAGGTGTTTGTATTGTTTCTCAGAAGGCCATTGATCTCCAGCTTTGCCTTTGCCCCGGCTGATCTCTTACAGGACTTACAGGAATCAGGGAGGTCAGGATGAATAATTAACATCTAAAAGCCTCAACCTGCTCCTACCTCAAAACTCCTCCTCCGTCCTCCTGTCCCTTCTCCTCTTCTCTCTCCTCTCCCTTTTCCTCTCCTCTCCCTTGTTCTTTCCTGTCTTCATCACTGCCCTTCATTCCGCTTCTCAATTAGTTAGTTTCAGGTTTGTCTCACCAACCAGATTTTAGACTCACTGTCACCTCATCCATTCCTGACAATCATCCCAAGTCAAACACTGGATGCTTTAGGCTGGATGTGAAGCACCGTTAGTCTGTCAGGCATCACTTTATGAGGCTTCTGACAGCTTTGCCTTCAGGTAATGTTACTGGTGGGTTCACACGCTATGTTGTATCCATAATCGCTCAAGCTGGTATCCTGATGTGTGTGTACGTGTGTGTGGGTGTGTGTTCAGCATCATGGGCATGTCTGCAGAGGGCCTGGATGAAAAGGGACTCAGATGAAAAGTATGTTTCAGTGTGTGTATGAACGGTGTGTGTGTGAACAGTATACGTGTGGTTGTATATGTGTGTGTTCGGTGTGTGTATGTGTGTGAGGGGCCAGTCCAGAAACCAGCTGCTCAGAGGTAATGCAATGAAGTCCAGGGTTCCATTAGACCTCTCTTCCTGTAGAAGCTCATCACATCACTCCCAGAGGACAGAGATGGAGAGATGGCTACAGAGAGAGTTGGATAAAGAGAGAGATGGGTAAAAAGAGAAATGGATACAGAGAGAAATGGATACAGAGAGTGATGGATAAGGAGATAGATGGATAAAGAGAGATGGATAAAGAGAGAGATGGATAAAGAAATAAATGGTTAAAGAGAGAAATAGATAAAGAGATATGGATAAAGAGAGAGATAGACGAACGAGAGAGGAGAGAGAGAGAGAGAGAGAGAGAGGAGGAGAGAGAAAGGTGATCGGAAGGGAGAGTAGAGTAGAGTAGAACACAGCAAAGTAAAGTGGAGAGCAGAGTTGATAGAATACAGTAAATGTCAGAGGCTACAGTGTAACTTGAGCCACAAGCACATCAGGACCTGAAGCTCTGCAAGAAAGTGGGAGAGAAAGAGGGAGGGAGGGAGGGAGGGAGGGAGGAGAAGGAGAGAAAGGAGGGAGGACTAAGAGAGGAAGGAAGATATGGAGGGTGAAAAATGTGTTTATTGTATATAAATCAGCATATACATTGTATTGTATGTAATCAAACCCATTAGCAAGCTTGAGCTACTCTACACACTGTCTCGTATACCCATGTGACAGACAATAACCTGTAGAAAATGGACAATTGGAAGTAATTCCCCTCCCAGGTATTGTGGCAGGAAGAGGCACAGGTGTGTGTTCTCAGACAGAAACCCACAGAAAACACAGGCCCCCGCCAGTAGGAAAGAGCATCTCCAGGACACATCGAGCTGCTATTTTTAGGCCTGTAAGCAAGTGTTCTTACGATGCCGATGACACAATGTCTCTCTCTCTTTCTCTCTCTCTGTCTCTCACACCGCACACTCTCTCTCTCTCTGTCTCTCACACCACACACTCTCTCACTCTATCTCTCTCTCACCACACACTCTCTCACTCTATCTCTCTCTCACCGCACACTCTCTCACTCTATCTCTCTCTCACCACACACTCTCTCACTCTCTCTCTCTCTCTCACCACACACTCTCTCACTCTCTCTTGTCAATGCTTCCCTTCTTTTCTCTCTCACTCCTGATTTACTCGTCGTGTTCCCTTCCACTTCTCTCTCAACTGATCCTTCTCTTCTTTCTCTCTCTCTCTCTCTCTCTCTCTCTCTCTCTCTCTCTCTCTCTTTCTCTCCTCATTCCTCGCTTCATCTCTCTTTCCCACTTCAGGACACACCACACTTCACATCCTCTTCCTATGTCATAGATTATTAGGAAAATGACCAAGTACATTTCTGTTTCTCTGGCAATCCACCAACTCTAGCCACAGTACCCTGCATGTGTCCTCCCCAGCGAAGTGGAGCAGGATAAACTCCAGGCCCCTGGTACAGACCACAGCACAAAGCATACAGCTTGCTTGATGTTCATGAGGGGTTACGTTCATTATATATGTAGAGGGGACATTCTACACATGCCAACACAAGCAAGCACAAAATTAATCACAAATTTGTAAACAATACATTGCTCAATTGTTCAGCATATTCCTGTCAAGAAAGCTAAACACCCATATATCAACATAAATAGACCTGCTCAATTGGCATTAAACACAAATAAACACATAGCCTACGCCCAAAGCACACTAAACACACACATTCGGCATCAACACACACAAACATATTGCTCTGTGTTCTTGCTTGCTGTGTTTCAATTTGCAGTCAATATGTATAATTCAATATAATATAACTTATATAGTGAGCATTGCTCTTTTTTTGGAAAGGATAGTGAAATGTGTGTGCGGCTGTGGGGGGGGCGGTAGTGTGGGGCGCGCTGAATCCATTACTAAAATTGAATTAGACCGAGAGACTGCTTAGACAGTAAACATCACTCCCACCCTCCATCTCTATCGAAAACACACACACACATACATGCACACCAGCAGACTTATTTCACAGTTTAGCGGCGGGATGGGGGGTTCGGGACGATGCTAAAAGTGCGAATCACTCCGCCAGCCCGTGAGTCTACGAACAAAATCCAGCCGATCAGAACATGCAGTCCAGTACACCCTGCACTCTCACTGCAGCTCTGCTCTAGCCGCGTCAGACTCATTAAGGATAACCTACCAACTGTTATGTTTACTTCTCAGATGCAGCATATTGTGATCATATCGAGCTAATTATCCCAGAGCCTTAGACAACCTGTCAGCAGCTTGTATTTCGTCACACTGTGTTTATACCATATGGTCTTAATCGGCCCTACATCCTGGCCCGGATGTGATGGGTATAGTTTTATGCAAAGCTAGAAAGCCGATTGATTTCAAATTGGCTACGCTTAGCCCTATTATGTCATATTCACTGTATACCCGGAGCAGGCTAAAAGATGTGGTAACCAGGACAACGCCTTTCACTATCCTCCTTCCTCTTTATCGCATGCAGCAACAGAGGCAGGCGGTGCGCAGGGGCAGTTGTTTTCGCACTATGCATTTGGTCGACTGGCTAGTAGCTGGTGGTAGTGTGAAGTGTATTGGCGTGTACGAACCTGCCGTATGCGGGTATGGACTGACGGTGTTGCTTCTTCTGGCGATGTGTTGTTCGAAGAGGCCATTTTCACGTCTCGGTCGGATCCGCTCCTACCGCTACTTTCTTCTGGGCTCCTTGACATTCGGTCTCGGTCACGGGTGGTGGCGTGATGGTCTGAAAGTGTCCTACAACCAGACCTATGTGGGCTTTTCCAGGCCTTAGAGTACGTAGCTTCTATTCATTCTGCATTTAAAAAATAAAGGTGTCTGAAATAGAAATGTACGGTAGCCCATGTGTAGAGGGAGCGATAACCTATTCTATCCTGAAGTGCGCCCGTATGTGAGGCGTGTGTAAGCGCGTCTTGGTGCTGTCCCCTGATTCTCCGCAGGAGACGGTTTAGGCTTCTGTTTTTCTTTCTCTCTCCCCTCCCTCCTTCTCTGCTCTGCACCAGCTGGTATCGTTAGAGGACGGGTTGCCAGTGGTAAGAGTTAGGGGTTGTGGAGAGCGGGTGCTCAAACGAGAACGATGAGATCACCGCTGGATTCTGCAAGAGAGCTATCCCATGCACGTTTGGGGCAGGGCTACTTCTAATGGTCGGGAATAGTACACCAATACCCCTCCCTTTCTTTTTTCAATTTCAACCATGGTCTAGGTCTGGGAGTTTTCAGGGCCAACAGTAAATGGAGGATGACAGGGCAGAATCAATAAGTCCGCCCCCCGCACTAACTCGAGCTCCATAGTTTTATCTAAACCATACCCAGCAAACGGTTGTTGAGGTAAGCCAGCTCTGGCGTTCTCACTTGCATTAATGGAACAGAAGTCACATTACGGGGGTGAGACATCATTGCTGTGAGAGCACCGGCATGACAGAGCAGTGCATGGAGCACGTCAGATAAAGCAAAGCGATCTAGAGGATGGTGGTGATGTACCTGCTCACATCCTCTGTGCTCAAACACATTAGGTCATATTTTGGTCAAATTCTTGGAGAATAGGCCTCTGTGTATCTGTATAGTGTTGGATACAGTATATAGGTATGTGCTTGTACAGTATTTCTACACAAATATGTCTGTATAACCTCTGTGATTTCTAACATGTATTAAATGTTATATTTGTTTAACATACATTATTATTACTGAATGTGTGTCATTATTTCAGGGCTAAAGGTAGCCTCTGTGTAGACGGACTGTGGAAATAAAGCAGGTGCTATCAGTGAATGCTGCTTCGTGAAACTGACAACCCATTATAGGAGAAATAACATAACAGGATACCGAACTAGTCAGCAAAAATCAAGATGGAGAGAAACAAATGAGTGGATGGACTAATCAAGTTCTGCTGACTGTCTTTATTTCTCAGCATCTCCTCAGGTTGCCAGGCTGGCTGTTTAAGGAACACTTCCAAATGTATTTGAGGGCTGTCCCAGTGGCTCACTGGGTAAAAGGCGAGTGCATTGTATTAAGGCTACTGCCGCAGGGCCCTGGGTTGAATGTGGTTCTGTCCATGCACATCATCCTGCCTCCTCTTCTGTCTCTCTCCAACTGACCTATCGCAGAAACTAAGCAGTGAAAAGGTCAAAAAGTCCATCTTTCCAAACAACAATTTGAACGACTTTGTGCTGGTGTAGAGCAACACTATTCTGTGACGGGTGTAGGTTTATTTTGGATCGCAGACGTGAGGTCTGATCAGTCGTAAAGCTCGTGTGTGACTCCTAATTTGAGTGGCAGGATCCAGAGGTAGTGTGATTGGAGTGTGGTTGCGGAGCTCCTTCAACCCTGCAGGAGTGTTCGCTGGAGAAGGGGAACGTGCACTCTGAGGTCCAGACTGCCAGTGTGAAGGCACTGAGTCACTGACGAGTCTCCATTGTCTATACATGGCCTGATGACTCAATTGATTAATGGAGCCAATTAGGTGTCAAATTCAATTGAATATTAATCTGTGACAGAGCAAATTGCAGAACTGAAGGCTATTTGAGTGAGGATTTATTTAATGTCCTTTTCCCCCCCGCTGCAGACCCGCAGTGGTGCAGCAGACATCAAACATTGCCCTCTACTGTCCGTTAAGGTACAGGTGTTTGTGCTCCAAGTGACAGTGCCCTGTCCCTTCTTGGACTTCTGCTGTCTTCCTCCAGACCACCAGGAGGCAGCAGCACAAAGACAAGCCTTTGGTGTTTCCTTTTTTCAAAGCCTAAAATTTATAGAACACATGCTGTTTTCTCATTTTATACAACAAGCTGAAATTACTCTTTCCTTTTGGTGTCAATTTGCCCCTTTAAATAATTGACTAGTGAAATAGTATGAACCATGTGAAATGTAATACTTATTTTTGTGTGAATTCACCTCCTGCAGTTGTTGATACAATTGCCAATTTGTTGTAACAGCAAACAGAACTGATTCAGTTCTAGAGAATACTGATATTTCAGTTTCTGAGGAATAACTCATTCTGACCACTTTAAGGCCATACTGTCTTTAATAGGTACCATGATCACTAACTAATACAACCTGCTGCCATGACATAGCTGTGCCATTCTCATGGTTCCTGAAACTTCCCTGCCACACACACACACACACACATAATGGATGAGAAACCTTAAAAAATAGAATACTTTATTAGGCATCTACACACAGGCACAAACCCCACCGAGTACCAACACAGTACCAAAACAACATCAACAATCGTCGACAGCGATGGAGAACCCACCAAGAACAGCATCCATCTTCTTTTGGATCTCCTCCTCCTCCTCTTCCTCACACGGGGGCGAGTTGGTCAAGGTTGTCACGCGAGCGGCAGGACAGATGTGTCTCCAGGATGTCCCCAAACAGGGTCCTGCCTAGCAGGCTATAGGCCAGGGGCAGCAGCTGCCGGATCACCTTGTAGAGGTACTGGAGAGCAGAGCAGCAGCCGCCCAAACTACATTTATTATACTGGATCACGCTGATAGAACCATGTTACAGATGCAAACGACTCTAGGGTCTCTGTCTGTGTATGTATGACAGAAAGAAGGAACTTGTGAAAGTTATGACCCTGCATCTGAGAGATGGCTAGCTAGTGTGCCTTGAGTGTGTGGGTGGATGAAAGATTAGTTTAAGACGGGCGAGGGCACGTTGGATGATACTGACATGAGAGCCGTAGCAGAAGAGGTCGATGCCTAGCTCGTAGCCCATGCCGTAGTCACACTCATCGTTGGCAAACTGGACAAAGGTGATCATCTCCTGGAGTGGAGCGAAGGACTTCATCCTCTCCTCGTCGTCACAGGCCTCGTGGATGGCCTTGCAGATCCTTTTCAAACCAGCTGAGCAAGCAGGGAACGTAACAGAGGACAACTGGTGGTCACACACACACACACACCGTATAGAAACACTGGGGTCGTATATTTGCACTTCTCACCACTGACATTCTCTCATTTAGTTCTTTTTTCTTTTTTGTCCTCAGACTCATAACTCCTAATAATCTAAATGTTATTTCATCTATCTTTTCCCCACGTCATAGTCATTTTCATTCAACACAGAGCGCAACTAGCAGATAAAACATTGTAACCACTGTACAGTCACTGTTCCTCTCCAAACATGCAAGCAGAAAGTGTCCTTATCGAACAAACTGCCATATTCTGTTATGTCTAGACAGGTCTAGTCAGGTCTAGCTGCGTCTAGTCAGGTCTAGCTGCGTCTAGTCAGGTCTGAGGAACAGACTCCCTGGGTGGTGCTGACGTCTTACCGTCTGTCTCAGGCAGCTCCCGGTATCCCACATCATTTTTGTCCACAGGGACTACGATGCCTGCACCGTGGAAGGTCTTGGTGACCACCTAGGGGGTGATGGGAGTTCCAGATCAGGGCCCCTGTTCCATGTGCCTGTACTAGTGCATCAGTGTACTATACTACCAAATTACAGGTAGACATGTCAAGTGCATCCAAGTGAAGGGGTAATGAGGGATAGGGTACAATAAACAATACAATAAACTGTCTTCACTGTCGAATGACTAAAACGAGAGCGAGTAGGAATGTTTGCATCATGTCTGCCTACCTTCTTGTCCCTCAGTTTCATGGCTTTGGTTTTCTGCTCCATAGAGCAGCTCAGAGCCTCCATCCTGTCCTTCAGCCTAGCCTCCAGAGCGTCCAGAGCAGCGGCCCCTTCCTTAGCCCAGCCACGGTTTTTCCTCTTTTTGGATAGGAACAGGCTAAAAAGGAGTAAAGGAGATGGAGAGGAGGAAAACATGGAGGGGAGCTATAATATTGCTTAGTGGGATCCTATAATCCCAAATCCCTTTGATTTGAGTAGAATCTGTGATGACTTGAGTTGCTATGGCTGTTCTGGATACTCACTAGACAGCAGCAAACATGTTGTCCCCCATCTGGGTGATGGTACATCCCTTCTTGGCTTCGTTCTCTCCAACGAAAGCAGGCAAGGAGTCTGGAGAATCTCTACAAAACAGGGAGACAGTTAAGACACCAGACTGTGAAATGAACAGCTGGAGCCACAACCATGTGTCAGCAAGCGGAGCCCCTTCCCACGGTGTGCTAAAGCAGCTAAAGCAGCTAAAGTGCAGTAGTCATGTGGTGCCGAGTAGCTTACCTGTAGTAGCCCATGTGGTGCTGGTTGTCCATGCTCCCCTGCAGTACAGTCTGCAGCTCTGGGGGGTCGTAATAGTACCTCCAGTGGAGGTGGAAGTTGGGCTGGTGCTTGGATGAGCCTCTATGGGCCTCCGCCAGGATGTCAAATGGGCCAACCAGACGCAAACCCAGGGTGTCCGTCAAAGCCTCTAAAGAGAGATAGCAAGACGGAGAGAAAGTCCAGAAAAAACATTGAATGAAATCTGTTTTTGTGCTCCATTAATGAAGTTACCTGGTGCTACTCCAGTCTAATCAGGACAGAAGCGTTCAGCTATATGTCAACATCTACCTTCATACGCACACATATGCCAGAATAGTCCTTATTAAAAAGGTTGTGCATTGCTGTATGAATAAAAGCAGATTCCTTCTACATTGAAATCGAAGTAGGGTTTATATGTACTCAATGAAAAAAGGTCACGGGAGTTTTTGCTTCCTTTTGGGTTTGGTGAAAAGTTACCTTACCCCGAGGGTTGTCTGGTCGCAGACACCGGCAGAAATCCCAAAAATGGTAAAAGTCTTCAGGCATCCTAAGTTTATAAAGCTGCTCCACCTCCTCCCTCAACTCCGAACGCACCTCGGACAAGGGTCTTGCATCCTTTTCCGATCGTGCTTTCTTCAGGTCCCCATCGATTGAGTCCTGCCAAGAACAACGAGGACGAAGAAAGATGATTGACAAGTTAAGTAGCCCACATTTGTTACGCCTCGACAGGATGCCAGTTTTCCAAGAATTAACAGACCTCGTTTGGTAGGAGTGGCTAGTTAGATCAATACACCACTCTAGCCAAAGGGGAAACAAGTTGATAGATACAAAATATCCGGCTACTAGACGAGTAATACTGCTTCGGAATACAACAAATTAAGTCATCCATCTTTACATTTTTTCGTCGGACACGTTAAAGCTTGACCATATCTACAGCAAATTCTGCAATTAGTGAGGCGTGCAGATGATCATGTAGGCTATGCATGTAGCTAGCTTAGAAAACTGACGCTATATACATGCATACCCGTTTGCTAGTTATTTCAGAAAAAAACGGATGTATAATCCAACTATATGCATTACAACAAACATTTACAACGAACAATGTAACAACAGCACACAGTTCTAGCCCAGTGTTGTAGCTCTAGCTTGGCTTGTGCAGTCAAGTCTGTCAGGCTACAGAAGTCAGTAGCGTGCAGCTAAGACTAAGGTCGGATGGGCAAGCTAGCACAGACACGTTCTGCTTATTGTGAAAACGCTACGGATCTAACTTGAACGTTAAAGCATGCTATGTGGGTAGCCAGCGTGCTCCGTCCATCTTGCTCCTGCTAGCTTGCTCAGCACTGCATTTGATCGTTTGCCTTCATGTCCAGCCGATGGCTAAGCGATACATTAGCACTGACTCACAAAGCGGGACCACTGCCATGTTGACCAGAAGGGAGACCCCCGCGACAACCTCTTGACATTTGTGAATATACAAATATTGTATTATTGTGTTAAGGTCGATCACACCGTGCAGGTTCATGCATCTTTTTTATCTATTAAAAACCCCCAAATACCTGCAGAGTTGCTTTGACTTTTCTCTTCCCGCGCCCTGTCATATTCCGTCCTCTTCAGTCTCTGTCAGTCAGCCGTCTCGTGCTTCCTGCAGGCTGCAAAGTCCAGGTTAAATAAGAACACTATTGCGCCACACTGTGGCACAATACAAATTAAAACGCTCAAGAAGGCAACTTTCATGTAATGGGAAGCAACGCTTAAAATGTTTGACTACATAAGTGTGCGACTCATATAGTTAGGACAGCCACCTGTAATCAGAATCAACTTCGGACAGACCGTTAGAGATACGCATTTGATTAGTATATCAAGACTGTATTGATACATTCTTGAATGCATGGTCATCCAATCATACATAGAACCACCCGGTGACACCTTGGGAGTCTGAGGGTCTTATGTCTATAAACATGTTCACTAATCTGTATTATACTGACTGTCAGTAATGTCTGATACTGTGCTATACTTATGAGCTGTGCAAATATTACAATAGTATTCAAAATAAATCAAATACAAGCTGGACCAATGAAAACCAATGAGCCCAATATAAGAAATACATTTTTATTCGAACATACCCCATTGGCTATACACACTATTACAATGTTCATTCAAGCAGCTTATTCCTGACAGAGCAATTGCCCTTTAAGACAGACTTTAAGGCTTGGTGAAATGGGGGCCAGGAATAAAGAGACTGTTATCATCTTAGCTGTGGATGTAGACATGAGATGCCTGGGAAAGGTTTCTCTAAGATGTCTATATTTAAACCACATCATTCAAGGTGGTGTAATGTCCAAGCATTTCTTGGCCCCTCCCTTCTTTCTAAGCCCCTCCCAGCTGTGTTCCTTAGAGTCCATAACAGTTTGGAATGATTGATGGAATGCATAAGTCCTGCTTGTCCACCCTTATCCACCAACAAGAAACAGGTTCCGTTCCAGTTTGTGCACCAAAGTTTGAACTGCTCTGAGCCTTTCGACCAAAAATGAAGGATTTGCTTGATAGCATCAACATTTCAAGAATCTTGAAAGTAACTTGTCCAACAACCTGGACTGATTTGGTGGAAAAGGGTTTAGATGTGAACAACTTTAACCCATTACACAGTTGTAAACCATCATAAGTTTAAAAAGTATCAAATCGTACTGAGCCTTTAAGGGCTCTTAGTGCTGATTTGCTACCTTTCAACTACGTACACCAACTAATTACTTCACCCCTCAACCACCATTGACTCCATGCGGTAACTTAGCTGAAAGGTCATACTATTTCAAACTGGTTAAATAATCCAGCTCTAAAGCTATAGGAATGTAATTTAGGGTTTTATCCTTGAGTACACGCGAATAACTACCTGATCCCTAATTTGTGAGATTAAGAAACACTGCTGCCTGACGTGCCTGATGAATGCAGATATTGTTTTCTGTTTCACTATGTGTATATTAGATACTGTTCACTGTACATACAGGAAATCAACCACACACTAAAAACTACAATGGAATTAAATGGATATGCTGTTCATTCATATACAGAAGCTACATCATCTTGCTCTCTAAATGTTACTGACGTTTGGTCCCAGAGTCAGAGTGAGGGACATATGGCAGTGGGATGAGCCCTGAGCTGGTCTAAGAAAGCTGAAGATGTGAGAGAGACAAAGTAACATCACTATTTCTCTCATCCCCCTCTCCCCCTGCTTTAGACGCTCCTCCTCCTCTTCCCGTCTCGAACCCCCTCTCTTCCTTTCATGTACACGTCACTCCCTACTGCACCATTGCTGCTCTGTTCTCTGCGTTACAACTCCCCCTCTTCCCTCTCTGTGTCGGCTAGGTGCTGCCATTTCTCTCTGTTCCGCCTGCAGCCATCCAACAGAGGAGAGCAGGATGCAAACATCCCAGAGAGAGCCTGGAGGAGAGACGGAGAGAGAGAGAGAGAGTGCTGGGGAGGTTGTCAAGCAAAGACATGGGAGTGATGTCATTGGAAACATGTACACACACCCATATACACAACAAACACATACAAGCCTTTGATTAGTCACTTATGTTGAGTGATTTTGTAACGAGGAAAGTGTTTATGTACCACCCACACACCTGGTAGAGGGGATGACAAATGCTGTCAATGTAGTCCACCTGCATGTGGGGGAGCCGTGTGGTGTTGTCTCTGTCCATCACAGCCTGGGAACAGACACCAAACACAGACACTCACTTCAGGCCCACAGCCTGGGAACATTATTTTATTATATAAAGTATGTCTTTTTTCTTTCTATATCTACTTGTCGTGCATCGTCCTACCAAACTTACTGAGAAAAAAAAAAGTTTTTCTGATTTTGATTGGATTTGAAAGATACAGATGAACTATGTGTCAATGCCACACAGTGATACAGTAGAGAAAGAGTCTGACTTACTATGGGTTTAATATTGAAATCATGCTTCTCTCTGTCTCCTTGTGCAAAGAATTCTTTGGCAACAAGGTCTGCGATCTGTGGAGAGCAAGGTAAGGTGAGGAGAGGTGTATGTGTGTGAGAATGTGTGTGTGTGTGTGTGAGAGAGAGATAGAGAGCCATATGTTTGTTTACCTTCCTCTGAACAGGCCAGGGCTTTGCAATGGCACATACATCACTAGCTGTCATCAGCATGGACCTGTGACACACAAACACACCCGTACACAAACACAATATAATGAGGAGCTGAAGACGGGTCATATTTTATCTTAGAATATTACAAGCCTATTGTTTAACTTCCTGTATGTTGTGATAAACTGATGAGACTCCTCACCTGAGCAAGGCTCTGTGCTTCTCGTTTTCCCAACACACCCCGCCTGTCCTGGATAGGGCAAAGAACTCCGCTCTCCTCCTGATACAGCCAATGAACACAGACGTCAGAGGAGACCAGCAGAACACACACGTTCAAACTCAACACAAAGTAGAAACACAAGTCAGACTACCGCGTCCGACAATGGACAGTGCGACAGCAGGTAGGGGTAGCAGCAGAGGAACGTACTCGACAAAGACGGCCAGGTCAGTAGCCAGGATGGCCCCCTGGATCATGGCCAGCAGTGCCTGGTAGTCCTCCTGGGAGACGCCACTCAAGATCTGGCTGCCCTGAGGGGTGGAGAGGGAGGGAAGTGTGTTACATCAATGGAGGAGAGAATTCATAATGACTTTAGATGGATGGAATAGAAGGATGAATAGATGATGGATGGACTAATGTGTGCATAGACATGTGGACCACACAGGAGAAATGATTCATCATTGGTATATGTTAATCATAATCACTAGATCAAGTATTACCTTATCCCCCCCAAAATATTATTCATATATTGTTGTACTACCACACTGATTGGTATTGCTTTTATTTCAGTCTTGTAGGTACAGGTATGTAAAACCTTTTATCCAATGTGTGTTTCCCATGTTCAGCACGGCATGCATCTGTCATTTAACATACTGTATATAATCCATCAAAAAAGATGGAAGACAAATACATTTGATGTAAGAGGTCTCACCGGGTTGTTGAGGATGAACAGACAGAGGGCGTAGTGGTGGTGCTCCAGGAACGAGTGACCGTACAGCTGAGCAATAGGCTCCTGGCTCCTGAAAGCCAAACAGATGGAGGGATGGAGAGACTAAGAGACGAAAGTGACAGATGAGGAGATATGCACTGGAAAGAGAGAACAAGAGGTAGAGACAAAGTTGGAGGCGTACTTCTCGATGTAGGAGTTGCCCACTCCTCGATGGTCTAGGTCATGATTTAGAGTAGCTATCATCAGGGCTAGAACCTCCAAGCGAGAGAAGTTCGCCTGGACGCAGAGAGAACAAGAGGAGAGGCAAAGATAGTTACAATGACTGAATTGCATATTCAAAAGGTAATCGAAGGAAGATGGCCATAGCGCGTATTGCAGGATGCTGCTGTGGGTCGCAGACTCATTTCCAACAGTAAACTTTGACCCTCATCCCCTCTGACCTGAAGCTTCTCCGTGGCCATGAGCATAGCGAACATACACTGGGCAGTGCTCAGGCCATGGCTCCAGTTGTGATAGGGCACGCTGGTGCGGTAACACCGCCTCACGCTCAGCACCCACTGACACAGGTGCTGAACAGGAGGGAGGGGAGCAGAGGGGGGGAGAAGGAGAGAGAGAGACAGAGAGAATGTGAGACATCAAATGGAAATAGATAACGGCATCAAATGAGTAGCGAAGAGATGACAAAAAACTCAAAACAATATGTTACACCTGAGGGAAGATAGCCATACCTTGTAGTCAATATTGAAGTCCTGGACTAGATTAAGGTCTAGGAACATTCGTACAGTGGCCTGTGTGGTGTCAGCGTCTGATAGGCCAAAATCTGTGAAGCTGAACTCCAGAATGCGCAGTGATGCGGCAGAAGGGATGGACGCTTTCTGAAGGAAGACAGCGAGAAAAGAGATTTAAACACACCTGAAAAATATAAGCAGTAAAAAAGGAACTATGACAAACAAGCCCTTCCTCTCCCACAGGGGGAAGTGTAGCTTTAAAGGAGGCAAAAAGAACCTGATGTGATCTTTGTGGTGTCAGTGATCTGGACAGATTAGAGTCACTGGAACTGAGGAGGTATTGAGTAAAATACAACCCAGAGGCACCGTTCATGCTCACCAGTTTAGATCTTGTAAGCGGATGACCTCACTGTATAGATCAGAGTGAGAACATGAAGGGAGAACGAGTTGGATGGAGACCGCTGTCCTGAGATGACTAGATCTGTCGTTCGCATTGGTAGCGAGGGGTATTTGCTCTATGGAACTATAGCACGATCTTTGGAACACCTGACGCATATTGTAGCAAAGGACTCTCGCATGGATGTAGATAAGGCTGACTATGGTAGAGGCTCAGCAACCTATAGCTGGGGGAAAACAACACAAGACCACACACACACATACACAACCGCACAACGGCACGCACACAACTCTAACCTAACCGCTCA
Source organism: Plecoglossus altivelis (assembly GCA_036571765.1). Lineage (NCBI taxonomy): Eukaryota > Metazoa > Chordata > Actinopteri > Osmeriformes > Plecoglossidae > Plecoglossus > Plecoglossus altivelis. The sequence goes on from BROE01000012.1 coordinate 6,741,857, forward strand.
CACAGCCACACAAACTCAAACACAACGCAGCACACCACACACACACACACCACACCACACGAAACCTACAAATACCAGACGCGGTTCTGAAGTACTCGCGCGCGTAAACCTGACAACCTCTCTTCGTTGACACGAGAGGGTAGGGCCGTTCACGGTTTTCCTTGTGACGAACTATGTCACTTCATTGCCCGTTATAGGAACACGGAATTGTGGTCAGTTGTGTTGCTTATGTGTGGGAGTGCTCCTTCTCTCTACTCTTCCTTCATAGAGAGATAATGACCTTTCTCTCCTCTCCAGCCTGGCCTCTCAGTCTGTTATGCTCTTGTGGCGCTCAGTGAGCTTTCGCGCTCTGCACATGTAGAGCCCAGCTAGCACGTTACATCCAGAATCACATCCTCGCTCCATCGGTTAGTGCTGTCGCTGCCTATCCTTACTCACATGCGTTGGAAGGGCCCTCTCGGTCTCCACAAGGCATACACCTGCTGTCTTTCTCGTCCATCAGCTGGCAAACCGCTGACGACTTAGAATGGTTATAGAAACGGAGGTTAGAGAGGAACATTGACAGTCTCAACCAGCTCTCATACATCGGACAACCTTCTAACCTCTATCACACTCCGGCAACGGCTCTAACTATCGACCAAAAGATCGACAGCACTGCATTTCACCAGATAGTATATTTTATCAGAGTAGAGACGCGAGTGATCGCACGTGAATGGAGAAGTGTACACCGCAGATCAAGACACGCACTGCGCAGGGTGTTGGTCTTTTTGTGCCGAACACTGTATCACGGCGCATACAACAGCTTCATCTATATCTCGGGCTTGCTATTACCTAGTCAGCAACACTGCCAAACAGTTCATCTTATTGGGCTTCTATAGCCAGCAACACTGCCTAACAGATCATTTTAGTGGGTGTCTAAAGTCAGCAACACTGCCTAACAGTTCATTTTAGTGGGCGTCTATAGCCAGCAACACTGCCTAACAGTTCATTTTAGTGGGCGTCTATAGCCAGCAACACTGCCTAACAGTTCATCTTAGTGGGCATTAGTGGGCATCTATAGCCAGCAACACTGCCGTAGAGATCATCTCAGGTGGTTTGTTGAACCAGCAGCCCTGCCTAAGCGATCATCTTAGAGAGTTTGTACAGCCAGCAGCACTGCTCATTAGGGTTAGGTCCTCATCTAAGACTCTTAGGACCTCTGCCAGTGAGTGTAAGCTTTTCGCTTTTAGGTAATCCCCCTGTATCTTTAACACTGGACCAGGACCAGGCCCAGGCTTTCTCGAATGTGATCAGAGATTGGTAGAGTGCAGGATCCCCTGGCCTTCAAGGCAGAGGTGAGGTTTTAGGTTATAAAGCGTTTGTGTCAATTAGTGTGTTCCTGAGTAATCTAATGGGCAAGCACATGATGCTACATGACGCACCTGCTCCACAAAAACGGCTGCTAAATATTCGGTAGCAGGTTTCTAGAACAGGTGACATACCGATGACATCATGCGTCTTGCTGTTTCTGATTGGGCAGCAGATAAGAGTCCTCACAGGGTCCTGAGTGACATCGTAAATGTTGAGCGTCTCCATGGAACTCAGAACTTTGAGGGCAGGAGCTGAATCTACCTCGGTCGGGTCGCACTCCCTAAAACAACAACATTCAATTCAGTATTTACAGGTTGAATGTAGAAGATGTGTGATGCGATAGGACATAAGTTCTGGAACCTTCTGAAGATCTGAAAAGTTGGTCCCAGCTCCTCACATTCCATCTGAACGACATGGGAGAAGGAATCCTGGGAAAAATGACAAGAGGTGTACATTTAGACATACACTGATTCCTTAGTTTGCCAAACCTCGTCAAAGCAGCAATTTAACATGCTTTAGTCTGCATATCCTTCGCCACAATGCAAGGCAGGATGTGACAGTGAAGGAGAGTTTTACCGTGCATCCCTCCTTAGTGATGAAGAAGGTGCAGTACTGAGCATGTGTGAAAGGAAGGATAATGGCGGCCATTTTCGCTAAAAGCGCCTCCAGGGAACGCGGCTCTTCTGAAACCAGACGGGCTAGGTCCATCAGGACCTGTAGGACACACATGCACACGCCATTTACCAAAAATTCACTTCATCGAGACGATAACAATAGAAGTGCAGTGAGGTCTGTGTGAAAGGAGAACGCTACCTGGCTTCGCCTTGCTTCCTGTCTGGAGCTCTCATACAGCTGGGCGTTGTCCAGAACCATCCCCAGCAAACCCATATGATTGGACAGGATCTAAAACAACAAACATGACCATGCATCTCTGACCATGACTGTATCAGGTGGACTGTGTGCAGCTTAACCACAGACGTCTCTCACCTTCTCATCCAGGTCAGTGAATAGACAGCAGGATCCAGGTCCACCGCTCTTCTTGTTGATAACCAGAGCTGCCCCTACAACCTGCACACACATAGAAAAGTGAGCGAACAGCCACTTATAATCCATAAAATGGAACTGTGCAAATCTGGAGTCTGTTACTTGACCTCGTGTCTGTGGTTTTTGATGGGGACACACAGGACACTCTTCAGTCTGTAAGCAGGCGTCTGATCCATGTGAACACTGAACCTGGGGTCCTGAGAGTGCAAACGGAGATACAACATCAGTCACCTTGTGACCAGTACCACGTCCGTCACCTCCCTTCACCTCTCCTCCCCCCATCCTCCTCTTCCTCTTGCACGCTTGTGTCTGCTTTTGAACCCTGAGATCAGGCCATGAACCGAGGTCATGAAAAATAACACACACACAAACATAAATACCAGGGATTATGTCACAGTCTGGCTCCTGGCACTGCAGGAGGCTTGATCCCTAATCGCAGATGGACAGAGGGTTGAAGCTCTTCTTTAGGGAGCAAGTGTGTGTGTGTGTGTGTGTGTGTGTGTGTGTGTGTGTGTGTGTGTGTGCGTGCGTGCGTGCGTGCGTGCATGTGTCCTGAAAAAGACAGGTGTCTGTGAGTGAATCAGAATAACCTCTGTGAGCTCTTCTAACAACCACAGGATGAAATGTCCATGGGATATTACGTCTTTACAGGATTAGGGGAATCCCTTGCCACCATGACTGCTGATGCATTATACAATGCTGTCTAATGCAAGACTCCCCTTCCTCCCTGCTCCACTACTCCTATAGATATCTAAAAGGATTATCTTTCAATTCTATCATAAAGTGAGTTTTAAAAGAAATTCCATTCTGACTTTAAATCACTTACTGAGTATGATAGCGGAATTGTACCCCATAAGTATCAGGGAGAGAACCTAAAAGCATAATACCTCATAAGCGTCCCTGATGTTCAACGGAAATCCTGTGGCCACCACATATCCCATCATGCCTTTGACCAGTTCCAGGTGGGCTTGGCTTCTTGAGGAATCCCCCTTCCTGGACCCCTTGACTGGCAAGGAGACCACCACCTCCAGGCCTCTTCCTCCATTCTGATCCGTCCGGACGAGAGATAGCCAGCAGCATTCTGCTGTCACCACCTCCCCAGCGTGCAGCAGGGCACGCCGGCAGAGCTCTGTCACAGAGCCCATCATGCTGAGGCCTCCACCCAGGAGCCCCATCATCCACCCACAGCCCTCACCTTGTCCACAGGGCCCAGTCCTCCTTGCAGAGTGGGGGGAGTGAGGTGTCCTGGGGGAACGACTGCCAGAGGGGGTGAAGGTCTGTGGCGTGGGTCTTGAGTGATTGGAGGTCCACAGAGAGGGCCTGGACAGGGGGTAGGAGTCCCTGCGCTGACCCAGGAGGAGCGTGTGGGTGTGGGGATTAGAACAGGGAGTCCTGTGACCCTCTCTTGAGGAGTGAGAGGACAGGGCCATCTCCACCATTCTGCTGCTCAGCATGTCCCTGATCACAGAGAACCAAATGAGAGTCAACATGATATACTAACATGTATATAGTAAATGTAGCTATTATGAAGTATGTTTAACTTCATGGATGGGATAGGATGAACGTTTTATAATGCATCTTCAAATGTAACCTACTCACTGCAAGACACACTCAATTTGAATCACAAACGACTAGACTTTGATCTACAAATGACTACATGCTTTGGAAATAGGATAGCTTACTCCGAAGTTCTGCGTAAATAGGATCTTGCAAAGTCAGAGTGGTCATCTAACCAAGCCTCTACTTGATCGCTCTCCACTCCCTTCCCGAAACCCCAGCGATGCGTCCTGGATCGGGGGCTCCACAGTGGCGAGAAAAACCAACCAGCGCTGGTCACTACGGGCTGGTCTTTTTCAGGTATTTGACCGGACGACCGGTCTCTCCCCGACCTGGAAATTCCGCGGGGACTTTCTCCATCCGCTGCCGCCATAGATTCCAAAGCTTCCGAGTGAAGGCAGGGCATCCCGTCGCTCAAGTACCGCACAAACAAGTCTACCAAACTCAGTTTGGACAGGAGTAAAAACAACCTGTATAAATGGTAGCTGATAGACATGAGATGAGGAGACGGAGCTATAGTCACGGTCTCTCCCACCTCCCAGTGAGTAGAATGTGTCAACTATTGCGTAAAGGTAATCTTAAACCTTGATTTAGCTGGCCTGGCATGGCCTACTGTTTTATTCTGTTCATTCAGGGAACGGATTAGAGGCCAATCGGACTATAAACGGTGTGGCTAAAACGACGCCTCAAAACTATCTTGCACAGAATATAATAGATTTTTGTCGGGGAAGGGTCTTGTGAGTAATTGTTGCTATAATTATCAATTCAACATACAATATGCAAAGCATTATGGATTAATTAGACCTACCTATTTTTATACTTCACACCTTACGGACAGACAATCCTTAAAATGACAAACCATGGTCACCCTGTAGGTGATACCTAAACCATGTACATTCGTCGCACTCAAAGCGCAGTAAAATGTAAAAGTCATCTTAATTTACAATAGAATTAAGAAGAGACACGTTCAAATTAACAATTAAAACCTTTGCTACCAATGTAATTTTAGTTTACACAACGTAAAAGGACAAATTTGAGAGATTATAAAATTTGCAGTGGCCTCTTAAATTAGACTATTGTGTTCCTTACTCGAAATGGTCCCTCTCAACATTATTAAAAAGCGTAAAAAGTGCAGTGATCTGCAGATTTTTCCACATCTATATAGTCACACTGTATTTACTATACAGTGTGCTATCAGTGTGTACTATATCACATCCCACACGTTCCACAGAAATGGTGGCCAGCCCTCTCTAGTTGAACTTGTACTTGTAGACACAACAGTGTGTAATTAATAAAAGGTTGTTTGTGAGTCGTCCCTTAGGAATCAATATCTTAACCGTTCCATAAATCATACTAAATTGCTGAAATTGCTGAAATCTCCTGATACAACAATACTAACTAACCCTACCCTAATATATGGATCTTTAACAGGTTACCAGATAAGTATTTATCAGATTTTCTGATATGGTATATTATACTTTGTCTTCATGTATGTTGTTGGTGTAACTGTATCACAGCTCCCTCTTCTGGCCTTTTCTATCTCGTCACCTGCAGTGGGTGGGGCTCAGACACCACAGCTGGTCTCTGATTGGTCAGAGTGAGAGGAGGCTGCCATGACACAGTAAATGCTGCACAGATCCCCAGCATCAGCAGACAACCGACTGGCTTTCTCTTATTTCTCTTTCCCTCTCTCCCTCTCTCTCTTTTTCTACCTTTTGCTTATCCCTTTCTCCCCTTCACTCCAGCTCTCTCTCAATCTCTCTCTCTCTTTCTCCACACACACTCTCACATACCGCAGTAGAGGACACACAGTGACAGCGAGCAGGCAGACAGGCTGAGGTGTGCCAATGCTCCTTCTCTGCCTCTCGTAGAAGACAAGACCATCACGCTGTCAGCTTTTTACATGAAGGACTACCCTACGCAAATGCACCTTGGGACCGGTTGTTGCTGAGCAGGAGACACCGCAGAGCAGAGGAGATCACACACACACACACACGCTGGGGCTGGCGCTGCACCCCCGGGTTGGATAAGGACTGCTTCTCTCCGTCTCGCTTCTCTTTATCACTCTCTCACAGACAGACGAGAGCCTGTCACCTGCTTCTTGTAGGGGGCTGATCTAGTGAAGATTTTGTGCTGGTGTGTGTGCATAAGGAAGTTGCGTGTGTTTTAGGGTGTTTGTGTGTGTGATTACGCCAGAGGTCACACCTCCTGCATACAGTAGGTGTGTGTCGGAGATCCGCTACTTCCCTTTGTCTTCGTCAGCATCTCTCTCCTCCCGACCATCTCTCCATTACCCTCTCCCTCCCTTTCCCACCTTGCTCGTCTCTGCCTCGCTCTCCTCTCCATCCCCCCTCTCCCTTTCTCTTCCAATCCTGCGGCCTTCCTTCCGGGCTGCCTGTTTTCCCATGATGCCCTGCTCCAGGCTGCTCCGCTAGGCCGCGGCAGCATGGGCGGAACCTGGGAGAGGAGCGAGAGTACGGATTGGACCGTTCCCTTCAGGGCGGGTGCGTGGGCGGGTTACCCCTCAGCTTCAGATGGGCGAGGACGCTGAGAGCTCCAAGATCAACCACAGCTTCCTCAGAGACTACGTCACTGAAGGTACTGCACGAACACACGCACACACATGTAGAAACACACCTGACCACTATGCTAGCTCAATATGTGTGCATGATTTAGTCCTAAATTCTCCCGTCCTCTCCATCTGTCTGTATTTGGAGCAGAGGATGTTACCACTGCGTTGTTGAAAGTAATACTTAGTTTTCATCTTTCCTGATACTGTCCTTGCTTTATCTTACCCCTGGCCGTCCCTTTTTTTCTAACTCTCCCACTCTTACTCCCCTACTCCCTCTCTCATCCCTTTATATCTCTCCCTCATTCCTCTCCCTCATCCCCATTTGCGTCCCTCACTCCGTCGCCATCCTTCTCTTTCTTCCACCTGCATCCTTCTCTCTGCATAATCTTTCTCTTTCCTTCTTTTCCCTGCTCCTCCTTTTCCCTCTGCCCCCTCCAGCTGATGTCATCTCTACGGTGGAATTCAACCAGACCGGCCACCTGCTGGCCACAGGGGACAAGGGAGGCCGAGTGGTCATCTTCCAGAGGGAGACAGAGGTAGGAAGGATGGGAGGGAGGGAGGGAGGGAAAGAGAAAGGGTGGAAGGAGGTAAAGAGACCGATGAAGAGAGGGAGAGAGGGATGGAAACATAGAGGGCAGGAAGAAGTACAGGAGAGATGGGGGAGGGTGGAGAAGAGACAGTGAGATAGAGAAATAGAGAGAGGGAGAGTAAGGGGGAGTTTTGAGGGATGTAAAGAGACAGAGGGAGAAAGAGAAAAAGAGAGGGGGTGGGGAGATCTCTTTTGCTCTGCTTTCTTCATGCCCATGGGTTGACTGAATTTTAAAAGGGTACAACTATCATCCCTGTGAAAGAGGGCTGATCTTTTCTGTCTCCCCATTTCCAGTCTAAAGGGGAGGCTGAGGACATAGGGGAGGCAGGGGGGGAGTCGGGGGAGTACAATGTCTACAGCACATTCCAGAGCCACGAACCAGACTTTGACTACCTGAAGAGTCTAGAGATCGAGGAGAAGATCAACAAGATCCGCTGGCTCCCCCAACAGAATGCTGCCCACTTCCTCCTCTCCACTAATGGTGAGGAAACACAATACCCATAATGCTGCCTGGCAACAGAGCAAAATCGACTTCCTCCTATGACCTATCTGGAGCTCAGTTTCAATACTCTGATGAGTGCGTCCTTCCTCCCGTATTTAAGATACTTGTCTTGTCTAACATGAAAGGATCGGTGATAGCAGAACAGTCTTCACCATCCATTCATAGATCTAAGGTGTTCAGATGTTCTCTCAGGAGCCTGGAGACATGCTGGTCCAGGATGTGTTCATCAGTTCCTCTGACCTCGTTCCCCTGTGAGACAGATAAGACCATCAAGCTATGGAAAGTGAGCGAGAGAGACAAGCGTCCTGAGGGATACAACCTGAAAGATGAGGAGGGCAGGATCAAGGACATTTCCACTGTCACCTCACTGCAGGTGGGAGCAAACACGCACACACTCAAACACTCATGCAGGGATACACACACCCACACACACACTCACACACAACAAAGCACCCCAAATATCCCTGTCAGTCCCTTACCTCCCTTACTCATTCCATCCATCCATCCGTTCGTCCCTCCATAAATCTATCCATGCCTCCATCTGTCCCTCCATCCCCTCATCCATCCATCCATTGATCCATCCATCCTTCTCTCGATCCCAGGTGCCGGTGCTGAGGCCCACAGACCTGATGGTAGAGGTTCGTCCCAGACGAGTGTTCTCCAACGGACACACCTACCACGTCAACTCCATCTCAGTGAACAGCGATGGAGAGACCTACCTGTCCGCTGATGACCTGCGCATCAACATGTGGCATCTGGGGATCACCGACCGCAGCTTCAGTATCCTTCCCGCCTGGCCGAGCACTCACGCATGCAAACACACATACGCACACGCAATAAGGAAGGCACACACCCACACAAACGCTCAGAGGTGCACAAACACATTTGGCAGAGTGGAGCTGTGTACCAGGGACCAGGCCCGGGAGGAGAGCGCCCGATAAGCCTCTCCTGCTAGTTCCTTTCTGAACAGGAAGCTGACCTAGAAAGGCTGAGCACCAGCCGTGGAAGGGAGTTTAAATAATTTACTCACAGCACACTCTCTCCTCTAAACCACACAGGACCCACTGCATATAGCCATGTGAATCATGTGTGTGTGTGTGAGAGAGAGAGGGAGAGTTAGTGCTCATGATTAAACAAAACAGATTAAGAGCAGAAAAGCAGCCCACCCAACTCTCATCACTCCCCCTAACCCCTCCCTCTATACCTCCATCAGTCCCCCTAACCCCTCCCTCTGTCCCTCCATCACTCCCCCTAACCCCTCCCTCTGTCCCTCCATCACTCCCCCTAACCCCTCCCTCTGTCCCTCCATCACTCCCCCTAACCCCTCCATCCGAGTGACTGTTTCAGTTCTCCCTGACCACCCCTCCCTCAGATATTGTGGACATAAAGCCGGCCAACATGGAGGAGCTGACAGAGGTGATCACGTCTGCAGAGTTCCACCCGCAGCACTGCCACCTGTTCGTCTACAGTAGCAGCAAGGGCACCCTAAGGCTATGTGACATGAGGGCCGCTGCCCTCTGTGACAGACACACCAAACGTGAGGGGGAACCCAGTACAGTCAAAAACACACAGTCCATCACTAACGTGTAACACCGTACACTCACAGAACACACACAGGGTCACCTGAATCCATATATGTGCCTTTGTGGAAATATGGCGTTTATTTATATGTATATGTCTGTATCTCTGTCTCTCTTTAGTGTTTGAGGAGCCGGAGGACCCTGGAAGCCGCTCATTCTTCTCTGAGATCATCTCCTCGGTATCAGACGTGAAGTTCAGCCACAGCGGGAGATACCTGCTCACCAGAGACTACCTCACCACCAAGGTGTGGGACCTGCATATGGAGAAGGGTCCTGTGGAGACCTACCAGGTGACACCATGAACCTTAACACATGTAGTGGAACACAATGTTCTTCCTGTGGTCAACTGTGAGAGAGAGGAAAAGCTATCCCTAGAATCTAAACGCAAAAAATGTGAAATGCAGTTATTGACTGCGACAGGAAGCTGTCATCACGACATAGTGAAAATGTGGCGTACATCAATTTCTAAATTTCTGTGTTTCCCTCTTTCTCCCTCTCCGCCTCTCACCTACCCTCACTCCATTCCCTCGTTCCCCCCTCCCTCTCCCTCTCCTCGGCAGGTGCACGAATACCTGAGGAGCAAGCTGTGTTCGCTGTATGAGAACGACTGCATCTTTGACAAGTTTGAGTGTGTCTGGAACAGCTCAGACAGGTAGGGTGCGTGGGCGATGTGTTGTAGCGTGTGATTATGTGTGTGTGTGTGTGTGTGTGAACAGTTTATGTGACAGGTCAGTTTCCCTCTATACTCTGCTTGGCATTTCTCTGACATTTCAATCAATTCCACTAAGTGGCTGCGCACACCTCAAATCCATTTTTTTCCCTTCTCACTCTACAATCCTCTCCATCCCTTCCATCAACTGTCCTCTTCCTCCCTCACTGCCTTCAATCCTCCACTTTACTGTTGCCTTCTTTTCTTCTGTTCTCTCCTCTTAACCACCCTCAACCTCTTCTAACCTCTCTTTTGATCTTTTCTCTCCTCCCCTCCATCTTTTCTCCTGACCTCCCCCTCTCTCCTCTCCTCCACTCCCTCTCCTCTCCTCAGCGTGATCATGACGGGGGCGTACAACAGCTTCTTCCGGATGTTCGACAGGGAGACAGGGAAGGGTGTGACCCTGGAGGCGTGGCGGGAGACCAGCAAACCTCGAGCCGTGCTACGCACAAGGCGCGTCTATACGGGCGGCAAGCGTCGCCGTGGCGACGTGGGCGTGGACAGCCTGGACTTCACCAAGAAGATCCTCCACATGGCCTGGCACCCAGCGGAGAACATCATTGCCATAGCAGCCACCAACAACCTCTACATATTCCAGGACAGGGTCAACCCTGAGACTCACGGACAGTGACACACACGCTGACACACAAATGTCAACCTCGTTTCCTGGACCACACATGCTACAGTCACAGAGGAATCTCTGAACTCTTTGCCACGGTTCACATTTCTTGTGGAAGATCTATACGTTTGACGGGATCTGATTGGGTGACATGGAAGTACAGAGACCCAGAATCTCTTCCCAGTCGTCAGGGCAGCAATGTCTCACCAGAGTCCAACAGCTCTCCAGATGCGAGCCCATCACTCACCGTGTAGCACTCTACTCACGTATTCACCCGTACCAGATTCACAACAAGGTGGAATCTGTCACTAGGAGGCCTGACTCAACTGCCGTCACTTACAAGCAGCCAAAATCAACCATGTACAACTCCTCCACAGTGTGTGGAGCTGAACAACAGCTGCACTTTCTTTCACCGCAGACAGTAGTGTGAATGTTGTCTTACTGTTTACCGGTTAAGGATGGATACGTTCCGGTAACATCATAACGTGCGGGTGAGCTTGCCCGGTCCACTCACGTGGAACGGCTCTCCTTGAGAAATGCAAAGATGACCTTTGAGGGTTTGACCTGGAAGTAATTGCACTCACGCAATGTGGTCTCACTGTCCCATACACGAGCTTCCTTTACTTATCAACTCTTATACTTGATGTTGTATACACACTCCATATTACATTATCTGTATATACCCATGTCTGTCACTGTTTCTAATCTAAACACTGTTCTTGTCAATCAACACAGTATGTAGTGTTAGCCCAAAACTGAAGAAGAGTTTTGATAAGTTTAGAAGCCGAGTTTTATCTAGTCTGAGAAACAGACTTCCTTAAAGGGCTGTTAGATGATCCCTGTGGAAGTATATTTCCAGAGCCTTTCATATTTCTGTCAAATGACTTTGTTTCTCCTTATTCTGTTTACCTCCCCGTCCTTAGTTCTGCCGATCCCTCCTCTTCTCACCCTCTTCTATCTCAATGACACTGTCATAGTAGGAGTTCCTCTCCCTGTATATCAGACGCTTCTTCACTGTAGAACAAGGATCGCATCTCCATGCTACCACACCATAGTTGATTACAGAAACTGTGTTGTAATGCCAGGGCTAAGACCTCACCACCGCACACAGGCAGGGGTGACCATGAGTCTCATCAACCTGACAAACCAACACGCTCGTTAAGGTGCATTCGCTTCGCAGTTTGCCCTAATGGAAACTATTGTTGTCTGACATTGATGGTTTTGACAATGACGGTATGTCCAATGTTCCATGCAATACATGTACTTGACAGTAGTTGCATATAGTATTTGGCCTGGGTCTCTTAAACATCATCCAGATGACACGAGAGATCTCAGACCAAAGCACTGCATGATGGTAAACACAAGAAAATGATTTCCATAGCAACAGGCAAGGAGGAGGGGCATCACCACATCACGCATCCCTCTCCTCTAATCAAAACGCAGCAGCAGTCCTGCCTCCAGATCCATCCTAGCCACACAGAGGACCAGTACAGTGTTAGTTCTGTGCCCAGGAACACAGTACAGTAGCATGTTTGCCCTTATCCATTGTTCTTAGCCTGTATATCTAAACAACTTCAAAAAAAAGACTTTAAGAACTAACAAGAAGACTATTCTAATCTGAAGACAGACTCAAAAATTTGAACCTGAAATGACACGAATGAAGGAATGTGAATAAATAAGAGAAACTAAACTGAAGGAGTGACTGGGACTTGTCTGCTGTGGTTTGTTGAATCAGTTATTTCTTTATTTACTTATTTGCAGGGGGAAAACACGTTCATTGAAACAGGTGTGTTTACTGGGCATGTGAGGGCCTTGAGATCAACAGTACACACAGATACTTGCATTTCTGGGGCAGTCAAGTCACACCTTCGATATGTGACATCATCAATGAAAGACAAATTATTGATGAAAGCAAAGCCATGCCATGATCAAGTATTTCACGACTGTTATCAGCAATACATACAATTCGAATTTATTGATGAGAGAGAGCGCAAGATGTTATTTAAGCCGTGACCAAGCAAAATAAGAGCCATCAAGTAAGTGAAATGTAGGCAACTACAAAGTTAGCATGCTAGGCTAACTGAGCTCCCTCCGAATGCGATGGAATGAGTAGACACATTGTGTTGATAGATTGTCCTATCAACAGCGCAGCAACTGCTTGATGCAGTCAGGGCATCAATAATGCAGACAGAGAGCAGGGAGTGGACATTAGGATGTGTAGAGGCCAGAGAACCGCAAGAGGGGAAGCCAGCCCCTGACCTCTGCTCGATGTAGCTGACATGACTGAGACTGAAGGCCATGCCTCAGAAGGTCGTGAGAGACTGTACAGTGTGTTTCGGGGCCATAATGAAGCTGCAGTTTGGAGCTGCTGGCTGTGTGAAACGCCACACCAGCGTAAGGGACACCACTGCTGCCTGTTAGAACAGGTTTGTGGTGTGACCAAATATAGAACTGGAACATTTTCAAAGCATTCAGTTCTCGAGACAGCCTTATTCTGGTCGGTAGAATGGTGTCGTGTGTGTGTTACTGTGCTTACTGACATGAGCCAGTATGACAGCAAAAGAGACAAAGAAAAAATAAAACCGTTTTGTTCAAATGAAATTCTTCTTTTAAAGTACCACACACAGGCCACTGCAAATAAATACTTCACATTTGTACTATACAAGTACACCCACGCATAGCGCCCAGACACACACATTTGCTCATACACATGCAGTACATTAGTTTAAAAGGCAACATACAACACAATTGTTTGCCCAATTTGTAACAACACCATTGTAAACACATGCAAAAGCATGTTATTCCACCTAAACAAAAACAGTTTCTTCAGTTTGCAGCATAAAATGTCTTGTGCTCAAAAGGACACCCTCTGTAAACAGTGTTGTGTGTGACCACGGTAACATGCTAGCCACCCTAAGAGACAAAATAAAGAGAAAAGAAAACCAAATACAATCGATCTCTCTCTCTTTCGCTCCCTCTGTCTTCATCACATGGCTTATTCTCTCTTAAAGCTGTCACACGTTGATCCTGGCCGATAGGAAGGGCGAGAAGAAGAAGTCAAAGGCAAACTTCATGGCGCGCAACGTGGTGCGTCTCCAGTCACGCTCAATCTTCACCTGGCGTCCCTCGGGCAGTAGTGTGGACATGCAGTCCAGGCAGTTGATGGCCTTTAGCTCGAAAGCTGGGACGCGACCCCCCAGACTGCCCTCCAGCTTGGTGCTAAACTCCACTGTGCTCCCTGGGTCCAAGTTCAGCAGGACCTGCCTGAACTCGTGGCTGGCCATGAGGACAATGTCCCGGGATGGGTCGGCAGCGACGCCCCCTTCCTGGAGCATGCCCACCGTCACCTGGAAGCGGTGGCTGTCAAAGCGCTTCACGTGGCAGCGGTGCTTGGCCAGCAGTTTGATCTGACACAGCTCCTCTTCTTCCTGCATGTGCAGCAGGATGCGGACGTCGATGGGCGGAGGGGAGGGCAACCCCGGGGGGTTTGCGTCGCTGTTTGCGCCGGTCGTGAAGTTAGCGAGGACGGAAGAGGCAGCGGACGTAGCATTCCTCTGCTCACATTTAGGATACTTCTCCCCATAGAGGCAGCGCAGCCAGTCCCCCATGAACACCGGCAGCATGTTGATGACAGACTGGGCTCCGTTCTCCGTCTCCGCGACGCTCACGTGCTTGAAGGTGCCCGTCCAGGTGACACGGTGCCCCTCCAGGTGCGAGCAGAACACCTGCGTCTGAGCCATGCCCTTTGTCTCCCAGGAAGGTGGGCCACACAGCTGCCCGTACTGTCTCCAGGTCAGCGTGGAGTTGTACACCTTGAGCCCTTCTGTGTGGTACACATACATCCAGCAGAAGAAGACCACAGTGCAGATGCAGGCCAGGATGAGCTTGACCACACCGCGGTGTGTCAGGGAGTGGAACACATCCAGGATGGAGAGGCTGAATCGAGTCCAGAGGCGCAGGGTGACGGGGATGGCGCACACTGCCAAGGTCACCAGCATCTTGGTAAGCTCCAGCTCCAGGAACCACTTGACCAGCTGGATGAACAGCAGGGCAGCCAGACCCACCGCCAACACAGGCAGGGCGAACAGGAACAGAAAGTAGGCCACGCAGGTGCGGATGAGACCCACAGGCGAGGAGTTCTGGAGGAGCACCACGGAGAACTCGCACCACATGAAGCATACCAGGTAGGGGACCAGGAAGCAGTAGGTTCCTCGGAACCCACGCATGCGAGCCATGCTGGGTGAGAGGAAGGTAGGCGAGGAAGAGGGAAAGGGTGACTCAGTATCACCAAAGTGACTCAGCATCACCTAAATTAAATACTAAGCCCAAATTCCTGAACAACATCCTACTGAATGGGCACAAGCATGACACTATCATAAACATCCTGCAGAGAATAACAGATGCACGGGGTGAAACCGTCCGTGTTTACCTGAAGAACAGGTAGAAGAGATACACATAGAGGACGCAGGGGAGGCTGAGCTTCAGCACCACCGACTCCCCTAGTGGCAGCGTGGCAAAGGTGCGGCCCAGTATGCGAGGCACCTCCATGGTCTCAGGGAGGACCCTGGTGAGCGCACACAGCGACGACGCCACCTGAAAGCCCAAAACAGATGACAATCAACTATAAAGCATGACCACGAAAAATAACCCTGCTGGCTGCTAGATGTTAGCTAAACGTGTACCCCCCCTCCCTCTCGTGACCTCTATGACGAGTGCCCGACGCGCGTAGGCGGCAGCGGAAGAGCTGAGGCTCATGTAGCTGACGGCGGTGAGGAAGATGGCGACGGTGGAGAGCTCGGAGCAGGGGATCCAACCCTTATCGGCTACTGGGAATGAGAAGATGACGAAGAAGACAGACAGGATGAAGTACAGGTACGGCTCCAGGTTGTTCCAGCCAAAGTTGGTCTCCGCCTGCTCCACATCCAGGCCCGGCTCGAAGCGGGTCAGCAGGTCTGTCAGGGCCCGGAAGTTCTCCCATGCCTGGGGGGAGGATGGTGAGAAAGAGGCAAGGGAAAGAAGGGGTGTTATCCGGAGACGTTCAGGCAGGGAGGGCGATGGCGATGGTGGCCACTGGCTGACCTTGCTGCTTTGGAAGACGCGCAGCGTGCAGATCACCATGGAGATGAAGGAGAGGTAAAACACAAGCAGGGGGATCACGAAGGCAAACAGGTCGATGGTGAGGTTGCTGATGATAAAGAAGAAGATCAGCGCGTTGACGTGGTGTGTGGGGATGATCGTGCTGAGCCATTGGACGCCCGCACGGGATGCCCAATCAATCAGGTGCTCCTTCATCTCCAGGATGGCATGGATAGGGTACTGTAAAACCTGAGAGAGGGTGAGAGTGAGGACAGGGAGGGGGAGGGATAGATGGATAAGGGGAGGAAGGAGGGAGAGAGAGTCGTCACTAATGTAACTGGATGTGATTGGTTGTGACGTTACATCAGCACTGTGTCTGGATGTGATGCCATGCAAGCATCGGGATTGGGTGTGATGCCATAAAAGGAGAAGTGATTGGATGTGGTGTCATACCAGGAGGTGGGATTTGATGTCCATGGCTCTCTTTATGGCTCCGCTGCCACTGTTGTCCAGCATCATGCTACCCCTGCCCATACCCCACACACCACTCCTCTTCCTGCCTTCAGGGGGCACCAGGCCTTTGTGATTCTGGTGGACACACACACATCATATGCTGTGTGATCAATTTAGCAAATGCTTTTGTAGAAGGTTAAACAAACATTGTTCACATAGAAAGAGCAGAAGAATATCAGTGCATAGTTCTAACAGTACTTTACTGGTTAGAGTCTGTTTGTTTAGTTAAAGGCCAGCCTTTCCCAGGCAAAATGCAAATGAACCGCATCTCAGCTGCCATACACTGTGTAACTAACACATCTCAACACACAGATACATAAAATGGCATTGATTCGATAGAATTCACTATCATGCTGTTCTGATCATCCATGATTACTGTTTTGTCACTCTGGGAAGCAGGGGTCATCTTCCTGGTGGTGTCCAGGCCAGCAGAGGGAGCGATGCCTTGGGCGTACTTCTTAGTGATCTCTACAAAGTCATCCAGGTCCACGTACTGGCCAGCTGGGAGGACACACGTGCACACACACACACACACACACACACACACACACACACACACACACACACACACACACACACACACACGTTATGCACATATACACATACACACAGGTCCATAGTAGGGAATGACACTTGGTAGAGACATGTGTGTCACACACGTACATTCACTGGTGACCATGCTCTCCAGAACTTTCTGTGTTTGGCCTGAAGTGGGAGGGACCCTGTGAGACAGGCCACCTGGTGGCAGAAGAAAAGAACAGCACTTTAAAATAGCAACGCATGTCAGTGTGTCTGTCTCCTCTCTTCTATTGTGTGTGACGATGCGTGTGAAAATGTGCCGTGTGACTGCGTCTGTGTGTGAGCACATGAGTGTGTGTGTGTGTGTGCAAATGACCTACCCTGGACAGAATTGACTTGGCCAACGTTCTCCAACATCTCAGACACAGCCACCTTCTCCTTTCTATCTGGGTTTAGCTTCCAGTACATCATCATAGCCGCCTTGCGCACTGCCTGCTCAAACTTACTCTCCGTGGAGAGTTTACGCACGGCCTCCTCATTCTCAGGGGTGATGCCTGGTGGAGGGAGGGGGGAGGGGGAGGGGAGGGGAATCACGGGCGCGACTATGGTAGAGAACCTCCAGTGTGGTCACACACGTACATCACTTGGTTGGACCGATGCTGTCACCGCGCAGGCTTTCGATTGCCTGGAAGGTGGAGGCCGGGCTGGTGAAGGACAGGGGCGCACCATGGGGTGGGCGGAGAGAAGAAAGACACGAGAAGGAATAATGGCGCAACTTTAAAATAGCACAACGCATGTAGTGGGTGTTTGTCTCCTCTCATTTATTGTGGTGTGACGAGCGTGTGAAAATGTTGGCCGTGTGATGGCGTCTGGTTGATGTGAGCACATGAGTGTGTCGTGCAAATGACCTACCGCCTGGAACAAGAATTGAACGTTGGCCAGCAACGTTCTCAACATCTCAGACACAGCACTTCTTCACTTTTCTATCTGGGTTTGCTAGTCAGTACAAAAAATATCATAGGCCCGCCTTGGTCGCACTGGGCTCTCAAACTTACTACTCTCCGCTGGAGAGTATAAGCGGCACGGCCCTCATCTCTCAGGGGTGATGCCCTTTGGTGGTAGGAGGGGGGCCAACGGCAGGGAGCACTGAGGGGAGGCGACAGGGGGGAGTGGGGAAGGGGGGGGATGAGACTGAGACAGGAAGTCTCAGGCATTATTGTTTAAAAATTGTCTCGCGATTCTTTCTTCTTATCTTTTCTCCTCGTCTCCTTCTCCACATCGCATAGAGTTCCACGCACTGAACACATGCAGCACCGAACTGGTACATTCGTAACAGACCAACATCATTCATACCACGCACACAGTCAGCAAATGTGCAACCACAGGGGGGATTTGAACCTAACCTGCACCTTCTGCTGCCGGATAACGCCTGACCACTAAGCTCGTCCCACCCTGATCTCTCTCCCTCCCTTTGTACCTTTCCTCTTTATCCAGCATCGCTGCAACATCCTGGCGGCTCCCTTCCGACCCTGCTTAGCGGCCAGCACCAGCCACTCAACTGCCAGGCGGTTATTAAGCTCCGCCTCCTTCTCTTCAGCTAGCTCCAGGTAGTGTTTAGCCAGCTGTAAAACAGCACACATTTGGACAGATTTGCTTTACAGTAGTTCAGGGATAATTCATAGCACAGCATGCCAGTATTGTACCTGTTCTATCCTGTTTCCAACTATAGTGTTGTTTTCTCTTCAGTATAGGAAGTATGGAAATCGCTCCCTTCGGTCTGCTCTGCTAAACTACAACACCCGTAATGCATCTTCACCTTGGCCAATAAAAGCTTAGTCATACTTCCTTCTCCAAAAAGCCAAACATGCATCAGGTGACTATAGTTTAAACTATATGTTTTTAACGTTCACTTTGCACAAATCCTATTCAACAAGCGTGTGTGTGTGTACGTGTGTGTGTGTGTTTGTGTGTGTGTGTGTGTGTGTGTGTGTACATGTGTTGGAGTGTGGTATGGGTGTCTGAAAGAGAGATGATGGGTGGGCAGTGTATAAGTATTTCTATAGTGGAAGTTCAAGTAACAGATTCAACAGCTAGGAATTTACCCTTTCAGAACTAGAGGGTCGTATTTGCTGCCTCAGCTCCTTAAGCATGTATGTGTGTGAGTGGGTCTGTGTGTAGTGACTTTAAAAGAGAATATGCATCAACCCAAGCTTCTGTCACCAACATTTGAGCCTCGAAACCATTAGTCTTTAAATGTTAGTAAGACGTGTGTGTGTTTTGTGTTTTCATGGGTTTCACACCTTACGAGTGCACAAAAACATGTACATAATTGCATGTGTGCGTGCTTGTGTGTGTGGGTGTGTGCATGTTATATTCAGAGCCTGGGCTCATCTTTCAGGTAGCTAAACATAGACACACACTCTTATGACCAGACAGAGCAGCCCTCCAGACATCACAATGTCGACTCTCTCCAGACTGTAGGACATGCGGACATGCCTCATCCAGCATTGTGTGCATGTGTGTGTTTTGGAGTCTGGTTTTGTGTGAGTAAGACAAAGGGGAGAGAGGGATGGAGAGAGAAAGAGACTCACATTAGTCTGTGCTCTGGCATCTCCAGCCTTGGCCCTCTCTTCAGTCTCTTCCAATGTCAGGTTTTCTTCCTGCTCACCATCTGGGAGAGGGGGGTCCAGGAAGGGTGGGTGAGTAGGGGAGGGAAGGACAAGAGGAGAAGTGGAGAGGACAGGAGGATAGAAGATGACCCACAGAGTATTCTGGACATTCTACCTCAACACATGAATTGTTATAATTATCTTTAGAGATACTTCCTAAATGTGCATTCCCTTCTTATTCTGTGGTTCTCTGTAGACTGGATAGATATGTGATCTTCTGTGAACTAGATCCTGTCGAAAGGTAATAAATATGAGGAAAACAAGCATGTCACAGTGCTTGTGTAACTGCTGTTATCTAATTTGTGTATATGAGCTATCCAGCAAAATAAATCTAGTTTACATGTCCTTTGATAATATAATCCCTTCTATGTCATAACATAATTTTGTTCCAGGGTATTTTTACAGAGCATCGTGACCCAGTGGTGATTTACTAACACGTTAGCAGTAAGCTATGAATGAACCCCTCTGACATATGTCTTGTAACATGAGCATAACGAGACGTGTTTTTGTGTATGTACATGTGTGTCTTGGTATGTTTGCCGGAGTGTGTGTGTGCGTCTTTCGTAGAATGCAGAGAGAACAGGTCAGGTCATGTTCTTTCCTTTTTTCATCGACACGCAACCTCTCTTTCGTTTGTGAGATTTCTCTCAAAACATCTTTTGTGACCCGTCACATTCGAAACTTCCAGCAGCTGTCAGCCTAATCTCTGTTCCTGCACCCTGCAAGTCTACAGCCTAACCATCCATCAACACTAACGGTGCTGTTCTGGAAACGTTCCCAAGCTTCCCCAATCACTATCAGATGTGATTCGAGTCCACGCACCTTCTAATCACAAGTTTTTGAGCAAGTAACTTCTCAATCGCTGCAACTTATCAGTGGTCAATACCATCTTTGACCAGTGACCAGTGTTTCACAGTAACTCATAGCGACTCAAGAGACACAGGAAAGTCCTTGATCAGCCTGTACCTTCATCGTCTGCTTGGCCCTCCTCTTCCTCTGCCTTCCTCAGCCTCTCTTGAATCAACACCCGCTTGGCCACAGCAGCAAACCTCTTCTGTTTGGGAGCAGCTGGAGGGCTGGGAGAGGCCAGAGAGGAGCTAGGAGCTTGAGATGAGCTGGAGGCTGGGGAGGAGGTGAGCGTAGAAGTTGATGCAGGTGTTGGGGTCAGAGGGGTGGAGGAAGTGACATGGGGAGGTGTGATAGGAGATGAGGAGGTGTCAGGGGAAGGGGGTTTAGGAGAGGAAGAGGTGACAGGGGGAGGTCTGTTAGGAGAGGAAGAGGTGGCAGAGACAGGGGATTTAGGAGAGGAGGAGGTGACAAGGGGAAGTGTGTTAGGAGAGAAGGAGGTGGCAGGGAGAGGTGTGCTAGGAGTGGAGGAGTTGACAGGGGAAGGGGATTTAGGAGAGGAGGAGGTGACAGGGGGAGATGTGTTAGGAGAGGAGGAGGTGGCAGGGAGAGGTGGTATAGGAGAAGAGGGGTTGGAAGGTGGAGGATGAGGAACATGGATGGATGAAATTGTGGACATTGAAGAAGGAGAAGTTCCGGTAGGGATGGAAGGCAGAGGAGAGGAGGCTGGAGCAGGAGTAGGTTTCAGAGGGTTGGAGGGTTTGGGGGGGACTGGGAGGGAGCAGGGCTCGGAGGCATGGAGGTTAGAGGGAATAATATGAGAGGATGTGGAGGAGAAGGCAAGAGGTCCATCCAGTGTGGAGAGAGGAGTTTTCAGGGTGATAGAGGTGGGGCAGGAGGGTGGAGGTGACAGGTCCTTTTCACCTTTAAACAACAAAACAACAACGTTACATTAACTTTGAACATAACCAGCAGTTTGCTGAGACCACAGTAAAAGTCATAAAAACAAAACACACCATCTTCTAACTGATCAGAGTCACCAGGGATATTTTGTCTCTTCAGCTCCCGTGACAAAAATCCTAGGTTAGCAACGTTACTCCCCTTACACACACACACACATACACACACACACATACAGTATATACAGACACACAAACACACACACATACATACACACACACACGCACACACACAAATCATCACTAGCAGGGGTGGAAAAAAGTGAAACCCTTAATTTGCAGGGGCCCTCTTTTGTGGGATAGTCATAGTAATAATAGTATTAGTGCGTTAGTGCAATTGTAAATAGTCTTATTCTGTAACTTTGCCAGAATTTCTTGCAGCAGCCGTGAACACGCTCATGTAGGTGTCTACAGTATACACTTAAACTGAGAAAACATCGGGTATAGACTGCAGTAATAACTTAGAAAACAAAATAAGATATTTTAAATAATGAAATTAAACGTGTTTCTTCTCCAGATTATACAAAATAACAATTCTGAAAAGTTATGTAAATCATCTGTAGCGCTAATTGCTATTTCATTTGGTTTTTAATCTGATTCGCAAAACTTTTAAATTTTGATTTAGGATTTTCAAAAGCAACTTACTCATTGCAAAAATATAAATGTTCCTTCAAGACATAAATTAAGTTCTTTGGAGATCCAGGGTTAGAATTATGAGCATTGCACCGGATCCGTGTCAGTACTTTCTAAGTAACCTAAGACATCGCACTGCCGCTGGACTTGCTCTCAAATGCGATATCAATGCCTAGCCAACCACACACGCCTACTACACTTGCACTGTCATAGGACGGTGTAAGTGTCTGTCCATTCTTACACACCTCCCATTGGTTCAAATCGGGGTGGATCTCAATGAGAAAGTTAAAGCCTCTGGCAAGGGACAGTAGTTCTTAGGTCGGAATGAACGTATCTATGTTGCTCGTTACTTTTCGGCAGTTTTTGTAAGACTTTCTAACAATGGGTCCACAGTTAAGACGAGTCTGCTGGTCCGTATAGTCCTTTAAGACCAAAACGCTGCTTCCGTCGGGTCTCTTACGCAGAAGGAAAAGGACACAATTTAAATAGATTATTGCAGTAGACTACATCTATGAGAGCTTAATCTGGTCTACCCACTCCGTCCCATATGCCACCACGCAGCGGGAAACTGTAAACCTTTCGGTGGTTGGCTTCTGGCAGCTTTCTTGCATAAACTGCCTAAAAATGCAGGTTCTGAACGACAACACATTTGTTTCCACTCCCACTCTCTCCATCTCCTTCTTTCAGAGGTGTGACAAAATGATCGACACTATTCTGAAAGAATTGCAGCCTACAGACAAAGAGACAGTTATCGTCCCTTGTTTCGGTGTCGATTGCTGCAAGGAAAGGCCAGCGTTAGAAGTGAAACCGTCTTGGTTCCGTGCATGTATCTCCCCTCACACACGTTGAACCTAGAGTCAGTTTCAGGTGAATACATTCAAAATATGCTTTCAACAATGCTGAACGAGAGAGAGAGAGAATTTGGGAGAGAATGAGAGAGAGAGAGAGAGACAAAGAGAGACAAAGAGAAAGTGCGTGTGTGTGTGGTGTGTGTGTGTGTGTGTGTGTGTGTGTGAGAGAGAGAGAGAGAGAGAGAGAGAGAGAGAGAGAGAGAGAGGCATTGCAGATGTGGGTCAAAAGTCTATAATCTCCTGGTGTTTTGATAGTCAATACTCAACCCACCCCCACTTCAAAGAGACAAAGAGGGGGTGCGGAACACGTCTGTCTGTGTGCTGAATGATCTCAGATCCTGTGGCGCTATAATCCTGCACAGTGCACTCTAAAGTAGTTCACTCTGACAGTGCCGCTCCTCGGTGGAATCTGGAGCACTGCATCACTCTTCATAGAAGCGCAGCTGCAGAGGATCCGCCTGTAGAGCCTCCTCAGATCAACAGCGCCGACTACGTGGCCGCGCTGAGTGCAGCTTTTAGCAGGGTATAAGACATAGACTTTAACCGGTTAGAAACAAATAGGCTCTTAAACAACCGGTACTGACATTGGAAAGGATTTGGGTTCTCCGTTGATTCGAGTGAAAGGCAAAAGCTCTCCTTAAAACCAAATAATGTCTGACTGTAGGCGGCAGTGGAACCGAGAGGATGAGCTACCGGTCTATTTGGCGGGACCTATCACTACAGGTCCGAATCAGAGGAAATCCTATGGGATGTTTTCCTCCGTGGAAGGTGCTTTTGACAGCAAGACGCTAGATTTTGATAATTTTGCGGTGGGGCGAAAAGGGAGCCGTACCCCCCGGAGCGGGAGCCGAGAGAGGATTCTAGACGCTGGGGTCCCCGTCGTTGACACGGCCAGCGAGGGCAAGGATGTTCGAGACGGGTCGAATGTCTGTTCACCCGGGGACTGTAAGGATGGGCGGCCGGGGGTGGAGATCGAAACGTCCTCTATGAGGGAGACTGATTTGGGACAGGGGAATGGAAAGGTAAGAGGCACTGATCAGGTGATGCCAGAGTTGATCTCATTGCCGTTGGCAGGTATTCTGGACATGTTTGACCCACTTTACGTAAGATGCAGGTGGGATGATTATACTGTCATGCATTCCACTGGTCAGAATGCAGTTAAATAATTCCAGTTCTTGTTCCCTTACAATGCACACATCTGTTCTGCATAACAATATCATTTTTGGGTGGTGCTGAAACGGACAGCGACACAGACATGCGTAGTTCTGCTTATTTGTTTTTTCCTCCTCTCACGTGCGGAGGGCGCTCCAGCTGGCACGGCCTTGGTATCGAACCACGAGCGCCACCTGCCAGAGGCTAGCTTGCAGGCGAGCATGCGCTGGATCTCGGTTGACGTTCCGTTTTGCTTTATTGTGTCCCACCTCCCCGAGAGAAGGCGCGCTCCTCTTGTTCTGACGCAGCCCACGGAAGCAGACTCATCACATATTCACATACCATACAATCACAGAGAGACAGACACGTCTCTGGTTAGACAGGGGGACAAAGAGAGCGCTGGGTGGCGGGGCCAGTAAACTCGCGTTTGAGTTCGTCGCTTTAGGGTACTAAGACAGAGCATGTCCGGAACAGGTTACCAGGGGGAAACAAGTATCCCTCAACTGACGGTAAGAGACCCGCGCCTGGAAGATGGGCCAGGGCTGCTCCCAGTGCTACTCAGTAGTAGAATAAATCCCTCCTCTCAGTGCACTATGATGGGATTACATGAAGAAATTATGCGGGCGAAGAGCAGGCCCGTCCTTGACGTATTTCATCCGCGCACTACTGAAACTAGACCCAATCCATAGGCATGCGAACATTTTACGACATATCACACCAAACGCACGGGTCAAACTATATAACCGTGGTATATGGTGTTCGGAATGTAATAACAGTATCATATAGATTACCAGGAAAGAAAAACAATGAATGGAATGGCGGGACATGGCCACGCCGTGCAAGTTCATTGAATGAGAGACGATGGCTTACAAAGCTAAAAAGAGCGATGCAGTCTGAGATCAGATAGTAGACACATTCACATAGTATATTGAAAAGATATATCTGTTATTGTGGAATTAACCGTTTGGAATTGGAATCCAGAATCCATATCCACCGAATATTTCTGCAAGACTTAATGCTTTAAAGACAAAAAAAGGAGTAGACCATCATGCAATTTATTCACATATCATCTACCTAATGTTATCTCACAAACCTTTTTCTAAATAAGGTCATGAAGCGATTGTGTATCCGTTGTATCGCTCGCGTTATGCAAGCAGATAGCGCAGCTTAAGTATTGCAGGCTGCCATCGTGGCGAGCCATGGATGACAGGCTGTTACCATGGAAACCCTATTTCTCCTCCTTGCATGTAATGGTAAAGGAGGATGCAGATCATACTTTCAGATCAGCCTTTCTTTTTACTAATGCAAATTTCAATGTTATGTTGATTTCACTTCTCGGCCATATCTTTAGTAAACTAACTATATAACCGTGGTAACCGTGGTAGACCTCAAATATTCCCCAGGACCCCACCCATGCTCTGCTCTCGCTGATCCTGTTGTGCACAACAAACACACAGCTACAACCACATTCATTCCTGTTCATCTCTTCTATTGTATCTCTGCGTGCAAAGTTGGCTTTGAGGTGAAAGTGAAGTAATCAGCTTTGTTCTCCCCAGAGTGGCAAACTGTTGATCAAGGGAGGGCGCGTGGTCAATGATGACCTGTCGTTCTTTGCAGACGTGTACATAGAAGATGGCCTGATTAAGTAAGTAGTCTCAAATCAAAGAGAACACATGCATGCAGCATATCCCCAAAATATCACTAACATTCTTAAGATGACTGATTTGACAAACAACTTCTTGTACCCTCCATATCCCTGTCCTTCCTCATTCTTTCCTCCCATCCCCACTCCCTTTGGAATCCTCTTCTCTCCCTTCACACCCTTCTCCCTAAATGCCACCCCCCCCCCCTTATATCGTATAGACAGGTGGGGGAGAGCCTGATAGTTCCAGGAGGAGTGAAGGTGGTGGAGGCCAAGGGGCGTATGGTGATCCCTGGTGGGATAGACGTCAACACCTGCCTGCTCAAGCCATATCTGGGCTCCCCCCCTGTGGATGACTTCTTTCAGGGGACCAAGGCTGCTCTGGCAGGGGGCACCACCATGATCTGTGAGCGTGGATGGCAATAACGTATTACACGAACACACAAAAACATACAAACATACTTTGTGCAATCCTTTGTAATGCTTCTATTGATGGTGCTTGCTGTGCCAGTACCGTGGCCTGGATGTGCTCATGGAGGGCTAGTCACCATGGAGGTTTAAAAAGTTTAGAGTACCAGATGAGTCTCGTGTATGAGATCAGACTGCGATTGGTCAAGAGGAAAGTTGGGCCATCCCATCTCCCCCCTTTCATTGGTACATACTGTAGGTGTGAACAGGTCTTAGCCTGGTTCAAAACATCTGTTTCCTCCCCCCTGACAGTGGACCACGTGACCCCTCAGCCCGGAGACAGCCTGCTGGAGGCGTTTGAGCGTTGGCAGGAAGCGGCAGACAAGAAGTCGTGCTGCGACTACTCCCTTCACGTGGACATCCCCCAGTGGCATGAGGGCGTCAAGGAGGAGCTGGAAGTTCTGGTGCAGGAGAAAGGTAGGTTATAACTCATGTCATCCTCCTGACTCTCTTAGTCTTGATTTGGGACGTTCGGGAAGTTATACACAAAGTACTGAGTTGCATTGAGATTGTCTGGAATGTCTGGTTCAGTGAGTTTTGATAAGATGGACTCCTGGCTGATTGGCTTACAGCATCTTAGTTAAAACACCATCGATGAAACCTTTCCAAGTACCCTCTCTGTATGTCTGTCTGTCTAATGTCTTTGTCTGTCTGTCTTTGTAACTCATTCCAAGTGTACATGGCTTATAAAGACCTGTACCAGATGGCAGACTCTCAGGTGGGTCTCACAGCACACAGCAAGCACCGCGGTCACACACTCACTCTAGATGAAGGTGTCTGCAACTGAACAATCACATTTATAATTAGTATTTCACTTTCTGTCTCCCCTCCCTTCTCCCTTTCTCCTTGTCAGCTGTATGAGGCATTTTCATTCCTCAAGGAGCTGGGGGCCGTAGCGTTGGTGCATGCTGAGAATGGAGACCTGATCGCTCAGGTAGATCACAAACAAATGTTTGAATCATAATTTGGAAGAAGGATGATGATGAGGATGATGATGGGTGTTTTGTCCGGTTTAGGAGCAGAACAAAATCCTCAGTATGGGAATCACTGGACCTGAGGGCCACCCTCTCAGTCGTCCTGAAGAGGTGACCTGCCTGTCTGTTTGTCCATCTGCTCATCTGTCTGCATGTCTTTTTTGGCTTCCTGTCTCCGTCGTTTTGTCTGTCTGCATGTCTCTCTGTCTTTGCCTGTATGCCTGCCTGTCTGTAATTTTCTCTGCCTGCATGTCTGCACCATCTATCCGTAGTCCTAACTTTGCCTGTGTTTGTCGCAGCTGGAGGCGGAGGCTGTGTTCAGAGCCATCACTCTTGGCAACCGGGTGAACTGTCCAGTCTACATCACCAAGGTGATGAGCAAGAGTGCTGCCGACACTGTCACCCAGGCCCGGAGGAAAGGTCTCTCAGTCTCTGTCTCTCTTTCTGTCTACTGTCTGTCTCTTTCTCTCTGTCACTTTCTGTCTGTCTTTTTGTCCCTAACTTTGTGTGTGTCTCTCTCTACCCTCTCTCTAAATCTTCTGTGCCTATCATGCATCCTTAAGGTTCCATTGTCTTCGGAGAACCAATCACAGCCAGTCTGGCCACTGACGGCTCCCACTATTGGAGCAAGAACTGGGCCAAGGCTGCTGCCTACGTGACCTCTCCTCCTCTGAGTCCGGACCCCACAACCCCAGACCACCTTCACACCCTGCTAGCCTGGTAGCTCACAGCTCTGCCTTCTGTCATGTCCAATCATATGATTTATGACATCGCCACACACACATGCACACAGAAACACACTCACGCACGCGAAGCAACCCGCTGAGCACCTTTCTCTGTCCCCATTCCTAAAATAGAACTGGAGCTGGAAGCCTCCATCAGCTGTTGCCTTGACTACCGCCCCCCCCCTCCCCCCACCCTCTCTTCTTCCAGGCGGCTCTAGCTGTCACCACTGGTGTGAAGCAGCGTTTCTCTCTGAAGTTACACAGAAGTGGCACGCCATCTTTTTACATACAAAGGGATACACTCAAATTAAGCTTGGAAGCGCAGGAACTGGAAAGAGCTCTTTGATTCTGAACAATACCTTCCCACACATGATCCTATCCTGGATGGGGATTACAGTAATTACAGTAATAGACTCCCTCAGTGAGGAGCTAGTGAGGGGGAGGCTGCATGAAGCCTTAAGGCACGAGAAACCGAGTTTAACGCTGCACCATCGATGTGGGGAAGGAGTGGGACTGCAGCTGGGCTGCGCCATTCTTTTGTGTGCCTGTGTAATTCACACCCTGCTCACCGAGGACACCTAGTGGCCTTTGGTGGTACTGTGCCATTACTTAGTAATGGAAATTCTTCAAAGGAATGTTACACTATAACCTGATGTGCCATATGATGTGTTACACATAATCATCTAGTTATCATCTAGTTATCCTTGGTAAATTGTATTAAAAGAACAGGGACCTGTAAAGGCTAACTTCAACATTGTGCTTCTGTATATACAGTGGTGACCTGCAGGTGGTAGGCAGCGCCCACTGTGCCTACAGTGTATCCCAGAAGGCCATAGGGAAGGACGACTTCACCTTGATCCCTGAGGGAACTAATGGAGTGGAGGAGAGGATGGGCTTTGTCTGGGACAAGGCTGTGGTGAGTGTGAAAGAGTTATAGTTAGACAGATAGACAGATAAAAGCACAAATATTTTCTTTTCAAAAACCGACAGAGTTGAGTTACCAGTTGTGCTAAACGTATAACCTCTCCATAGGCTATAGGGAAGATGGACGAGAACCAGTTTGTCGCAGTGACCAGCACCAATGCAGCCAAGATCTTCAACTTGTACCCCCGTAAGGGACGCATCGCCGTGGGCTCCGACGCAGACCTGGTGATCTGGGACTCTGACAGGATCAGAACCATCACAGCCAAACAACAGCAGTCGGTGAGAGGAGGAGGAGGGAGGCATGGGGAAAGGGAGCGTGGAAGGGAGGGAAAATGACATTGAGGTGGAGTCAAGGTGCAGAGGTGATATTCGGAACAGTGTTCCTGTGGTCTTTTATAGTGTGACAAGGAAGCGGTTCATAATGTAATCAGTTTGTCCTGGCATCCCGTCAATACTTCTCTAATCCACACAGCTGCAGGCTTTAGGATATAATCCTCCAACCTCTACCCCCACCTCTGTTCATCTGTACATCTCTCTTTCTCTCCCCATCCCCCCTACCTCTCACTCCCTCCTGTCTCTAACCTTCGAATCATTTTCGCTCCATCCTGTCCCTCCATAATACCCACACTTTGTCGTCTCTAAACTGTCCCTTTTCCTTCTTCCCTTCTTTTCTCCCTCCTCAACCATCCCCTCTGCCTTCCCTTCCTTCCCCTCTTCCTTCTCTTTCTTTCCATATCTTGCCCTATCCCCTCTCATTCTTCCTTTCCTTCCCCCTCTATGTTCCTGCAATCCCCTTCCCTCCTTGCCCCCCAGGCTCTGGAGTACAACATCTTCGAGGGTCTGGAGTGCCGAGGGGGTCCGGTGGTGGTGGTGAGCCAGGGCAGGGTGGTGTACGAGGAGGGCAAGCTCTATGCCCAAGCAGGAACTGGCCACTTCATCCCCCGCCAGGCCTTTCCTGACTCCGCCTATCAGCGGGTCAAGACTAGGAGCCAGGTAACCTGCCTACAACTACCAAGATGCACCACCTTGCTTGCTTGTTCTTCTTTGTTAGATATGTGTTTCCCTCAATCTTCCCCCAAGCTAAAAGCTGCTGATTTTGTAACTGAGGTAACTTGATAGTGGTTTCATTATCATTATCTCTGAAAGTAATTATTTTAAAAGTAGGTATTGACTCTTTTGAGTTGTATGTTGTGTGTTGTTGTGTTGTGTGTGTCTATTTCCAGGTGAAAGGCCGACAAGGCGTGTCACGTGGGATGTATGACGGCCCGGTGTATGATGTCCCTGCCACCCCTAAATACATCACTCCTTCCCCCTCAGCCAAAACCTCACCCACCTCCCATCAGCCTCCACCGATCCGCAATTTGCACCAGTCCAACTTTAGCCTATCAGGTAAGAAGAATTTGGCACATCAGGTGTCTTTGTTTGTCCTGATTGGATGCTGCAGATGAATGAACACAATTAAAGCATTCATATGGGTCCTTCTCATTGTCTCCTGTCCTCTTCGTCTCCCAGGGGCACAGATCGATGACAGCCTTCCTCGACGCTCCGGCCATCGAATCGTGGCACCCCCTGGTGGACGCTCTAACATCACCAGCCTAGGCTGAGTGTGTGCGTGCGTGCGAGTGTGTGTCTGTGTGTCTGGAAGAGAGAAAGGTTTTTGTCCAATGCTCAGTATTTTTCACCACAAATTCCAAGTCACAACTAACAAGTTTGTTCAGTAATATCTCTAGCTTTGCTTGGTTCCATATAGTCATTCCTTCCACAATCCAGGGCTACACTCGTCTACATAGTGTTAGAGATACCTTTTATATTTAAGAAGTTCTAAGATAGCTTCATAACGTAGAAAAATAGAATTCACAAGCACTGAAAATACATGCAGAAATAAGGGCATAGTCTGACTCTTTCTCTCTCTCTCTCTCTCTCTCTCTCTCTCTATATATATATATATATATATATATATATATATATATATATATATATATATATACAGTATATCACACACACACGCACACACTCTCTCTCATACACACACTTTTCCTAACCCAGTGTTCGATGCCCATCCTTCCACACACAGAGAACTGGGCTGTGTCCCCAGACCCACATTACCCTACCATTTACTATGCCAAAATGTGTCCAATTTTGTATGTTACGAAACATAGTAAGTCTAATACAGTCTGCCAAACATACCAGGAAACCCTTCTGCAGAACGTTGCTGTTTGCTGGCATGCATTTCTGGCTGATCTTACCCACAACCATTTAAGCAGAAAAACAGCTACCACTGCCAATAACTAAAACGGTTCAGTCCCAAATGAACAGGAAGCTGTCTGCGCCTAGTCAAGTATTGGTCACATGATTAAGCAGTACATCCCAATTGTCTGCAAACTATGCAACAGTACGTAATCTGCAAGGTCAGCGGCAATACTAAACAAATGTCCTCAGCAAAAGTATTGGATTCTGGATGCAGCCCAGATCTCTGCGTGTGTGATGTTGTTGTGTCAGTCCTTGAGCATGGCTTCTCCCTTCCTCCTCCTCCTGCTCTCACCTTGTGGTCTGCTCAGCCATGGTGCTCCCAACACTGCCCTCATGTGGACAGTTGAGGAAACATAGGATTCAATACCCAGTTTCTTATCCTCTGTATCTCTCCAGCCAATTGCGTGGCTCCAGTGGGTTGGTCACCACAGTTGCATGAACATGTACAAAGTTGATTCTGCTTATGTTAGGTTGTGACTGTGAGAGTACTCTTAAAATGTACGAAATGCACACTGAATACACTGTTTAGATGTTGTATTGAATAGCACAATCATACTGTAACGTGTCTTATATTGGTATATGCCTACAGTACACACACCTAGTCTGTTTTATCCATGGATATTCTCAGAAGCACACGCTTTGGTTAAATACTTGCTTTCATCCTCCCGTGTCTCCAAGAAGGAGAGGAGAAGGCTGGACATAAGGTCTGGCCAATATCAGCACAATTGTAAACCCCAGACAAGTTATGCAATACTTTCACACTAACCAAAAGTCTTCAAAAAGGTTTTCCTTTCATGGTAATAAATTCTGTGTTCCAGGTCCATTTCTACTTTCCTTTTTAAAAATGAAACACTCATGCTTGCATGAACATGCATGTGGGGGTCTAGGAGAGTAAAGGAGTCAGTCTGATTGGGCATGTGCCTGAATTCACTTTTACATACAAGTTGCAGTCTTCCCATTCACCTCTAACAACCACTTTTTTGACCGGGAACACCAAAGGTTCCATTTAAAAAGCTATTGAATGAATTATTAACATGTATTTAATGTGTTTAGATGCCCTGTGCGCACAAATACGTGGAACCTTATGACAATCAGGTTGAAGTAGGTCTACATTTTTCAGAGAGGAAATGTTTAGAGTGTTATCTAAACCATTGACGTTATGTGCTGGAGAGTAGGTCTATATTTGTTTTAGTCACACCAAAAGTATGTCAATGTTTTTATATATCTGCTTCAATTCATTGCTAGGATCGAGCTTAATCTCCCGCTGAAGCCTACGCTTCCTCCCTCAAAGAGATCGAACGATCTGTCTCCTCAGTGACCGGAAGGTTTCAGGGGACTTTGTCATTGCTATGATATGGTGTTTGTTTCTATGCCGCTCTACGATGTTTCTGTTGTCTTCAATGAAATTACTGCTGATGAATAAACAACTGACTATTGTGAAATTAAATCTTAAAAATGAATGAGGTTTTTGGGTGTTTCTGCCAGGGCAAGCCCCCTCCCCGTTTTCAGATTATACCTTTCAGAATTAAATCGGCACTATTTTCTGGCGGTGTTACAACCATAATTCAACAGTGCACTCTAAGCACCGGTGAAACCGGACAATTTTGTTAGATAGAAATCCAGAATTAAATAACTCTGTCTTCAATCAACAAATGAGCAAGTTAAAAGACACAAAGTATGAATGAGGGTATAATCTCGCTCTCAATCCCCATGTCCCAGTGGGAAGGACAGATGGGCTGCACATTGAGAAGGGGAGGGTTCGGCGCAGTGCAATTCTTCCTCCATGTGATGGGGCCGAAAGCTGACATACTTAGATAACAGTAACGTGACGAATTGCCCAGAACCTTGCACAGAAAGGACCCGGTCGGACTGAAGCGGAATGTCAAAAGGGCCACGGTTGCTTTAAGTGGATAACAGGAACGTTTACTGAAAAGGTTTGCTCTGAAAGCGGGAGAGTTTTGACGGGATGTAGGTGTGAACCTACAATTAATTCAGAACCAAGGCCAGCGCCCTGGTTGTTTCAGACGGATTGAGCAGGTCTCGGTGATTTAAAGTTTAACATTTCAGAATTCTTACGTAAATTATTTTTGATCGGTTTTGAAATATGATGTACCATTACATTAATTTGAAACTGTCCTCGTTTCATCTAGTTGATACGGATTACTAAGTGGGCATTTTAAAGAGAAGATGTACGTACTTGGCCTGATTCAGGATGTCTATTCGTCAACATTCCTTATTGGACAGCTCTGCGCACAAGACGCGAACTTTTTGGTGGCTACAATACAGAGTGCTGCTCAGTGACACTAGGACCGAAGCGGTGGTGCACGTGCTATCCAACAGATCAGTTGCTACAAAATTCAATGTATTTTCTAACGCGTAAGCAGAGGAGTACACCGAATTGTGCCTGCCGAGTTTAGAGAACCATGACGAGGATACAACTTTTCGCACAAGAAAGTAAGACTGGGAACCATTTTAATTTCCCGAATTTGTCACGTTTTTAATCATGTGTGACTCTCTATTGAACCGAGGAGTGGACAATGTATAACGTGACCGGCTTGGTAAACGGCGAGCCAGGCAACCGACTGGTAGCTCAAGTGATAATAGGCTGCATCCTCTCTCTGCTTATTTTATGGACTTTAATAGGGAATTTGATGGTCTGCGCAGCAGTTATTCGCTACCACCATCTGCGAACTAAAGTAACAAATATTTTCATCGTTTCACTTGCCCTGTCTGACCTCCTGGTCGCTGTGCTTGTGATGCCATGGAAGGCAATAATGGAGGTGGCTGGCTTTTGGCCCTTTGGTGCGTTCTGTGACACTTGGGTGGCCTGTGACATTATGTGTTCAACTGCATCCATATTAAACCTGTGCGTCATAAGTGTGGACCGGTACTGGGCCATCTCAAGTCCCTTCCACTATCAGAGAAAAATGAGCAGAAAGGTGGCATCCGTGATGATCGGTGTAACGTGGACTGTATCAGTTGCCATCTCCTTCATCCCTGTACAGCTGAACTGGCACCGTGCGGAAATGAGCGAGCTTGCAGTAGGTTTCAACTTAACACATAACGAGATGGTAAGAAACATTCTAAGGGACTGCGACTTTAGCCTGAGCCGCACCTATGCCATTTCTTCCTCGCTCATCAGTTTCTACATCCCAGTGGCGATCATGGTGATCACATACACACGCATCTACCAGATAGCCCAGGTGCAGATCCGGAGGATTTGCTCTCTGGAGCGTGCGGCCGAGCATGCCCAGAGCTGCCGTTTCAACACTCATGGTTACACATCTCAGCTGCTGTGCACATCGCGCCACGGGCA
Source organism: Plecoglossus altivelis (assembly GCA_036571765.1). NCBI lineage: Eukaryota > Metazoa > Chordata > Actinopteri > Osmeriformes > Plecoglossidae > Plecoglossus > Plecoglossus altivelis. The sequence goes on from BROE01000012.1 coordinate 6,775,896, forward strand.
TCCTGACGAGCCGGATCACCGCGATCACCTCCGGCATCACTACCCCAATCCCCACCGCGCGCTCAGGGTCTCCATCAAGAAGGAGACCAAAGTTCTCAAAACTCTCAGCATCATTATGGGCGTCTTCGTCTTCTGCTGGTTCCCCTTCTTCTTCCTGAACTGCGCCGCCCCCTTCTGCTCCAGTCCGGACTCCCCCAATGGCACCAAGGGGCCGTACTGCGTTAGCGACACCACTTTTGATGTGTTTGTCTGGTTCGGCTGGAGCAACTCCTCCCTGAACCCCGTCATATACGCTTTCAACACGGATTTCAGAGAGGCTTTCCTGCGCTTGTTGAACTGCCGTCAGGACTACCCTGGTGGCATGAGCACCCCTGCAGAGACTGTAGGCAGCAGAGAGGCGGGGTTCCACAAGCACGAAAGCTCCCCAAACCACGCAGAGACAGGGGTTGCATGTAGCGACAGCGACAGAGTCAGGGGCAGTCAGGACAGCGGTGTCACCATGATTATGACATTGCCGCAGATGGACCCAGGAACCTCGGCGTTGCAGATGTGCAGCATCGAGCGTTGTGAGACAGAGTGACCACTGGAGAGACTGAACCATCCCAACACTTCGATTACCAACTCAGGAAATCTGCCTCTCATCTGTACTTGTGCCCAACCACACTGAGGCGCTTTCTAGGTTGGCTGTATTGCCATCAAGATCAACCTTTCCTAAAGATACACTTCAGAAAAGATTTACTCTGAGCTGTGCAGGTTTGTATTTTTAATCCAGTCTTTTAGGAAATAAGGTCACCTAGCTAGTCATAGTCCTTATTGTGTAAGGGGAAATAGACTTCAGTCTTTCTACGAATAACTAGGATAATACGAACACACACGTCCCACATACACCCCATGTATTTTCCAGTGGTCGCTGGCGCACGTGAACGAGAGGTCTGCATCCATCCCCCTCCTTTCCTCCCTCTCACATGCATGTCCTCACACAGCCATTAATAATTTCTGCTTTTTCATGACCTCGGATCGCTCGACCTGGTTTTCATGCTCATAGGGGACCGGAGCCAGCGAGTATGCAAGACAGCCAGCCCTCTGAGTCTCGATCACATGGGCCTAATACATTTGCGATCATCGAGCAGAGAGCACGGAGTACATCCGACACACAGCAGCACCATGCGCAGAGTGCATGTCTGTGGCCCCGCATGAATGCATGTTTGACAACACAAGTGAGTTTGAGGGAGACCTGAGCGTTTGTAACCTTTGTTATCACGCAGCCGTACACACAAGTTCCTCATTGTGGTGGAGTCTTGATGCTGATTAATGAGAAAGAAAGGGTGAGTGAACGAGAGAGGGGGAGACAGAGAGAGGGCTTTGTGTTCAAACCATGTTTCATTTATTCAGGCCAATAGGTATTGCAGCGCAAACACGAGAGGACAGGGAGAGAAAGAGAGGGAGATTACAAGTAGGAAAAATAAATGAACCAAGGCAAATAGCCAGAATGTGACATTATGTTGGCTGGGAAATAAACATCTGAACACTGGACATTGGCACTGTTATGCAGATAAATGATGACTTAGATTGTCTGCAGCCTGTTTGCACGCTAGACAACAGCTGCAACTACAACCAGGCCAATGAGCTATTTTCCACCTTTCAAGAGCTTTTTCGAGGCGATGTCCCAGGAGGGGTGTAAAAGTGAGCACATCTCCGAGTCCAGACGCCGTAATGACATCTTGCTAGCCAGTGTTCCTCTGAGCATCAACCCCATCAACATCTCCTGTCTAGCATCTCCTGTCTGGCTCTGATGTGTGACCTTGCTCAGTCGCCTTCACACTTGATGGAAACAGGACAAGACTGTGGTTCTCCCACACTGGCTGTTGTCTCTATACATCATGAGATCTGCAAAACAAATCAGAGTTCTTCTACCTCATCTCCATGGAGACAAGGAGGATACAAAGCTCCTGTTTATTGTGTGTTTTTTTGTTTGCTGTCTTTCAGAGTTTAACCAAAGGGTGCATTTCTTTATGTTAAAGTCAGTGACGTTGACAAGATTGTGAGAAAATTCATATTTTTTCTCCTTGGCATTTTCATTATCACCTGCCCTGAAACAGTCAAGTCCACACATGAAACACACACAAGTGGGAACATTCCGAACATGAACTCCTAATCACAGATTTGTTTGTTGCTATGGTATTGTGATTGAAAAGCCAAATAAAAAAAGAGGATCTCTCTCCATAATATTGTCCTGCATCTTATGTTGTACAGTGCTCAGGTTAGACTCGAAGGTAGAATTTGATTTCCTCAAAAAAGATCTGGATGGTTTCAGAAGAAACTTCCAGTGGATGATGTTGAAACTGCTGTCAGTTTGTTCATAGACCAGAGGAAGCATAATACACAATATTCACGCTAATGACATTGATTAAACAGTAGATAATATTGATAACAAAATCAGGTTGATTTTTTCCATTATCTTCACTGTAGTCTGTAATCTGTGATTTACTGTCTAATCAGGGACACCTTTACTCTGTTTCCTGCCTCATATTGTATTTTGCTCGCTAATCGCTGGAAGCAGGGAGTGTTTCCCTAGATAAATCTACTCCACCAGAATCGAACACACTTCCTTGTCTTTGGTAATTAATAAATGGTCCAATCAATGAGTGAGTCCCTTGACTGAATGAAACTTGAGCTGTTAGATTTGACTGTGATGTCTCGTATAAAGAAGTGCGGTCAGTATTTTGCCAAAAGTACGTTTACCAAAAGCAAACTGAGTGTAAAACAGACAATGTGCTTGTAGCTCTGGAGACTTGGTTTGAAGATTAGGTATATGGCTTATTGGGGTGTACAAAAGACAAAAGTCAATTTGCTCAGCAAAACTCTGTTGATAAAGTTGATGTTGCATATCCAGAGTCACACACACGTTCCACTGGTACAGGGACTCTGACGCTCTGAGCTGCTGGATACGTCGTCTGTGCGTCGTCCTGTACATACTGAAAACATAACATAAGACAATGTATTGACTTTGTGGAACAAAAGATCTGTCTCCACTAACAATCTGACTTCCGTGAAGCGGTTCTAGGTGGTAAACAAACATGTAGAGTAAATCAGCTGGAATGGGGGGGGGGAGATATCTGTGGTAGAAAGTCTAAAGGATCAATGCACACAGAACTGGTTAGACATCTTTACGTGTTTACTAACTGACAGCAGCCACAAAAGCATCATGTCACATGCAAACATCAAATGATACACACGTAATCATCTGACGGTGACTCATATGACCTGAAGCAACGCACCCCCCAACGGAGTCTCACATGGTTCCCGTCCTTGATAAACCAAATATAAACTGAAATATAAACCAACTATTTTAAGTGTCCAGCTTCTAGTGTCGCTGAATGTGTCCAGCGATTCTTCCACACACCTTAAAGCAACAGCTACAAAGATTTAATCTCTCACTTCGGTGACCAGGTTCCTAAGCATACCTGAAGTCAAAAGACGATGTTGTTGGCCAACTGTTACCTATCTTAGTAACCACATTGCACTAGAGATGTCCTTCACTAAAACAGACTACTTTCAACAGACTACAATGAGGTAGTATATGGTTAAACATCTACTTCCTCTAAGGCTAATGGCATATATGAAATAATCCCATGACATGGCACTCAAGGATAATGAATGGATCAAAGACACGGAAATGGTCGGCTGCAAAGTCGCTCTGAGTCATGGAGGTAAACACAGACTAAACAACAGATGGTACACAGAAAAGCAGACAGAATAGTAGTTAATGTGTCATGTCAAATACGGTCCTGACATCTATCTTTCTTCCTGTTCAAACATGAGAAACACAAATACACCGGTAAAAAGCGAACACACTCAGAAGTCCTCTCACCCGTTGAAGTAAAAGAAACCCTTAGAAATACTTGCTTCCACCACCGAGTGAACTATTCTGCTGATGACCTACAACGCAGCAGCACCCAAGATCCAAACACTCTCCGGTGATTAAAATCAAATTGTACATGTTGTCCTGTAACCCAGTGCTGCACAGAGGGGCTTAGGCTTCTCCTGCTAGACTGCTGATGCCCGGCCCTGATCACCAGGCCCAGCTGCAGGCTCACAGCTGAGTGCTTTATACAAGACACTCCTGGAAAAATAGGAACCGCATAAAAGCCATTCAGTCATTTCCACAAATCTTTTTTTTGGTACTATTTAGACCATAAGCTAAATGGACTACAACTGTGAGTCATTTTGCAAGACATTGGATTTCCGCCCACGCAGTGATCAAAACTGGGCAAGCTGTGGGCTAACGTTCTAACCCACTGAGATATGAATGAAGGCTTTGTATTCATCAGACATGTTGACTGCATTTGAAATGTAAACAAGATTAGAAGAACCATTGTATTCATTGTTATTTTAAGTAAATCCATCACATCGAACAGATGGGGCAAATGGGATCAAACCACCAACCATTCACACAGCTACTGGTTAGGCTAAAGAGGAAATCTCTATGACAGTGCAGCAGGTAGGGCGTTTGTGCGAGTTTTATTCATGAAATATAGGAAGCGTGAAAGAGGAGGAGGGGAAGAATGACAGAAGAAAACAAACTAACTAACTAACAATACGTCACTTCACTTCACTAACTAACTAACGAAACAGAAGAAGTGATTAAGATGAAGAAGGGAAGCGGAGAGCAGTCAACTGTCTTATTCATGATACAATGACAGCGAAGGAATCAACGATGAGTCTAAATTAATATTTTGTGAAGAGCCAGCAGGGATGCCTGTTGGTGCATCACGGCTGTCAGTTCTCATGCACACACTGGTAGTGGCAACTCCTGAAATATTTGTCTTTGTCCACCTGCTACCTCATCAAACTGTGGAACGGCTCAAAATAAACATGTCATCTCACTCAGTGGTGATGACAGAGGGAGTTAGACAGCAGGGGAGAGAGAGATGAGGTGGAAGAGACAGAGTGAAAGAGAGAGGCTGTGCGTGTGAGACAGAAGAGCAGGGGCTGACAGAGACAGACAGTTGGAGGTTGGAAGAGACAGAGAGAGAGAGGGGGGTTGAATGAGAGAGAGAGCAAGAGAGAAACAGAGAGAGTAGAGTGAAGGCAACGTCAATAAGGTTGCAATATTTATATCTCTCCGGAAGCTTTTGTATTTTTTTTAAACCTGTTTATCTAATGGAATGGAAGCAGAATAACGACAAAGAATCAGGACAACTGCAGGAAGTTCATTGGTGACACCTAGCGGCATAAACGGTGCATTACATACACGAGTGGCTGTTATTTTCCAGATTGTTTAAAGTTTAAGGATTAGCTTTGGTGCCATAGTATACAATTGTTGTATTTTCAACATTAACAGGTCAGGACCAATGTTATTCAAGAGGTTGCATTGTTGAGGTATGCCCTCCAAGGAATGGTCTATTGCTGTCGTCCAATGGTCAAACAAAGTATCACATCCATCGCTGTCAAATTTGGCAATTCACACCTAAACAAGGATAAACGTCATTACAAGTAATAGGAAAAATAAGAGAGGTTTAGGATTTCGAGAGGAAGTGTCCCTCTTAAGTCTGTACATTGACTTCACAGGGCACATCATTCCAATATAGAATAACTGTCCGGTTTCTATGTTTGTTTGGTAAGACATGCTTGTTGATGTCATTGAAGTGTATGTTTGATGAAACCCCGAAAAAGAGAACAAGACGAGAACTCTGAATCTGTAAATTAGTCATTTATCTTTTTTATTTTTTAGAAACGTTCCAGTTTAAATAAATGCAACAGTTAGTCAATAGAAGCACGATAAGGTGGTTACTGTTGCCTCTGTTGGTTACTGGTAAATAATACGAAATCCAGTAACAGGGATTAGAGTGCAGTGAGAGCTCATGTTCCCAGTTCCCGAAGTACAATACATGTGTAGTTCTTAACGTTTGCCACAAGATGTCAGTCGTGCTCCACGAAATGTAGAATGTAAGTTAAAACCTGTGTACCTCTAACCCTACGGGTAAATTCAACTCGCCAAACGTAAATCATCTCATCGTCATTGACGTTTAAACCCCCAAACTGTTTTGCATGAAGAAACAACCGTTAATATTCATCACAGACCTTGTGAACATCTGGAGTTTCTCTCTTCAAAGTGTAGAAAGACTTGCATCAAATCAGTGGACACCACTCATATTTCTAAGATGATTTCCTCATTCCTCACGGTTTCCACAGAGAGAACTGGGGCTTTGTCATCTGCAGAACCTGTATAGTCCCTGTATCAAACAGTCAGCAGCACACCTAAATGAATCCCTGAGTGTGTGTGTCTTTCTAGTTTTATTGTGTGATTTGACATGTCTGCCAGATCAAAAAAGACCTTAAGACTGTCTTTGTACCCAGATGGCTTACAGCTGTCATGAATATAGAAAAGGCCCTGCTATTCTTTTCAACATTAGGGTCACTGGAACCTGACATACCAGATGGTTTATTACACATATTCATCTAGGATGTCGTCCATGGAAACTGCTTGGGAAAGAGCAGGCACTTAAAAAAGGTGATTGGATGAACCATCTGTCTATTTGCGCCAACCACAGGCTAAATTCAACCATGACCATAGCTGCCAGTAGTTATGGACACAAATGCCACTGTTTTGGGCACAAATTGATACTCTTTGGATGGGAGACCAAACCATCCATGGTTGAAATATTGAACGTGTCTCGTAAAATGATTTTTCAGGATAAGGCCAATTCTTTTCCCTCTTTCCCCTTCTTTCTTTTTCCAAATAAAAGACTCACTAACGACTCGCCACACCAATAATTTCACAGGAGTTTTTTTAATGTCAAAGTCAAATTTATACACGCGTCATCTTCATACTAAACTCATTAGGCAACATCTCCCCCACTTGACACTTCTCATCATAGCAAATGCAATTAGTTAATCAATTACAGGATAGGAGAGCAGCAAAATACTGCTGCCCTATAGAGAAACTAAGGAGAATCGAGTGAAACAATAAAAATCTTTTTTTTCTTTCTTTTTTTCAAGTGCAGATTTGAAGACCTTAAGCATGCTTTAGTTATCATTCTGGGATCTCTGCTCTACAGTGATGGGTTAACTTTACACGGCTATTATGTTTGACCAGAACAAGAAGTTGAAAGTAATAAACAGGAGGTGAGACAGTTGAGACTTGGAGCCTCTTTGTTTTTTCAATACAAAAAGTCTGGAGGATGTTGGTCTGTGTGACGTCATACGTTCATTCCATCCCTTCTTCTCCTGTTATGCGCTAAAGTGAAGCGTATTCTCATTAAACGTGCAGTATTCAAAAAAGCCTCTCGCTCATCCACACTGGTATCCATGTACACAGTTTCCTGTATGTTTGTTTCGGGGAGTGAGAGTGGCCAGGTCAGCCCTGCATTCAAACAGCAGTGTGGAGAATCTGCCCTGCAGAGAACCAAAACCAAGTCTCTCTCTGCAGACCTGCTGAACACAGACCTAGCGTGACGCCTCGGCGCGTTCCATACGTCCGGGAACCAGGAAGTGCTGCCTTTGTCGGGGGTCAAAGGTCAGGGTCAAAGGTTAGGGATCACAGGCCAGCCTGACCTTTCACAAGTTGGGAGGGAGGAGGGGCAACAGTCTGCATGTGTGTGATCGTGTGTAGGAACATATCGGCCCCTCAGTAGGACTGGGCTGATGTTAGGGCACCTTTGACCTGAGTGTTGGAGAGTAAAACGGTAAAAGCTGTAACATGTAATCATCTCCAGATAGACAGGAAATCATCTTCAACTCCTTTTCCGACCTGTCACACCCAGACAGGGTGTTACTGAAGGATCTCTGACTCCATCAGCGCTCAAACCTGTTGTTTTCCGCTCTCATCTTCTTTCTACCGTTCAAGCTCTTAAAAGAGTCCTAGTCCATGTCATACCATCGTGACCCTGCTCCCTGCCTCTCAAACCCTTACCAAGCCCTCACCCCCCTTGCCCTCCCCCCCACACACACACACAAATAAAAAACAGCATTTAGGTTTTTGCTCATGCAGAGAAAGAGTCCTTTCTTACAGGAATTTGGTTTTTCTAAGAGACTTATACTTACATTAGTAGGAGGAATATTTTATACTCCGTGACAATGTGCATCGTTACATAGATGTTACCTCAAGTCCCCTGTAGAGTGTAGAACCCCCCCCCACCCTATTGTTCACAGACATGACTATGAGAACAGGAAAAATGTGTCCTCGAATACTGGCCAGGGAAGATAGGATAGGAGCAGGCGAAATGCTACATCTACAACAACCGCACGAGTCTTGTTTAAGCTGAACGATGATGCAGGCTACGTTTGCGTTTCAGAGTGGGTAGACCTGCGTTTGTTGGTTTGCCCTTTGTGAAATAAGTTCACGTGTGTTTAGGTTTGTTTGCATGGGCCTGCGTGTGTGTTTACGTGTGTGTTTATGTGTGTGTGTGTGTGTGTTTATGTGCGTGTGTTCGTGTGAGCTTTAGGTGGCGTATGATTTCTAAAGAGCATGAGCGTCCACTGAAACAGGTGAATGAACATTGCCTTGCAAAATGATGATGACCAGCGACAGCTACAGAGCGTTAAGACTGCCTCCGGAGTAGGTAGAGAACTGGATAGATAGTTAGATAGTTAGATAGATAGTTAGATAGATACATAAATATATACAGTCTCAGGGTGAGAAGGCATAGAGCTTTGTGTTTCAGCACTGGTAAATTGTGGCACTAACACTATAAACCTTGTATTCCGAACTCCGACTACTGACACCTGTCAAAATCAATAAAAAAAACAAACCCTAATTGTTTTCCGATTGTATTTAGTTTTATCCAATGTGAAAAATACCTGATTTTGGAGCCAGTATTAATTACTCTGTCGGTTTGGGTGCTGCAGAAAAGCAGGTTTTTGGTAGTCGAAGAGAGATCATGATAGGTTAGAATCTGGTTGCATCCTAAACCCCTGACGAAAGTTACAAGTAAAAAAAGCCTGTTGGGGGTCACGTGTGTTCAGACTGATCTAAGGTCAGATTTGTGATGGTCCTCCATTGCCGGAGGTGATCGTTCAGAGACGACACAACTGATTCTAGACCAGTCACTTTTGTAAATAATAGAAAAGGTCTTGAGATAAGAAAGAGTCCCACGTTAGAGCAGGGACTGACTCTGCTGAAGTCTTGATACATCAGTCGCGTTAGCTGGATATAAATATCAGGCAGCATTGACCCCGAAATTATTTTGTTCTTCTTCTTTTTTGGCAAGGAATCAACAACTGTCTTTACCCACAGTCAATATCGTCTCTTTTTTAATGTTGATTTTCCTTGCTTTTCTTTTGTCATCTCTGCTGCTGGAGTCTGCACAGAACATGGACTGATCCATTTATGTCTAGAAATGGGTGTGATGGAAGGGGTAGAAGAAGTGGTGGGGAGACGGGTGGGAGGTCAGGGCAGGGGAAAGGGGCACGGTGCCATCCCTCACAGGTAAACCTCTCTGCGCGACAGCGTGAGACAGGACGTGGTCTTGTAGTCTCCTCCTGTGCGTGTCAGCGGTATGACCTCTGGAGGGTTCACCCCCTCGCCCCCCTCCTCCTGCGGGTGGCTCCTCCCGAACCCGGCGGAGCTGAACGTGTCGTAGGACGCCGACGTCATTTTGCGGTTGAGGAGGTTACGGTTGTGGTCGCCTACGTTGCGGTTCCTGTCTCCGCCCCCCAGTGTGCCCAGAGGATCCCCATTGGCCAGCGCTAGCCTGGCTCCTCCCACCACGCCCGGCTCTGAACTGCCTGCGCTGTCACTGTCGCTGTCTTCCTCGTCGCCATGGTGGTTGTTGTTTCGGTCGCCTGAAGCGAAAGTGGAGAGGTGGGGGGGGTCGCTGCCATGACGAGGGCGTATCCGTGGTGATGGGCCGATGGGCATCCAGCAGGTGTCAGAGTGTCCAAATTCATCACACTCCCTGGTGCACTGGCCTGTCAAGGTCACATCGGGCAGCTGCCTGGCATCTGGGGGAAAGAGACCACATTAGACCATGTTGAACTTCTGCTCTCTAAAACCCAGACTGTTCCAGAGCACTGTTGCCAGGGGCGACAGATTTAAAGGTGAGAAGTCCATTTGACACCTAATGATGTTATCCGTCTGACAGACAAGTCAAACCATCAGAACCTATAAACACAAAGGGACTTTAAACACGTATTCTAGCGAAGTGCGAGACAACTGATTAGGGTTCAGCCCGTCCCCACAGGTTTAAGGTCAGGGGTCAGTGCACCTTAGAGGAAGTTACAACTCTGATGCTCAATGCAATAAGAGCATTTGCATCCAAAGCACCAGTGTCACAAGGGTATAGTAGACTACAAGGATGATAAATGAAGGATGTTTCTGTGCAAATGCTTGTAGGCGTGCGTGCATGTGTGTGTGTGTGTGTGTGTGTGTGTGCACGTGTGCTTGGGCTGCATGTGTCAGATGTGCGAGAGCCAAAATCGAAAAGAAGATTTACCCTACTATATATACATCTTTTACTGGTTGCTTTATAGAAACTGTAAGCTGCAGCCAGCACCAGAGGAGCTGTCGCTTGTTTGGTGATGACGGGCTTGGCTCTGTGGAGCGGAACAGTGTGATAGACAGCACAGCCACCAAGGACAACAGGACCTTGACAGAGACAGGCCAACGCTGGCTCTGCCACAAACAAAGCATGGAGCAGTGAGGGAAAAATAATCAGTTTCTGCCTCTCTGTCCTTGAAAGTAGACAGAGAGAGAGAGAGAGAGAGAGAGCAAGAGAGAGAGAGAGAGGAAGAGAGAGAAAGAGAGAGAGGTAAAACTATGTGCACTGAAATATGTTCCAATTGAAAAGATGAATAAGAAAAAAAAATCCAGGTAGACAAAGAGCCCAGAGTTTCTGTGAAGGCTGGAGGGTCAGAGTGGCTTCAGCACACCTACACAATCTGGAAGAAGAGCTCAAGGATTGGGGATTTAGCTAAACATTCGTTTAACTGGGATGTTCTAATTAATTGTCGTGAATGTGTAGTGTGCATGCATGTGTGGTGCTGCTGGTGGTGGATGCACCAGTGGTAGGGTAGGGAGCAGGTATGCGTCTTTGTGCAGGCTTGTGTGCTCTCTGTGTGCATTCTCTGAATACTGCACATTCTTGTATGTCTTTATATGTGTGTGTGTGCGTGTGTGTGTGTTAAAGCTTCCTGTACCCTGCAGTGTTTGTGATGATGGATCTACCAGGAAACAACACCCAGCTCCAGACAGACTGATAATCCCAAACAGGCGTATAGAGGCCTTATGTTCCTTCCAGAAATAAAGAGGATTAAGTCAATCATTTGTCAAATCTCTTAAATCTTTGTGTGTGTCTGTGAATGTATGTGTGTGGGTATATGTACATGGATGTGACTGAGTGTGTGTGTCTGTGTATGTATGTGTGTGGGTATTTGTACATGGATGTGACTGAGTTTGTGCATCTGTGTATGTATGTGTGTGGGTATTTGTACATGGATGTGACTGAGTGTGTGTCTGTGTATGTATGTGTGTGGGTATTTGTACATGGATGTGACTGAGTGTGTGTGTCCGTGTATATATATGTGTGGGTATTTGCACATGGATGTGACTGAGTGTGTGTGTCTGTGTATATATGTGTGTGGGTATTTGTACATGGTTGTGACTGAGTGTGTGTGTCCATGTACGTACAGGCACCATCCTTACCATTCTCCACATGCTCCTCCTCTCCCACGCTACCCTCTGGCGTGGTGCGTTCGTATCCCTCCTCTGGTAGTGGTAGTGCCCCCAGCCGTGGCCCCGAAGATCCTTTACTACTCGGGGTCTCGGAGTCCTCCAACCCGCTATCGTAGCAACCGCCATCCTGGGGCTGACTGGCCACGGAGAAGGTCACCCGCCTGAGGGTCGCCTGCGGAGATGAGGGGAGGGGTCGTAGATGTGAGATTATCAATATGGAATTCCTGGGATTATTCATCCGAGATTATTTTTCTGAGATTAGGGAGAGGGCATAGTAATAAAGGTACAATATGGAATGATCTGATCCATGGTGACTAGCATATGAACGGCTTAAGCACGGATCTCAAGAATCAATATCTTATCGACGACAGACTGCCTCGGTGAAACTAAACATACATCTTTGTATTCTTCAACCAATTAAACTATGAACTACATCGTATATCGTCCTTATTGTCATATATTGCCCTGTTTTTTTTATCAATGCCAATAATGACCAGCAGGGTGAGCTAGTGCAGTGTAATATGCATACAAACTCATCTGTCATTCGCTCTACTTGGTTGAAAACCTTGTTTCAGAGTGAGTTGTCACTGTATAATCAGCACAGGCACAATGTCAATCAAAAGGTTATCTGGTTCTGTCTTCAGACTTGAATCACAATGAAACTTTGAACAATTAAACAACACTTTTCTGCAGTTGATAACACAAATTCAAGTTTAGAATTTGATGATAGTTTTAATTCAGAATTGGTCAGAAAATGGTCTATATATGTAGAGCATGGCTCATCCTCGTCTAGATAGACATTTTCCACTTGACAACATACAACGATTCTTCACTGAGCAATACAGAGAGAGAGACAGGGACGACAATGCGAGAGACAGCCAGAAAGAGATGCACAGACAGAGAGAGACAAACAGAGGAATAAAGAGAATTCAAGACAGACAGAGAGAGACGTAGTGTGTGTATTAATGTACCACAGCAGCTAAATGACTACATCAGAGCTTAGAGGGATCGATGTGTGCCAGGAAGCAGGTTTTCACAAAACAGCCTCGTATCTCCACACTCCCTCACTTGTCTACACGCAAAACACCAACCCTCCAAATTGGGCCGCTTTTCAAACAGACACAGACACAGACGCATGCCAGGATGAAACAAGGGAAGAAATGGAAGACGTAGATTAAGAACAGGAACCCCCCCAGATTATCTGTGTGGGTGGAGAGGAGGGGGGATGAGTGGACAGCGGTGGATCATTCTGTTTTCTAAGGACAGAGAGAGAGAGCGAGAGGGAGAGAGAGATTGCGAGGGAGTGGGGGAGAGAGGAAGCAGTACTTAATGAACATGATGGAGGAGAAGGAAGAGATGGAAAGAGCGGAGCAGTGGAATTAATTAGGTGGAGGGGGACATGAATGCAGCTCTCAGATGAAAGAGGGAAGAGAGAGAGAGGGAGAGAAAGAGAAAGAGAGAGGGGAAGAAGGAGACATGGAAAGAAATAGAATGAGTGAGTGAGGTTAGTGAGTAAGTGAGTGAGTGAGTGAGTGAGTAAGGTTAGTGAGTAAGTGAGTGAGTGAGTGAGTGAGTGAGTGAGTGAGTGAGTGAGTGAGGTTAATGAGTGAGTGAGGGAGGGATCGAAGGAAGGAATGAGTGAAAGGTAAATAGGATGAAGGAAAGATGGAGGGAAATAGTGTCAGGGAGAGAGAGCAGCATTTAAAACAGCTCTGTTTGCTCCCAGACTACGCTGCTCACTCTAGGCCTGTGGTTAAGCCCACCTCCTGCCTGCAACCACTGACATCCACTCACCATCACACCTCACCTGTGCTTACATCAAGCTCGATGTATTCAATCCCTTCTCCCGTGCCCCCCCGCTCTGTCTCTCCCCCCCTCTGTCACCTCTTTTTGGCTCTCTCCACTCCCCCCCTCTCTCGCTGTCTCTCTCCTCTCCTCTTTCTCCCCTCCACTTTCTATCTCTCCCTTCCTTTCTAACCCTCTTGTCATTAGTTTCTCTCAATAGTTCTACACGCCCCCAGCCAGCCAGTGTGATGATGTAGTGATCGATGCCCTTGACCTCGTTATGAGTCCCTGTCCTCGTCCCCACCAGCAGCTTTATTGACCCATAACTCCTCTGCACTTTCCTTCCTTCCTTCCTTCCCTCTCTCTTCTCTCTTTCTATCTTCTTCTCTGTCTCTCCCTCCCTCCCTACCTCCCTCCCATGTACTCTGTCTGTCTCTCAATCAATCTGCTTCCTCTCTTTAGCTCATTCTCATTTACTAACTCGCCAAGGGCCCCTACACTGTGTGTGAGTGTGTGTGTGCATGTGTGCGTATTTAGTTGTCAGGGTGATTAGCTGCTGAGGGACGTTTAACCAGACAATGCCTCGGTAACTACGTATGTGTCAGACTGTAACAATCCCACACACACACACGCACACATGCACACACTTGGCCAAGGTCCAGTTCCTATACCACTGCATGAATTCATGCCTGATGGAAGATTAATTGAGTTTGACGGCCGACATAAAAAAGCTTCACTTTAATCTGCCACGGACCATTACAACTCACCACTGCCACAAGAGACAGTCATCAGGACTGTGTGTGTGTGTGCAGGATTACAGATTTTGAGAGATGACATTATTTCTTCATCGTGATCAGAATATGTGTGTCATGTGGAAACACCATTCAGTCCATATATAAGTTCTGTGTAATTATTGGACAGTATACGTAACTGTAAAGTTCAAGTGTTATATGACTGCACATTTGGGTCTGTGCATTATGAGTGGGCTTTAATTAAGCATGTGTGTGTGTGATTGTGTGTTTGTGTGCAGGACAGCCCAAGCATCAAGGTAATTAGTGTGTAAACCTCCTCGCTGTTGGTTCAAAGAGAATTAACGAGGGCTGGTTAATTAACAGGCTCCATCTCTCCTTGTTCCATGAGTCTGCATATTCAACACACTCTCACAGGGTGTATGTGAGTCTGTGTGTGTGTGTGTAACGTGTGTGTGTAACGTGTGCACTGATTTATATGAGTGTGTCCTTTCGATTATTTGTGTTTATGCTGCAGTGTGTGAGTGTGTGCGCGCGCGCGTGTGTGTATGCACATTTGTTTGTGTGAGTCAGCATGTAATTATTTGGTGCCAGTCTATGTGTGTGTGTTTGTGTGTGTACATGCATATATTTATCTGCAGCCACACCAGTCTGCATAACAAACAGACAGGAAGCGACTTATGCATAAAACAAGACTTCAAATATAAAAAAAAGAAAAATCCCAGTCAGATAACTTCAAGACCACTTCCTGTATCACTTACTGTCAACAGCTACTGCAAAACCAAAAGCAACTACAACAAAGTCACTTCCCGTGACGCAACATGAACTACAAAAGCACTTCCTGTATTACTACAACATACTGTAAAACTACAGAGCAAACAAGCAAACAGAAACACAAAGTGCTTTTAAAGACACAGCAGACTTCCTGCCCCTCTGAGGGCTGGTCTTGTGTGTCCTTCTCCAGAAGCTCTCCCTGTGGGGTGAGTGTCTGTGTTGGTGCAGTTGTGTTGTGTAAGAGTTGAGGTTCTGTGGTACGTGGGGAATGTTGAGCATGTTAAGCACCTCCTCAGACAGGTTCAGACCCAGCTCAGGTGGTCTGATGCAACCGCGACAGAATTCTGCAGCTGTGACACTGACAGACAGTGATGAGTACACTCACACACACGCGCTCACATACACACACAGATAGACAGCCATTAACGCACAGAAAAGATGATGATTCTGGAGAGTGTGTCTGTGCATTGCAGTGGGTGTGTGTGTAGATGTAGGACTACCTCTGCAGTAAAAAGAATCATTGCTACACTTCTCTTTCAACCCTCCTTAAGCTCTTCACTTGTTCCACCCGCTTCTCTTCCCCTCTCCTTGTTTCCTCTTGCTCTCCGCCTCTCTCATTCACCCACATCCATCTCTGTCTAACTCTATTGCTCAGTCTATTTCCTATAGCCCCTCAATTCTACCTCCCTCTGCCTCCCCCATCCCTCCCCCTTCCCTGCCCTGTCCCTTCTTTCCTCCCCCTTACTCTCCCCTCCCTGCCTCCCTCCCTCCCACCAGGAGCAGGTAGAAAAGAGAGCTTCTCAGCACTATCTGACTATCAGGCCTCTGTGGGAGGAATACCAATCACTATGCTGCACTGCAGAGAGGGAGGGATGGAGGGAGGGACAGAGAGAGGGGGGGAGAGGGAGAAAGAAGGTGGCAGGCGAGTAACGGAGAGGGGGGGGGGAACTGAGTGGGGGGGATTGGGGAAAGGGGGGAGGGGCCCAGAAAGGGGAGTTAAGAGGACTGGAAATGCAAGAGACCTGGTTTAGAAAGACGGGCAGAGTTGAATGAATGACCTATTAAAGAAGAAAAAAGAGAAGAAGGGAGACTGGATGAGGAAGGACAGAGAGACAGAAGGTAGTGACACACATGCACGCACACACACGCACGCACGCACGCACGCAGAGCTTGTACTACAATTGCCCCCCTAACAGGCAGAGCGGTAGGAGTGTGTCTGAGCAGGAGAGAACATTAAATGCAGCAGCGAGGTCATCTGATCAGCCGTATGCTGTGCCAATACTGCTGCAATGTTCATAGCGCCCCACTGTGGACCACACAGGAATGACACGGCACAGAACACAGCACTGGTGACCAGCCAGGGGGACAGACGCAGGCACTCAAGCAGGAACCGTACATAGAGGCAGGAGAGGGTTTGTCTGGACTAGCATGACCATATTGTTGTTTGCTTGTAGAGTTGATGTGGGCGCCCTGAATGCATTTGGAAAGGATTGACTTTCAGTTGAGCTCACAACAATCTCGTACAACAATAGCAGTGTGTGTGTGTGCATGTGTGTGGGTGCGTGTGTGTGTGTGTCCATAATAAGAAGCTCTTTGACAGCTTTATCCTATTGAGTCGTATTGTCCCACTGTATGGGGAGACAACAGGGGATAGTGAGAGGGGCTTTACAGGATAAATACCCCTGGTTCAGATTAACTGCTTTTGTGTGTGTGTGTGTGTGTGTGTGTGTTTGTATTATTCAAAGCGTTCCAGTGTCAGTCTCCAAAAAAGTCATCTCCTCTAGTCACCATGACAGTGGTCACCATGACAGTGGTCATTGTGGAGAATGACACAAACAGGATGGTGGCTTTACAAGCAGCCCACTGTGTGTGCGCGAGAGATGACATGAATATGTATGGCTTCCATCAGAATCGCATTCATTATCAGGTCAAAGTGTGTGCGTGAGGAACTAGTAGTTGCGTAGTTCAGGCCTATTGTTCATTGATGAATACTGGTAAAGAGAACAGTGATATGTCTGTAAGGCCACTATATAAAAGAGAATAGGGATGTCTAGATAGAGCAGTAGGAAACTCCCTCAAACACACAAACATCCACACGCGCTCACACATCCACACAAACACTCCCTGTAGAGAGTGATTAGAGCTGATGCTGTGAACAATAGACTGAGTCAATAAAGGACCAGAGAAACATCCGGAGACAAGAGCAAGGTCTCTATCTCTCTTCTTTCCCTTCTCCCCCCCCGCCCCGCTATCTGTCTCCCTCTTGGTCTCATGATCCTACACTCTCTATCCCACTATCCCAGCCACTACACTATCCCTCGATCTTCCCTCCACCTCTGCCTTCCTCTCCTTCTCTCACGATCCCCCTATCCCTCTCTGTCCCTCTCTCTCCCTCTGTCTCCCTCTCTCACTCTATCTCCCTCTGTCTCCCTCTCTCTCACTCTCTCCTCTCTCTTCGTGCCTGTCTCCCTCTCTCCTCTCCTCGCTCTGTCTCCGTTCGTCCCTCTTTTGCTTCTCTTCCTTTTTCTTCCCTCAATTTTTCTCTCTCTTTCATCACGCCCCCCGTCCCCCCCCGCCCCGTCCCCCCCTTCCCGGTCTCGGTCTCTGTCTCTCTGTCTCCTCCTCCCATTTACAGTAAATACTCTGACTGGCTAAGCCAACAGTAGCTGACTCTGAAATACCAGAACATGTTTAAATCCATCGTGTCATTTTAGAATTAGTGTCACTCACTCTTAGAGGTTAAAGATTGCGCTGCTAGTGCTTAATTCACACACACACAAATTTGTGTCAGAGTCATACTGAATCATCCACACATACATACGATCCCACATGGGCTGAATGGAGTGGGTGGGTGAGTTAATGTCTGTTTCACGTGTGTGTGTATGTGGGGGGGACCCTCTCGCAGCCCTGTCACCCCTGTGACAGACACAGTGCCACAGAAACGTCTCAGGGCCTGACCCTGGTCCCCGTGACAATGGCGTCACTGTTTGTGAGTGACAGAGAGAAGCTCGGGGATACAGAGGGGGCGTTATATTGGGACACGCACACACACACACACACGCACACACTCACACAAAGACACACACACACACACAGACACACACACACACACAGACACACACAGACACAGACACACACTCACACACAGACACACACACACTCACGCACAGACACACACACACACTCACACACACACACACACACAGACAACACACACAACACACACACAGACAACAACACACACACACACACATACACACACACACACACACACACACACACACACAAGGAGGACACTGCCCCCTTTCTCTTCTCCACAGATAGTTCTCTTTATCTTGCTCCCTGACAAACCAAGGCTCAATCATTCTCACACTTCGCATCAGCTTTGACGCAGAGGAAAACATTAAACAACTTCTCTCTCTCGTTCTCCATATTTCCCTTTTCTTGTGCTCTCTCTGTCTCTGTCTCTCTCTCTACCTCTCTCTCTGTCTCTCCATACTTCTGTAAATAGTCCAGAATAATAAATAGAATTGTAAATTTATTTAAGCAATACAGTACTGTATGCTGACATGAAAGCAATACTACTCATGTGAGTGTCTGTGAGCGTATGTGTCTGCATGTGTGTGCCTGTGTCTGCATGTGTCTGCATGTGTGTGCCTGTGTCTGCATGTGTGTGCCTGTGTCTGCATGTGTGTGCCTGTGTCTGCATGTGTCTGCATGTGTGTGCCTGTGTATCGCAATGTGTGTGCTGGTTGTGCTCGTGTGTGCCTGTGTTTGCATGTGTGTGCCTGTGTCTGCATGTGTGTGCCTGTGTCTGCATGTGTCTGCATGTGTGTGCCTGTGTCTGCATGTGTGTGCCTGTGTGTGCCTGTGTTTGCATGCGTGTGCCTGTGTGTCCCTGTGTGTGCATGCGTGTGCCTGTGTGTCCCTGTGTCTGCATGTGTGTTCCTGTGTCTGCATGCGTGTGCCTGTGTGTCCCTGTGTCTGCATGCGTGTGCCTGTGTGTCCCTGTGTCTGCATGCGTGTGCCTGTGTCTGCATGCGGGTGCCTGTGTCTGCATATATCTGCATGCGTGCGCCTAGATAGTTCTTTACACCAGAGACACAGACCCGAGCCATTCTGCATAGAGCTAATGAGGCAGACTCTTTCTCAACTGCTGCAGTACACACACAGACACACAGACACACACAGACACACACAGATACGCACACAGAGATACGCACACACATGCCACAAACCACTTTCGTATCATGATTGGAGACCATTCCAATCTAAATGTACACTTATGGGACAAACTGGGACAAATATGGATATTTCTGTTACATGCAAACACACACACACTAGCACACACACACTAGCACAAATGCGCACACACGCATACACACTCAGGCATAATCAAAGCATCCACTATCTAAAAGCAATACAAGCTTTCATGCCCACATACAGTAACCCAGAGAGACCAAAGCTGATTCAAACTTTCCAAAACACTGCTGTATGCAAGCGAGTGTGTTGTGTGTGAACATCGCATACTACCTGTAAGCATGAATGGGATTGACCCTGTGATCTCCTCAAACAGATCATGAACGTGTCTGCTTACATGCGTGTCTGTTAACGTGTGTCTGGAAGTGTGTGTACGTGTGTGTGTGGAGGTTTGACTGATGTTTGTGTGAGTGTTTCCTCAGATTGCTTGCTCAGATCTAAGCTTTCTTGTATCCGACCAATAAGATGCCATCCTTTCATCCTCTTTGAAACCTGTTTGTGGCCCTAATTGGTAGTTTGATTTGCATGACTTTGATTTAAGTCTGGTGTGTGTTTGTGTGTGTTTGTGTGTGTGTGTTGGTGTGTGTTTGTGTGTGTTTGTTGAGGGACCTTTGAGTTGGAGCTGTTGTTATTTATAAGTTATTGTCATTTATTTAGTGAGTAATGCTGTATTTATTTGGTGTCTGTGTCTGTGTTTATTTGACTGCGTTTGTGTAAAGAGTGGTATCAGACTGAGTTTAGCTGGCAATGATGTAGATAATATTAGAGTGGATGGACCAGGTCAGGTCTATTTTGATACATCTCTTTTGGAGAACCAGAGGGGCTGTTGGACAAGGTCTCTTCAAGCTAGCTAATCCCTACCTGTGTGTGTGTGCATGTGTGAATGTGTGTCTGTGTGCGTGTGTGTGTGTGTGTGTCTGTGTGCATGTGTGTGTCTGTGTCTGTGTGCATGCATGTGTCTGAGTGTGTGCGTGTGTCTCAAGTACGTATGTGCGTGTGCGTGTGTGCGTGTGTGCATGTGGGGGAGAGCCTCTCTTATCTAGTCCTCTCCTATCCAATAGACATGTACAAGCAAGTGTGGAGGAGCAAAGATCAAGATCCACACACACACAGATAAATCCTTGATATGGTATGGTAAAATGCTGCAGGCATAGGCCTGCCCACTCATATTTATATAACGGTTAGATAGGGCAGGTAGAATATAACACACTCACTCACACACACACACAGATAGACAGACAGACACACAGACAGACACACACTGGCCTCAGGGAACCATGGTTCTCGGCACTAGCTTGCTCTACAGAGTGAAGCAAACTCTTTATCCATCTTTCTTCCCAACTGTACTCTCATCACTCTCTCTTTCTGTCATGCTGCACTAACAATATCTCTGCCCCTCCCCTTCCTCCTCTTTCACCTCTTCAGCCTGAGCTATAGGCGCCAGCCAGGAATTCTTCCCATCTCTCACTTCCCCCTTTTCTCCATCTCTCTATTTATCGCTCCACCACAAACAGCTCTCAAACAGATGGGAGCATAGAGCCCTGAGCAACAACAGTGGCTTTGGAATTCAGGAAAAAAAAAAGAATAAAAGAAGGCCAATAAAAAAATGATAACAACCGATATCCGGTACAAAACTGCTCCCAGTTTGTCTTGCAGCAAATCCCATAGATGACATAAGTTCTCTACAATACACAACCCGCATTCTTATGTAACCATAAACCAGTCTGTGGACGAGCGCAGGAGCTGCTGTCGACGGGGAGGGGTGGGCACAGTGCAGCTGGTTTAAAAGAGACAGGTCAACGTATGTGTACAGACAAGACCCAGGGCGTCCGGATCCCACTCCTGAGCGCGTAGAAAGAGAGGAACAAGAGAAGAGAGAAAGGGAGAGGGCGACTGAGATGAGGCCGAGGGAAAGTAGAGAGAGAAAGAGAGGAAGACAGACAGTCGGAGGGAGACTTTTGTCTGAAGGTATCAGAGTAAATTGTCAGACCTGTCGTTGGACATTAAGATAGTGCTGGACGGGCGATAAGGAGATTCACGGTTGGACGATAGCAAGCGCTTAGCTTTCAAAGACAACCTAGAGCCCACACACTAATCGGAATAGCAAGAAGTCCTGCGAACTGTGTGTGTTTGATCAAAGAAGAGTGCAAGGAACATTTCGCATTGTAGCCCCGTGTCATCACATTCTTCAACAGTGGTGTAGTGAGGATGTGTGTACCCAATTATGTATGTGCAATTACAGCACATAAGACTGCACATGAGCATGTGTGTATAAGTCAATTTGTGTGTATAAGTCAATTTGTGTGTATGTGTGTGTGTGTGTGTGTGTCTGTGTGTGTGGGCATAGGTGTGCGCGCTGCGGCTTGTCTAAATGTGTGGGGAATGAAATACTCAGCATTCCACCATGTTCAGACACTGAGACAGAGACACAGACAAGCACTGTAACTGAAGCTTCACTGCTCTGAAACATTAGAGAGAGGGAGGGAGGGAGATGGAGGGAGAGAGCGAGGGGAGGTGGAAAAAGAGAGAGAGAGAGAGAGAGAGAGAGAGAGAGAGAGAGGGAGAGAGAGAGAGGGGGGAAGGGGGCAAGGGGACATCCTATCAGATTCCAAGAGGTTTGACCTTGTTATTTAATGTGAATGGAAACAAACAAGACTCTTCCTCTCTTTCCCTCCTCCTTTCATTCCCTCTCCATTTGTCACTTCTGACCATTCCTTCTCTCTCACTCATTACCCCCCCATGTCTCAGACCCTCTAAAACCCCTCTCTCGATGCTTTATGTAAGTCCCTCTCTCCCCCCTTCCCTCTCCCCCCTTCCTATCACTGACACATATTCAAGAGCATGTCCACATAAAAGCTTTCATAGCCATGGTCCACCAGAAAATCAATATCTCTTTACAGTAAAAACACAGCGTAAGCATTAACACAACTGCCTCATAATGTGTGTGGACTCACACACACATGCACATACAGGTACACACACCCACCCACACACACGCACACACACACACACACACACACACTTCATCCCCCTGTCCAGGTGAAGGAGTAGATTGGTTTTCAGTCTGTCTCAGTGAGACAGACTGATCCCCAGGTTTGGTTACCTCCCCTCCTGACCCTCTTTAGAGTCTCCCCTCCCCCCTCCTCCCCCCCGTCACCTTCCTCACCTCATTCTCTTCACCCTCCTCACCCCTGTCAAGTTTGACCTGTGCGTCCTGCTCAGGTTAGGGTAAAGGTGATTTACTCTTTGTGTTCTAATGGATTTTCCTTTGTATGAATATAGCATTAGTGTGTATATCGTATGTGTGTATACCATATGTGTGTTGATGTGTCTGTTTGTGTGTGTGTGTGTGTGTGTGAGTGTGAGTGTGTGTGTTACTCGGCATCATTCATTTGCGACAGACGCTCATCATGTTTAATCCTAAGGGATTTCCTTGAAATGAAAAGTTGCTTTTCATCGTAATTCTCTGCTCTTGTCTAAATCTGTGCTTGTGTCTCCATACAGTCCAATTAGGAGAACAACCCTACAGGGATGAAGCCCCGTGTCGTCCCCTCTCATCCCCTCTCATCCCCACAAGCCTCCCTGCTCCGTGGAAGCTTCCACCTGCCAGGGCTGGAGCGCCACCATCGCACTGCTTTACTGCACAGGACCTCGGGGGTAAAAAGCAAAACAGCACAGGCAAGTCTGGCCTGCATCACCATCTTAGCCTTGTTAACTGCCATTGATTGACCCATTGTGTGTGTGCCATGTGTGTATTTGTGTGTGCATGTACGTGCCTGCTTGTGTGTATGGGCGTGTGTACTGGCAGGCATTGACTTCTTCTGGTTGAGCCATGGCCTTGGTCCAGTTCGATTCATTCATGCTCACACACACACTAACGCACACGTGGACACACACACATGAACACACACAGACCACAGAGAGAAAGTGCTTCACCACAGTTAAAGAAAGTTTCACTAGTGAAAATGCTGAGTTGTTCTTTCCCAGAGGTCGGTGAAGTGAGAGGGAGATGGAGAGAGAGATAAAGAGAAAGAAAGAAAAATGGAGGAAGAGAAAAAGAGCGATTGCGTAAGAATGATATGGAAAACAAAAATAAAAATGTGACTTGCAGGTAAAGGTCAAGTCTTACTCGACAGAGAGAGAGAAAGAGGTCAGTCTTTGATGCCTGTGATAGCAGGTTGTGGAGGATTCCCTGATGTACTGATAACCCACATCCCAGCATAGCCCTCCCACTCTGGCTAACACCCAAACTAGCCCTTCATCCCTTCCCCCCATCCCTCCCCCCCTTCACCCTCTCGGTAGCTCCATCTTACATCTCCCTCTCAACTCCCAACCTTCCCCCATCAGCTTTCTGTCTCTGTCCCTCTTCATCTCAAACCCACCCTCCCCACCTCTCTTTCCTTTCCGCCTCCTCTCTTCCCCCCTCTGTGCATTTAACCCCCCCCCTCTCTTCCCTCCCTTCCTTAACCCCCTCCTCCTAACTGTGTCCATTTATCTTTGTCTCCACCCCCTCATCCCCATCTCCGCTATATTACATCTTGTAACCAGGCAGGATTTATGTTATTATTTTCTGGCTTTAGATGTTTTGAGCTTCCAATGACCCAATAAAGCGAATAAAAAAAACCCCTACCTCGTTCTCTGTCTCCTTGTATATATCCACTCTCTATCATATTTTTACCTTTTCAATATGCCCAGATATCCAAAATTAGTCTCATACAGAGATACCCAAACACTGACACACTCCACCAAATCCTGAAACTTAAACACAAATGCACACTCTATGGATTCTATGCCTGTTGAAGTTATGAGAGGGGTCATTTGATGTGGCTGTAGGGAAGTTAATTACCCCCCTCTAATCAATAATTCATTATCTGTCAGTGTGTGGGATGTTTGTGAATGTGTGTGAGAGAAAAAACGTGTGTGAACACCAAATTCCACCAGTAAGCATTTTCTTTTCCTGAGAACGGCAGATTAAGAGGATTGACTCCATAATGGATTAACCTCTGGTGTATGAGTGTGTGCGCGAGCGTGTGTGAGTGTGTCTGTGTATGTATGTGTGGATGTGTGTCTCTCTGTGTGTGTGTGTGTTCAGAAGGATCAGAGAGCTCATGTATGAATTGATTAACTTAAGAAGCTCTTCTCATTCCCCTTAAAAGGGCTGTATCAGCAGTTTTTTGCAAGTGGAGGACAACTAAATATGGAACTGTCTGTCAAAGATTCGAGAGACCAACCCTTAAAGAGGGTTAGCTGTCAATCAAACATCACTTACAAGTAGTACTCCCCATGGACTGGGGACACCCTGCTGGGTCACATGCCGTGTCTGTGTGTGTGTGTCTCTGTGTGTGTGTGTCTCTGTGTGTGGGTGTGTCTGTGTGTGTGTCTCCCTCAGCAGCTCCTGAGCTTTTAAAATGACGACCCAGCTAAGCGTCAGCCTCCATTATCGCTGCATTTGATGTTTGTGTCTCTGAGAGAAACAAGAATGACATGACCGATACGATGGAGGAAAAGCAAAAATGACCAATTACACAGCTGGGGTCGAGTCTCCCCCCACACACTCTATAAGCATCCTGCTCTTGGTCTCTCCAGGGTTTCACACATGCACCCCATACACACACACACACATACACATGCATGTGGGTCGTTCTGTGTGAACTAACTGTGCCTGCAGTAATCCTTGATAAATGGGGACTGCTGTTCAACACGAAACACACACTCGCAGACAGCAGGAGACCGTCACAGTGCTCAAAGGCTCAACACGCGCACACCCACACAGACACACCCACACAGGCACACACACACACACTGACAGATACTATTTTCCTGCAGTAAAATTCTCTACAGCCATCACCTGAGGAATGTGTGTGCGTTGCAACTTGTGAGGAAGAGGATAGAGCAGTTTCAAGAAAGAGAATGAGAGAGTAAGAGAGAGAGAGTGTACGAGAGCGAGTGAGTGAGAAAGAAAGTGAAAGAGAGCGAGGAGTGAGCAAGAAAGTGGAAGAGAGCGAGTGAGTGAGAGAGAGTGTAAAAGAGCGAGTGAGTATGTGTGTGTATGAGAGAGAGAGAGAGAGAGAGAGAGAGAGAGAGAGAGAGAGAGAGAGTGAGATGGTTTAGTCATAACAGCACAGTCAGACAGTTATAGAAGAAATAAAGAAAGAAAAACAGACAGACAGACAAACAATCGACACTCAGTCTTATCCTACCTGTTTGTTGTATTTGTTGCCGGTCTGACAGCCATAGTCGGAGCACTGGTCAGAACCCAGAGACATGGCATCTGCATTACCACTGCCCCCACTGCTGCTGCTCCCCGCGCTCCCCCCGGACCCCCCGGACCCTCCGGACCCTCCGGACCCCCCACTCCCCACGAAGGTGTTGGAGGGGGGTAGTTCCTGCACCGCCTGGTGCTTCTTCCCCTCAGCCGGGGGTGAGTGGGGCTGTAGGTGGACAGCGGGGAGAGGCGAGCTGGACTTGTAATGCCTGGCGAGGTCAGGGCTGGACTGGTGGCGTCGTCCACCTGTCGTCATGCGGGGGCTGCCGGGGTCTCCGTCCATCGCACAGTACCTGGCCGCCAGACGCTCGCTGGCGCTGCTTGTGTCTTCCTCCTCGTCCTCCTCGTTGCCGTGGCGCCGCAGGCCATTGACGGTCATGATGCCACTGTAGAGCGCGCGCTCCGTCTTTCCACCTCCTCCGCTGGCGGCGCCGTTGCGTTTGTCCTTGCGGGGCTTCCGTCCGCGGTCCCCTCGGTCTGAGCCTCTTCCTGTGGCAGGCTGGTGAGCAGGCTGAGGACTGAAGAAGTCTTCCTCTGGCTCCTTCTTCCCGGCTTCGTAGCCGTTCTTGCCCTGGGCGCCACACTGGCGTGCCGTGACCACCAGGAGGATCACCAGGATGACAGCCGCAGCACCTGCAAGCACCCCGATGGCGACACTGAGGCGTTGCTTCCCTAAGGCACGGTCGCTGTCGGGGTCTCCTGCGATGTCCAAGGACAAGGGGGCAGCCAGGCTACGAGCCACCTGAAGGGGGGAGTCATCACCATCATCATGGTTGTCATCAATATCATCATCACCATCGTCGCTGTCATCACTATCATCATCACTATCATCATCACTATCATCATCACCATCGTCACTGTCATCACTATCATCATGACCATCATCGCCATCATCATCGTCATCACTTTAATCCTGAAAATAATCCCTGTCATCACTATCATCTTGACCATCATCATCCCCATCATTGTCACTTGTATCACAAGCATCTATGTGGACATGGCAAGTCTCAGTGAAAGAGTGGGAGTTTAGCAGGACTGGGAAGCAAACAGGAGAGCGGCTAATGGAAGCCTAATGATAAGCAACCACAGCTATTGAACGAGGGATCATGTGGTGTATCTGGGCCCCCCATAGAGAGACATGGAGGAAGACCAGACACAGTGATGGGTTAAACTAGCCAGTATGTCTCTGCTTGTTTGTGTGTTAAATGATAAGCATGTGTGTTTGTGTATGTGTGTGCCCAAACATTAACTGGCACAGACAGTAACTGGCACACTCACTAAATAATATAACCTATTATTTGTGCGTCTAGTCTCTCTCTCTCTCTCTCTCTCTCTCTCTCTCTCTCTCTCTCTCTCTCTCTCTCTCTATGGGGGACTGCGGGACCTATTTACAACACAGCATCCCTCGTTTTCACATACACTCACATATCATCATATATTTGTAAAAGATGCTTTATTCTGTATATGTTGACTAGAGGGATGGACATGCTATAGGGACAGTACAGATACGTCAAAGACAGCTAGTGTTGATCCCAGTAGTTTGTTTTGGTTTCTGTATCTCCTTGTTGTTTAGGTTTTCGTCAGACATTTAGCAAAATGTTAATAACCTGATGTCAATCATCCCCTTCAAATTCAAATCGGAACTGACATTCAAGGGGAGGTGGACTGAATAGGGCCCTGGTGAGGAAAGGGTTAAGGCAGTGCTGTTCTTCACCAGACCGTACCATGAACATTAGCGCAAACATAACCAGAAAGTGGGTTAGGCCACAACAACAGAAGCATGCTGCCATGACTGGTGGTTCCATCTCCCAGCAGGGGATTGTGGGTAGGACCGGAGGGAGCCGGAGGGGACAGAACAGGCCTCTCTCAGGATAG
Source organism: Plecoglossus altivelis (assembly GCA_036571765.1). Lineage (NCBI taxonomy): Eukaryota > Metazoa > Chordata > Actinopteri > Osmeriformes > Plecoglossidae > Plecoglossus > Plecoglossus altivelis. The sequence continues at coordinate 6,803,278 of BROE01000012.1, forward strand.
AGGTCAGACATCAGAAAATGGATAATCAATGGACAGCCACGCGATGAGGGGAGAGCCATTATGTTCCCTCTCCCTTTCACACACACGCACACTGAAGCAAATGCGTGCATGAAGGCACGGGGAAAGTTCTTTTTGCCTGCATCTCTCTTTCAGTCACACACACCCTGTCTCTGCCTGAGAGAGAGACGCCTCGTTCTGCCGTGCTAGGACACGTCTATTAGACTGTCAAGGCAGGGACTTTCAATCATCATATCATACTGCACCATATGAATGCCACCGCTGAACTGTTGGGAAAGTATCTGAGAGTGAGGAGGAGAAGGGGATGGAGGGAGACAGAAAGAAAGAGAGAGAGACAGAGAGAAAGAGAGAGAGAGAGAAAGCACATTAAGCAGACCAGAGAAAGAGAGAAAGACTGAGTGTGAGAGAGAGTGAGAAAGAGAGCAAAGGACATAAAGCGGAACAGAGAAAGAGAGGAAGTCTGAGTGAGAGAGGGAGACAAAGAGAGAGAAAGAGGGAAAGAGGGAGAGACTCTGAATCATTTTGGTGTTAACTCTCTCCCCTCAACTGCATCTAAACTGTTGTTGTTATTCCAGAACAGTATATATCTGGTGGTACCAAAGACATTGCTCAGGGGCTGTAGCACCTCTGAATAATCTGTCTCACAAGTATCCCCCAAGCTACAGTAGGAACTGGCTTGTGTTCTATTCGATTGTTCCAAGCGTACTATTCTCTCAATTCCATCCCATTGTTTCAGTCTGTTCTATTAGTTGGTTCTTCTGTATTATTCTATAGGGTATGTCTGTCAGCCCAGCCCATTGTTCAGTTTCTGCCTGCAGTGCTCTGTCCCATTCTCATTCTGCTGGGCATCTCTCTGGCTCAGCGCAGTCGCCCAGTGAGAGAGAGAGAGAGAGAGAGAGAGAGAGAGAGATCGCAGGAGAGAGGAGGAGGAGGGAGAAGAGAGGAGGGAGGAGAAGGAGGGGAGAGAATGGGGATGAAAGGGATTGAGGTGGCGAGGCAGGGGGAAGAGTGTTGTGGTGCTGTTTGCTGGTCACCACCAGTTCCAGTGCACAACTTCCCATTGGAATCTTCCACTCAAATCGACACACATAAACACGCTCGTCTTTCTCCTGCGATAAAGAAGCAGCAGTGCTGCTGAACACTCAGATTGAAACCCTATTACCCACACATACACACACGTACTATATCTACCTCTCTAACACCAGATCATACACAGTCCCTCTCTGTGATATGGCAGATTCCAACATAAAGGCACTTCAAAGTTTCATCAAAGGTTTTTCACAACTACAGACAAAAATAGCTTGTATTTACCTCCAAATAATCTGCAATTACACTCTTTCGAAAGAACTATAAATATCGGGATTGATTTAACTTAGTATTGGGTGATTATCTCCTTTAAGGTTTGAACTTGGTTACACTTACAGGGAAGCATACCCAAACAGACTATGGTTTAGTTTTTGAATGACTGTCACTTTATAGACTGACTTCCACGACCATATTGATGACAGATATGATTGTGGAGTTTGTCCCAGTCCAATTTTGGCAGAGAGGTTTTCGATTTCATATGGGGGTTTCATAGGGTTACACTATAATTCAAATTCTTCCAAACTTCTTGTTTAAGGAAATATATGTTTTGAAAAAAAAAACGCATCCTGGATTTTACACGATACTTTCCTCATTCCCTCTGTTTAGGTTGCTATGTCGATGTGAATACAAAAATGTGTTCAGTGAGTAGGCAACGTTGAAAAAAATGTTAACTGTAAAAAAAAACATCAATGAAACCATGAGGTTTTTCGCCCAATTGCCAAAGAAAAACAGCTGGCCTTCACCCTGCTAAGTCTTTCTCATTCATTAAACACACAGTATTTAATTCTGTCTGAATGGAGATGAAGAGTGATCTCCTGCTGTTGCCGTTCCAACCAGAATTACCTTTGGCCGGCCTTCTCTCCCTGGATTCCTTATGAGATGAAGGTACACTTGCTCAATGACTTCTACTCAATTACTCAAGTTCTGTTCCAGCCAAGCCTAACAGGCCATACTCTAATCAGCGCAGGCTTAAACAGGCTTCGCAATTGTGACACAGTGATTGTCTGGTGCTGCAGTATTCTGAGCCGTTAAACCTTCCATCCAATAGCAATCAGGTATTCAATGCTCCCATCTTTATTGCTCATTGTTAGGTTCTACAGCTGGATAAGCTCTTTATTCACACCGGGTGTAATTTCAAGTGGCTTCATTCACGTCCGGTCTTTTCTGACGTTACGTAGCTCACACTTTGGAACCTTATACATCTGCATTTTTTTGTGACAGTTAATAAGGTTCATTGAGCTCAAACCCTCCTTCCAACTAATAGTATTAATCCATTATTCTTGAGTAGCTGTGTTTGAAACCCTCAAAGACCCTTCGCAGAGCGAACAAAGCTATTGCCATGCCGACCGTTTAACTTAGCTGATTACTTGATTTTAATGCAGTCATTAAGCTGTGTGTGTGCGCGCGCGTGCGTGTGTGCACTCGTTACCTGTGCGTCCACTAGAGTGGCATTGACCAGGGTCTCATTGATGAAGACGTGAACCAGCGCGGTGGCACACAGTGAAGGCATGCCGCTGTCATTGACCCGTACGACCAGCCGGTGCAAGCCCCGGTGGCGTCTCTCCAGAGGCTCTGCCAGGGTGATGACCCCACTGGCGTGGCCAATCTCAAACAGCCTGTAGGGGTTCCCACCCACCAAGGCGTAGCGGAGGTCGGCATTGGGCCCGGTGTCTGAGTCGGAAGCCATGACGGTCCGTACGACGGTGCGAGCGCTGCTGGCCGGAGGGAGGAGAGTGTAGGACTCGTTGGCGGGTGCGCTGATGGCAGGGGCATTGTCATTCTCGTCGGTGATGAAGAGCGAGACGGTGGCGGTGGCCGACTTGGGGGGCTCGCCGCTGTCCACCGCTCTGACGCGGAACGTGTAGGTCGAGCGGCGCTCCCGGTCAAAGGAGGCGGAGGAGAAGATCGTTCCTGTGTTGTTCTCGATGGAGAACATGTCCACTTTCTCTCCTCTGCCGCCCTCCTCTCCCCCTCCCTCCTCCTCCCCTCCCTCCTCCTCCTTGTCCATCTCCACAAACAGACTAAGCTCCGCATTCTCACCTTCATCTGCGTCGGTTACTGTCACCATGCCAACGGGGCTGTTGGCCAGTAGGTTCTCTTTGATGTAGAACATGAACACTTCCTGGACAAACTTGGGTGCGTTGTCGTTGCGATCTGTTATCTGGACGACCACAGTGGCGGAGCCCTGCAGAGAGGGGGCGCCCTTGTCTCTGGCTATAACCCGAAACTCGTACCGCTCCCTCTGCTCCCGGTCAAGAACGCCGGTGGCACGGATGTCGCCGTTATCGGCGTCAATGTAGAAGGCTCCGTTAACGGACGGGTCCAGGGAGTACGCTATCTCTGCGTTCTTGCCGCTGTCCGCGTCCGTGGCCAGCACCGTCACCACTCTCTCTCCAGGGGAGTTGTTCTCAGCGAAGTGGACCTCAACCATACTCTGGGCAAAGGTGGGGGCGTGGTCATTGATGTCGACCACCCGCACCATCAGGGAGCTGTTACTGGACAAGCTTGGACTTCCCGAGTCTACTGCCACGATGGTGACGCTATACTCCTTGGTGGTCTCGTAGTCCAGCAAGGCAGACGTGTGGAGGAAATACTTCTTCCGGTTCCTGTTTGCAAAAATATATTGTTATGAGTCAGTTATTCGATTATGAGCAAGTTCCTCCTAGTGGTTGTCATGTGCAATGCAAGAGTGATGATTCTATCATGCACACGTGTAACTATATTGAAATGAACTATATTTGAGGACTTTACGCAACATTTTCTAGGATGTGCTGCAATAGACTATAGTTTGTAGTGTTGTGGGGTGTTGTATGGTGCGTTGTATTGTAGTTTGTTATGGGGTTGTGTTGTTGAGGTGTGCTATGTTATGGTGTATTATGGGGTGAACTATGGTGTAATATGTCGCGGTGTGCTTTATGCCAGACCTACCTGTCGAAGGCCTCGTCAGCAGGTAAAGGCGGCAGGGCTGTTTCACCTGCTGGTTTTAAGGTGAACGGCACGTCGCCCACCACCGTGCAGGTCACTGCCCCGTTCTCCCCCTGGTCCCGGTCGGACACCTGCACCAGCGCCACCGGAGTGTCCACCAGAACATTCTCAGGAACCATGGCCGCCCCGTCCCGCACGAGGATCCGTCCAATTTTCCGGATCTCCACCACGGGGACGTTGTCATTCTCATCTCGTACCGCCAGGACTACGGTGGTGCGGTCGGTCCGGGGGGGCTGGCCACGATCCCGGGCCGTGACGGTGAACCTCAGCTGGGCCACCTCCTCGCGGTCAATCCTATGGAGGACGCTCAGCCAGCCGGAGGCCTCGTCTAAGCGGAGAAGCCGCCGCACGGACTCCGTGGCAGCGCCAAAGACGTACTCCACCTGACCGTTGACACCCACATCGCGATCCGACGCTCGTACCTGCAGGACGGGCGTCCCTGGGGGGGCGTTCTCCGCCATCTCCGCCTCATACACGGCCCTCTCAAAGTGGGGGCTGTTGTCGTTGACGTCGGTGATGGCGACGCGGAGCAGTGCCTGTGAGGAGCGGGGTGGATTCCCTCCATCGCGGACGCGGAGGACCAGCTCGTAGGAGTCGCGCTGCTCGCGGTCCAAAGGGCCTTTCACAATAAGCTGAGGCTGCTTCTCTCCGTCGGGTGTGTCAGCGACCTGCAATTCAAACACGCTGCTTCTGGCTCCGCCTCCAACTCCTCCTACGTTTTCTCCCGCTCCTCTCCTCCGATCTCCTCCTCCTCCTGTGGCTCCTCCCTCTGCCCTTCCCATTGGCCCTCCGGATGCCCGTCGGGTCGAAGGTGTACCTGAACCACCATCTTGGATCAACTCATACCGGTCAATCCCGTTCCTTCCAAAGTCACGGTCAGTGGCTGTGGGTAAAAGGTACAGCGTGCCGATTGGCCGGTTCTCTTCCACAGACAGCATGAGGACAGGCGAGGGGAAGGAGGGGGTATTGTCGTTGATGTCTGTCACTACAACCCGCCCCTCAAAGAGGTCCACCCAGCTTTGCAACGGACCAATCACGGACACTTCAAAGTCCAGGAAGCACTCATTCTCATCAAAGATCATCTGGCACTGTGGGAGTTTTTCGCGGTCAATCCGCTTCTGGCCTGTGGTCAGCTCACCCGTCACGTTGTCGATCTTGAAGAACTCGGAGCCGCTCTCCAGGGCGAAGGTTACGTCCCCTGTGCCCGACCCGGCAGCCAGGCCCAGGTCTGCGGCCACATTACCAATCTTGACATCGGCAGGGCCCTCCTCGGCCACCCGGTACCGGAGAGCTGAGTTGGCGAGTGGGAGCTGAGTCAGCAGCTGCAGCAGAACCACCACGAGGCTGAGAGCCTCTGCTACGGAGGAGTGCACTGCACCAATCCACCTCATGTCTACCGCTCTCCGTTCCTCCCTTTCACTCCACTTTCTCTGTCTTCCCCACTATTCCACACTAGCTCACTTCTCTCCTTTCCCAGCTTTCTGTTTCTTTTCCCCTGTTTCTTTGAATCTCCTTTTCTTTGTGTGTATTTCAGCAGCGTGCTCTTGGTCTCTCTTGCCTCTCTCTCCCTCCCTCTCTCACTCTGCAGTTTCCACTGCCTCAGGTCCGGGCGAGAGCTTCCCTGCGTTCCCCTCGCGCTCTGCAGATCAGTTCAGAAGAACGGCTTTCTTCTCTGTTGTCCCTCGACTTCTTAATAGTCCTTCATGCTCTTATAATTCCTTAGTCTCTCCGGGCAGTTCACAGCACAAAGATACAAAAAAATCCATCCCCAAGAATATGAGAACTAATTTATCCGCTTCTAATTAATCCACTTGACTCACATTCTTGTCTGTCTAAACGGAGAGATATCCAGTTCTCTCTCGAGGACTCACCACTTTATTATCACGTAAGTAATTCTTCTTAATCACGGTTACATTTGAGCACCGGCTTTTCTGGCGTTTTCACAGTTAGAAACTGCAATGCAGCACTACACAAAAAGAAAATTGTCCACGACTCCAGCTCCGGACGGCTTAGATCGTGGAATAACAAATTCCACGAAACGGACAAAAACTGAAACAAAAAACACGTTTACGATGTTTTACAAGTGATAGAGACAGCCTACATTTGCCTTCCTACCTTCGGGCAGACACATAAACTGCGTTTGTTCTTTTCCCGCAGTGAAGCAACGTGCCAAGCGGTAAGATTCCTCCACTCAACTTGCGAAACAAGAGTGCTTTTCAGAACGAGTTCTCAGGACAGAATAATGTTCCTGGAACATAACGGAGCCTCTTCAGAAAAAGGAAAAAGCGATTCCGACGTCAACAACAGTAGCTGTAATTCCGTTGGCGCTCGTGGGGATGTTTCTGTAATGAACCGGGTGAAATGCGTCTTTTCCAAGAGTCCCGCATTCTCTCATTCTCCACACGCGCCTCCTCCTCCTCTTTCTCTCTCTCTCTCTCTCTCTCTCTCTCTCTCTCTCTCTCTCTCTCTCTCTCTCTCTCACCTGCTCGTTCTACTGCACTGCTTGTGCGCGTAGGGCTGCTGCTACTCTCAAATGATGCTGCAGTCACTCTCTCTCTCTCTCTCTCTCTCTCTCTCCCTCTCTCTCCCTCTCTCTCCCTCTCTCCCTACCTCTCTCGTGTTCACTGCAACATTTCCCTGACCGCGTAACTTGATCGTTGAGCTGAAACGAGAGAGGGAGAGGTGGTGTTGGGTCGCTGTGTGTGTGTTTCGGTTACAGGGGGATAGACCTTTCCTCCGCCTGTCATCGGGAGATTAAATGGCTTTGCGTCCAGAACTATGACGGGCGTGTAGGAGAAATATCTTTATTCACAAACATAGTCACGGGGAGGGCGGCAGGCCGCAGTAGACTGTTCAGTCTTGTCAGATCAGCACTTTATATCCGTATACGCATGCAGGACTTCGTTTAGATATTGCTCACGTTCACAAGAGGAATGATGGGGATTTCTTTATTCAGTTTTGGCAGGTAAACATTAAGGCAACAACCATTTTAAGACACACAACACTTTGATGACGTTTTATAAAAGTGTTAGGGCTACCTCTATAAGATTGTCATTGCAGCTGAAGGCATAATAGCCAACAAGTTTAATAGAAGCCTTCAAAAAAAACAATAACTACAATAATGCTAGCGATGACAACACATCTATCGACCATAATAATACAGAAGCATATCGATTACATTTTTTTTAAATGATTCTTTCGTTTTGTTGTGTTTCACTGCAGAATATTGTATATTCTTTTGTCTGACTGCAGCATGCACACACACAAACACTAACACACACACACACACGCACACATACACATACATTTTACTGAAGACGTTACAACCACAGACTCTCCTGGTGGTTGACCCGCAGCACGCGCTTCTCGGTCAGCGCAATGCAGCAACCGGAGCAGCTCGTGCTGAGCACCTACTACAGCACGGAGCACTACTGCTCGGAGAGAAAGAGAAGAGAGAGAGCTATTGTTGGTGTAACCTACATCCCCTCTACTAATCCTTCTTCCCCCCGCTCCCTGCTCCGTTATTCTTTAATTTCGGGTATTTACTGTCCTTATAAATCAACACCGGTCAATATCTATCAGTGTCTTGTCCTTTGACCCCCAAATGGCCAGGCCGCCCCGGGGAACCGCCCACAACCGGGGGGGGGGGGGGGAGGCTTCCTGTTTCTCTTATTCTCCATTGCGCTATGAGGTGGGAATACCGGCCGCGTGTACCGTAAGAGGTCGAGCTTTAAACGTTGTCTCTCTCTTCTCTCCCTCTCTCTTTCTCTCTCTTTCTATTTCTCGCTCTTTCTCTCTCTCTCTCTCTCTCTCTCTCTCTCTCTCTCTCTCTCTTTCCTCTCTCTCTCTCTCTTCTCTCTCCTCTCTCCTCTTTCTGTCTATCTCGCTCGCTCATTCCCTCTCTGATTCTCTTTCATATCTCTCTCCCGCTCATAGACACACACACTATGATGCATCAAGAGGGGCAGGTTCTGTTTAACATTCCGGAGGCATCAGCACGTGGTCCCTCCAGGAGCACCCGCGCCCTCTGTTGTTCGATCTGCGTGCGCTTTGATTTTACCCCTAATCAATCTGTTTCTTTCCTATAGGGAAGCGTGTGGACGTGCATGTTTTAAATGGTCAAGCTGTGGCCAACCGTACCACATTGCACAGATTGTCAGAGAGACTCATTTTACTTTGAAAAGATAAAAAAAGCTTTTCAGGACTGAATTAATTTCACTAGAAGCACGAATGATATGGAAATAGGTTGCAGCAATATATATACTGTCTCACAGCAGAAGAATGGTCATAAGAGTTGTGCTTCGATAAATGAGACATTAAACAGAATGCCCTCCATGAGTGGGGAGACGTGCCCTAACTGTCGCTGTCCAGGTGCTGAAGCAATCTGTGTCATTCTCCACCAACACAAACGATAAGTCAACGCGGAACAGAAAACACAATTTCCTTGGTGTTAACTTGTACATTGCAACATTTAAAAAGTAAGAGTGCATAATTCGTGAACGTTTTCAGGCATGTATGCACACACATACTGTACGTTCGCAGCACACGCTGATCCGTATGTTGGTTTTTCCTGGAGACTTTATAACGTTGCTGTTGTAATTGAGTTGGAGTTTACTATGTGGTCCAGTTTCTACAGCACATGCTTCTCTTATCCATCCCTCCCACGTGCAAACCCAGGCATTGAAGACATCTGTTTTCACCCCTCTCAAACCATCACATTGCTGTGAAAATTCACGTATTGAAGTGTAAAAAAAATGCAAGTACGAAGTTATGTACTGTAAACATCCCTCTGTGTCACATGTGCTCTCTCTTTCTGTCTCACTCTCTCGCACGGTTAAGTGTTGATGTGCACTGTATGCCATGAGAGGTGATAATTAGGGATATGCAGATCTTGGGTAGTTGGTATTCATCTTATTTCATATGAGGTGTTTGAATCCTGTTGCATAATGATAAAGATGATGAGGTGTATGATTTCATATGGGTTTCATCTCAGAATAGACAAGTAGACTGAGAGGCAGAGCACCTTGTCGTCGCTCTTTTAAACAT